>CM064487.1:71481687-71938759 GCA_032716605.1 Paralithodes platypus
GGGAGTTTGACCGTACCCCCAACCTACCAAATAGGCCAACCTACGATTTGGTAGTAGTCTTGGAAAATCCAACATCAAGGCTATTCACCTAATTGCAATGACGACTTGTCTATTTTGACTGCTATGTCGTCATTCCAACCGCGGTTAAAAAGAAAACGTCTAGAATCTACTCCTTATCTTGCTCTAGGAGACGTTGTACATTAACCACAACTACCACCGAAGGTGAAAAAAGCATAGAAGAGAAGAAAAAGGGGTTTACCTTAGTTTACCCGCTTACGGCCCATCCCGTGGCCGTCATGTGCAGATCCCTGTCGAACGTGCGCATGAGCGACCCTCTCTTGTCTACATATCTCACATCAGCAGAAGACCGCGGATGTGCAGGGGTTCCGGCGGGAGGGAGGGTATTATGTACGTTGGATTTTCCAAGACTACTACCAAATAGTATGTTTTCCTATTTGGTAGGTTGGGATTACGTCTCACAAACCTCCCAATTTGTTAGTAGTCTTGGGCAAATCCAACGTCAAGGATGCATAACAAATCGGAGGAGGACATCCAAGCCCAACCTACCAAAAAAAAAAACAATGCATAAAACAAAAGTATGATATGACAAATAGACCACAATTTAAACAAGAGAGGTACATATTTTATATTTTTTTTTTACAGAGTGAAAATACACTCTGAGGACGTAGCTACATATAAGAACTAGTTTTTAACACATGCCCGTCATTCATAGTTATGCAAAAATCATAGACTTGTCTGACAGTTCCAAAACCCAAGGATACTGTACCCAACAATCCCTTTTGCTTCAATAAACCAATCAAATAACCACTGAACACAAGATACAACAACACAATTTTCAATGCTGGCAAAATAACTTTATGTACTGAACACTATACCTAATCCCAGTAACTTGCAAGCCATTTCCAGTTTTGTGTTGGCCAACCGTACAAACCCCTCCCCCCCCCCCCCTGTGGCAAAATGAACAAAAGAAAAGAACGAGGGACAAGGGGGGAAGACCAGGGATCTTCGCCAGAGCACCAGGAAACCCGACCCCCGAGAGCAATCACCGACGAGGGGGTCGAACACTGGACACGGAGAGGGAGGAGGAGTTGAAGGAATTGATAGAGGTCTCCTATATCCGCTGAGGCGATGGCAGGTAAGGATCGACGCGGCAGGAACCGGAAGGAGTCAGCAAAGGATCTGACATCGTGCGCAGAACCCCTACAAACAGGGTGACGGGCACGTACGGTCCGACAAACGTGGCGGCCCATCTGCACCTGCGAGAGCCTCCCACCTGTCCGAGGAGACACCCACACAGCCAGTACCCGAAGGCGGCGCCACAGATGCAGCAGAGGAGTGCAAGGCTGACACCGGGCACAACACATGGCGAGGATGCCCACGCCATAAAGCCTGGACGGCGAAAGGCTGGAAAACGGGGGCCTCCCTCCATGCGTGGTAACAAAAGGAGGGGAGGAGGCGAACGAGACGCCATGCAAGGATGGGGAGAATCGCACGCAGTCCCGGGGCCGTGACAATGCCGCTAGTGCAGACACCCGATCCCCAGTAGCCAGAGCGACAAGGAAGAGTGGACGCCCGAGCAACGGAACCAGCGTAGCGGCCCTTGTATACATGGGTGAAGCCAGTAGGACCAGAGCCCGCCCCAGATCCCACTGCGGAGGGACCTGGCGCGGAGGCGGTCGATCCCGGAAGGCAGCCGTCAGGAAGGAATCCAGCTCCTGTGGCGAAACGACCAGCCCAGCGACGGACCCAAAGACCCCCCGGACGGCAGACAAGTGGGTACGTATAGCGTCGACTTGAAAGTGACGTGTACGGAAGAGGTGAAACAAGGAGCGTAGGACGAGGGAAGGAGAGCCAACTGGCAGGCGAGTGACCTTTAGCCACCTAGTAAAAGACCTCCAGCGGGACCCGTAAGTCCCCCAAGGAGAAGACGGCCAGGAACGCTGCAGGAAGTCAGTCAAAGGCCCGGCCGGGGACCGGGAGCCACCGTGCCTCATGAACCAAGCACGATGCGAAGGCCAACGAGGTCCGCAGGTCCCCAACCTAGCCCAAGTGGAAGCCGGAGACAGGTAGAGGGACCGGACTCGGGCACCACCGCGGCAACCGGGCGGACCAAGCCCGTGCCGGCCACAGAGTCGCGAGGAGCCAGACACAGCCGTGGTACAGCCGCAGCCTCGCGAGGACTGGGCACATCAACAGCGCGTCTGGTGGCGGAAAGATGTATATCGACCGCCACCTGTACCAGGCTACCATGAAAGCGTCCGGACCCCCCCCCCCCCCGGAGCGCGAGGCCGGAGGGAGAGGTCCAGAGGCAACCGGCGCGGCACCCCCGATGCGAACAAGGCGACTTCCGGAACACCTCAGGAAGCCGCGAGGTCGGCGAACACAGTCTGTTTCATCGCCCATTCGACAAGAACGCCCTGCCCTCTCGACAGGGCCGTCGCCCAAGGGTGGCAGGCCCGGGCAGGGAGGAGGCATGCAAGGAGAAGGGGTGTCGGTCCCGCGAGGAAGAACAACTCCACCGAGACCCCCAATAAAGTCAACGACCTGGAGGACCCCCGCATTAGGAAACAGGGGACAGCTTGTCTGAGTGTCCAACCCGAAGGCCACCGACTTACCCCGAAGGGCCAGCGCGTGGTCCCGCAGGAAGAACAAAGGAACCAACAGTCCGAGGGCATAGACGGATAAGTGGAGGGAGACCCACCCATCTGCTGGGAAGTGGACGTCCCAGGTTCGATCGGGAACCTCACCCAACCTCGCTCGACGTATCTGTGGCTACCCAGACCGTCGGCGGGGGGGGGCGGTCCAGGGCACAGGCGCAGAGGGCGCGCCCCGAGCAACCAGCGACCGAAGCGTCTGCGAACGGTACGCGGGAGCGGCAGGAGCCGATCCATAGGGGCAACGGAAACACCGCGGTGCCCATGAGGAGGAGGCGGCGTAGCCAGAGGCTCCCGAAGGGAAGGGGCAGAGCGGCCCAATGCAGCGAACCCACGAACGAGTCCCAGAGCCACCCCGGGAGGGAGACCGAGTGCAACATGGCGAAGACCGTCCACCGAAGGTGCACCGCGGCCGGCAGACCCCGGGTCACCGTAGCGCCGGACAAAAACCCATGCGAGACCGACCTATGGCACGACACGCGACGGGGTCAAGCGTGACTTGGGAACATTGAAGGGGAACCCTAACCGTGCAATGTTGTGAACGACTGTGAGGGCGTCGCCAATGCACAGTCCGAGGGCTTCGGAAACTACCAACCAATCGGCCAAGGAAAACAGGATCTGGAGCCCGCTCCTGAGGAGAGGACCAGAGCCTGCCCCACCAGTGCGGAGAAGATCCGCGGCGCGATGTGGAGACCGAAGGGAAGGCCGTCGAACAGGAACACACGATCGGAAGTCCGAACGGCCAAGAATCGCTGGAAGCGAGGATGGAGAGGAACGAGCCAAGACGCATCCTGGAGGGCCAGCGACACTACCCACGACAGAGGGCGCAGGGCCAGGCGTACCAGGGGTACCGGCAGCATCTGAAACCGTGTGTGCACGATGTGCCCGTTGAGGGCCGACAGATCCACCACCGGTCGCATCGCGTCGCAGTTCGTCGACGGTACCAGAAAGACACGGGAGAGGAAAACCGGGTGACCGGCGGTCAACACCCTCGACGCTACCCAGCTCGGGCATGGAAGTGAACACGTGGGCCACCTCTGAAGAGATGGGCCGGCGTCGGTGACAAGAGCGGAGTGGGGGTCCGGACGTCCACCTCCAGGTGAGACCCCTCCGCGCAACCCGCCGCCCCCAACGTCCCTCGCGGCTACCGAGGGGCGCAAGGGCGAAAACAACCCGAGGGAGCACCCGAGAGGAGGGAAGCGACCCGGTCGGCCAGGCGAGAAGGAGAACAAGGAGGCCGACCCAGAGAACTACACATTGTGTTGACGTGGAGGTACCCCCGGTACAGGCCGTGCGGGCATGAGCGCCACGTTGACCTCCTCTACCCCCCCCCCCCCAACCTCGTCGAAAAGGGTGGGCCACCCCAACCCCAGGCCGTCGAAGGGCGGCCGGAAGTGGAAGGCCGGCCAGCCCTGACACGGCGGGGATGAAAGGGGCAAGAACAGAAGTGCGAGGCGGAACCGACGCACTGGCCTGCAACGTCCCAGTCCTGCGCCCGTGCAAGGCGGCAGTACTTGCAGTAGCACCCCGAAGAAGACCGGCAGAAGGATGGGACTGAGAAGACCCCGCGCGCGACACAGCGCGTCGGTGCGTGACGTAATTAGGGTCCGCAACGACACAGCGCGTCGTCGCGTGTCGGAAGCAGGGGCCGCCGACAGAGTAGCGTAGCATTCCCAAGCATCCTGCTTAAAAAAACCCGACGAATATAGCGCAGAGTACAACAAACCCTGACGAATATCCAAGGGGGCCGGCCGGCAGAACGAGGACCGTACCGTCGGGCGTTGCCGAGTTGCCGCGCACAAAACCGCCTTCAGCTCGGGAACTAAAGACACCGCGAGCCGAAGGTGGACCCGCTGAACGCGGTCCAAACCCTCGCGAAGATCGCCTGGCGCAGACGCCTCGAAAAGCCGCAGGTGGTGAACAGACGTCTGGAGGGAACCTAAAGACAAGACAATAAGTCCGTCACCCTCTGTCGCAAGGGAAAAACCTTGGCGACAGAGGGCTGATCCGGGTGAGAGAAGAACGGGGTAGCAATAGAACAAAGTTCAAGAACGGCCGCGCTTATCCAGGACCAGAACGCGCCGTCCAACCCGCCGACAGATACAAGAGGAGGCAAAATCAGTGATGACTCCGGGGGAGGGACTGAAGGAGAGCCGTCGACGGATCGGTGTGTGAAGTCGAAGGCCTCAGCAAACCAGGCCTCCAATGGGAGAGGGTGACCGAGCATGATGGCTAAGCCAGGCGTACCGGCGTCGCACAAACCTGTCCCATAGGAGGACAGACCCGTCAACACAGCCAGGGACTGAACAGCCGGAAGGATGTCAGGGCGGCTGAAGTCTGACCAGAGAGTAGGCCTGCAGAAGGGAGGGGGACCGTAGCAGGGGTAGGTAGGGTGAGGCGCTGAGGGTGAGTCACCGCCAAGAAGCGCAAGAAGAGGGAGTCTTCCATCGACTCCAAGCGCCCGTCGAAGCGTGACACAACCCAGCCCTGCATAGCCGACAATCGATCCGAGAGAGGCGACCCCCCCCCCCCCCCCCCCAGATTGGTCGGCCCGCAGGGGCGAGCGTGAGTGGGAGTGAGACCCACGACACGAACCAGCAGCGTCGCGGCCCAAGGAAGGCGAGCGACGACGGTTGTGTCGCCGTTGAGGGACTCGTCCCCGATCACGAACGGCCGAGGGGGAAACAGCACCATCCCCCTCTTCCAGCCACACGTCAGCTCCTGAGAAAGGGGACCCCGAAACCTCGCGAAACCCTACCGAGGCAAGAGGAGGGGTACCCCCCTGGCGAGACGGTAAGTGAAGGTCAGGAAGAGAAGAATGAGGAGGAGCAGGACGACGGAGTGGGAAGGCTGGCCGGGTGAAAGGAGGCCAGAAGGAGCCGCGGGGGGAAACAGAGCAAGGATCCCCGGGGCTGAGATAACAGGGCGGCCCGACACCGAGGCGGAGGAGGGAGGGACCTCCACCGTGGGACGAGACCGTGAAGGAAGAATAGGCACTGAAGCAGGTGAAGTAGGAGAAGCAACGACATCCAGGCAGACCCTCCTGGACAGTGTAGGAGGAGGGAGCAGAGGGCCAGCTACAGCATGAACAACCGCGCGCAGAGAGGATAACGTAAGAGGAAGTCGTCTGGGCTGGGGAAGCGGGCGGAAGGGAGTAGAGCCCCTATCCGTAGAGGCCAGGGGAGGGCGCACGGGGGCAGAGCCGCTAACCCCGGCCTCAGGGCGAGAACCATGACGAGGGCGATGGGCGTCGGCAAGGCGATCAGGAGGACGACGAGGCGAGCGAGAGCGTGGACGGAGCTGGGGAACCCCCCGACGATGGGACGACCGGCTGCGGGACCCAGGGGAGAGGGCCCGAGCAGGGAGAGGGCCAGGTGAACGGCCTTCAGTCGGGTCAGGGATACCCAGGGCGGTCGGCAACAAAGGTCGGGGAACGGTGGCCCACAGTCCTAATGTGGCGGGAGACCATCGTCCACACCGACGGAAGGGAAGCAGAGGCCACAGCCGCCGCCGAGGAACCAGGGCCATGGTGCAGCACATCCACCAGGGCCAGACACGTGCCACACAGAGCAGGGAGGTAGGCCGTAGAGGACACACAGAGCGAGTGGTGCAAGCAGGACTTGTGGCTCTCCAAGCATGGGGAGCGACAACCAAGGCGAAAGCAAGGCAGCCTACCTGCACTAGAAGAACACACACCATAATCAGCACGTCGAAGGAGTAAGTGGAGAGAATGTCCAAGAAGAACCAGGGAAGGAGCATGGGGAAACAGGAACACACATGCAAACAGGTATCCGTACTCACCCTAGACTGGGAGCACAGAGGTAGGTGAGGAGGGCGGCCGAGGCGGAAGAGCACTAGCAGAACCTGCAAAGATGGAGAAAGTGTTAACCACCACTCAACATCTTACATGCAGGGCCTATAACACCAGTAAAGCAGGCGGGTGCCCAACCCCGAAAGGGGTTGAAATAGGGTAGCTATCCCCCCGCCAAAGGCGGCTTTCTAGGGCCTTTCCTAGCTGATGCTGAGAGGATTGGGTTCTAGTCATATGGTGGTGGGCTGGTCTATCAGAGTGAGAACTGAGCGATCTCTGCCATACCCATAGCTTACTCCGACTGTTCCTTTTACTTATGTCTTTCCTAGATCTCAAGTGACGGCGTCTTTTCCGTGGATTGACCTCCCAATCTACCAAGATTGGAAGCCAAAGCATCACATTTTTCCTTTGCCCCTCAACTTTCTCTTCATACTTGCTGAGGGGCACAGGGCCCTGTGTGGGACTTTGGTTTCCCGGGCGTTTCCGCGCCCTCCTCAGCTCCCCGCCATGGAGTGGCTTCGGTCACCCAGGCTTTATTGTGGTAGGCAGAGAGGGTTCTGTGGGGGCGCTCAGTTATGGCGTTGGCCTTGCTCGGGGCCTTGGGGCTGTTCGGCCAGGCAGCTTGGGGAACAACAACAACAACAACAACACCAGTAAAGTGCATACACCAATATAGTATCAGGCAACAAGATGACATAAAAAAAGTCAATAGTGAAAGCCAACTATTACCGCAAATTTGCGGGCCAATGGAGGCATAACCGTACTGGGAGGGTTTGACGTACCTCCCAACCTACCAAATAGGAAAACCTACTATTTGGTAGTAGTCTTGGAAAATCCAACGTCAAGGCTATTAACCTAATTGCAATGACGACTTGTCTATTTTGACTGCTATGTCGTCATTCCAACCGCGGTTAAAAAGAAAACGTCTAGAGTCTACTCCTTATCTTGCTCTAGGAGACGTTGTACATTAACCAAAACTACCACCGAAGGTGAAAAAAAATAGAAGAGAAGAAAAAGGGGTTTACCTTAGTTACCGCTTAAGGCCCATCCCGTGTTCCGTCATGTGCAGATCCCTGTCGAACGTGCGCATGAGCGACCCTCTCTTGTCATCACATCTCACGTCAGCAGAAGAACGCGGATGGGCAGGGGTCCGGCGTGAGGGAGGGTATTATGTACGTTGGATTTTCCAAGACTACTACCAAATAGTAGGTTTTCCTATTTGGTAGGTTGGGAGGTACGTCAAACCTCCCAATTTGTTAGTAGTCTTGGCAAATCCAACGTCAAGGCTGCATAACAAATAGGAGGAGGACATCCAAGCCCAACCTACCAAAAAAACCAATGCATAAAACAAAATTACGAATGACAAAGACACAATTTAAACAAGAGTTTAATAAAAGAGTGAAAAACTGAGGAGTAGCTAAAAAGAACAGTTTTAACACATGCCCGTCATTCATAGTAATGCAAAAACATAGACTTGTCTGAAACCAAAAAGGTACTGTACCCAAAATCCCTTTTCTTCAAAAACCAACAAAAACACTGAACACAAGAACAAAACACAATTTTCAATGTGGCAAAAACACTTATGTACTGGAACAATACATAATCCCAAACTTGCAATCCAGTGTTGCAAACCCATACACCCCCCCCCCCCCCCCTTTGTCAAAAAAACAAAGGAAAAGAACGAGGGACAAGGGGGGAAGACCAGGGATCTTCGCCAGAGCACCAGGAAACACGACCCCCGAGAGCAATCACCGGCCGAGGGGGTCGAACACTGGACACGGAGAGGTAGGAGGAGATGAAGGAATTGATGGAAGACCACAAAACCTCTGAGGCGAAGGCAGGGAAGGATCGATGTGGCAGGAACCGGAAGGAGGCAGCAAAGGATCTGACATCGCGCGCAGAACCCCTACAAACAGGGTGACGGGCACGAACGGTCCGACAAACGTGGCGGCCCAGCTGCACCTGCTAGAGCCTCCCACCTGTCCGAGGAGACACCCACACAGCAGTACCCGAAGGCGGCGCCACAGACGCAACAGAGGAGTGCAAGGCTGACACCGGGCACAACACATGGCGAGGATGCCCACGCCGTAAAGCCTGGACGGCGAAAGGCTGGAAAACGGGGGCCTCCCTCCCATGCGTGGTAACAAAAGGTGGGGAGGAGGCGAACGAGACGCCATGCAAGGACGGGGAGAATCGCACGCAGTCCCGGGGCCGTGACAATGCCGCTAGTGCAGACACCCGATCCCCAGTGGCCAGAGCGACAAGGAAGAGTGGACGCCCGAGCAACGGAACCGGCGTAGCGGCCCTTGTATACGTGGGGGAAGCCAGAAGGACCAGAGCCCGCCCCAGATCCCACAGCGGAGGGACCTGGCGCGGAGGCGGTCGATCCCGGAAGGCAGCCGTCAGGAAGGAATCCAGCACCTGTGGCGGAACGACCAGCCCAGCGACGGACCCAAAGAACCCCCCGAACGGCAGACAAGTGGGTACGTATAGCGTTTTGGAAAGCGACGTGTACGGAAGAGGTGAAACAAGGAGCGTAGGACGAGGGAAGGAGAGCCAACTGGCAGGCGAGTGGCCTTTAGCCACCTAGTAAAAGACCTCCAGCGGGACCCGTAAGTCCCCCAAGGAGAAGACGGCCAGGAACGCTGCAGGAAGTCAGTCAGGGCCCGGCCGGTGACCGGGAGCCACCGTGCCTCATGAACAATCACGATGCGAAGGCCAAAGAGGTCCGCAGGACCCCAACCTAGCCCAAGTGGAAGCCGGAGACAGGTAGAGGGACCGGACTCGGGCACCACCGCGGCAACCGGGCGGACCAAGTCCGTGCCGGCCACAGAGGCGCGAGGAGCCAGACGCAGCAGTGGTACAGCCGCAGCTTCGCGAGGACTGGGCACATCAACAGCGCGTCTGGTGGCGGAAAGATGGATATCGACCGCCACCTGTACCAGGCGACCATGAAAGCGTCCGGACCCCCCCCGGAGCGCGAGGCCGGAGGGAGAGGTCCAGAGGCAACAGGCGCGGCACCCCCGATGCGAACAAGGCGACCTCCGGAACACCTCAGGAAGCCGCGAGGTCGGCGAACACAGTCCGTTTCATCGCCCATTCTACAAGAACGCCCTGCCCTCTCGACAGGGCGGCCTCCCAAAGGGTGGCAGGCCCGGGCAGGGAGGAGGCATGCAAGGAGAAGGGGTTTCGGTCCGCGAGGAAGAACAACTCCACCGAGACCCCCAATAGAGTCAACGACCTGGAGGACCCCCGCAAGAGGAAACAGGGGACAGCCTGTCTGAGTGTCCAACCCGAAGGCCACCGACTTACCCCGAAGGGCCAGCGCGTGGTCCCGCAGGAAGAACAAAGGAACCAACAATCCGAGGGCATAGACGGGTAAGAGGAGGGAGACCCACCCATCTGCCGGGAAGTGGACGTCCCAGGTTCGATTGGGAACCTCACCCAACCTCGCTCGACGTATCTGTGGTTACCCAGACCGTCGGCGGGGGGGGGCGGTCCAGGGCACAGCCGCAGAGAGCGAGCCCCGAGCAACCCAGCGACCGAAGCGTCGGCGAACGGTACGCGGGAGCGGCAGGAGCCGATCCATAGGGGCAACGGAAACACCGCGGTGCCCATGAGGAGGAGGCGGCATAGCCAGAGGCTCCCTAAGGGAAGGGGCAGAGCGGCCCAATGCAGCGAACCCACGAACGAGTCCCAGAGCCACCCCGGGAGGGAGACCGAGTGCAACACGGCGAGGACCGTCCACCGAAGGTGCACCGCAGCCGGCAGACGCCGGGTCACCGTAGCGCTGGACAAAACCCATGCGAGACCGACCCATGGCACGACACGCGACGGGGTCAAGCGTGACTTGGGAACATCGAAGGGGAACCCTAACCGTGCGATGTTGCGAACGACTGTAAGGGCGTCGCCAATGCACAGGCCTAGGGCGTCGGAAACTACCAACCAAACGGCCAAGGAAAACAGGAGCTGGAGCCCGCTCCTGAGGAGAGGACCCAGAGCCTGCCCCACCAGTGCGGAGAAGATCTGCGGCGCGATGTGGAGACCGAAGGGAAGGCCGTCGAACAGGAACACACGATCGGAAGTCCGAACGGCCAAGAATCGCTGGAAGCGAGGATGGAGAGGAACGAGCCAAGACACATCCTGGAGGGCCAGCGACACTACCCACGACAGAGGGCACAGGGCCAGGCGTACCAGGGGTACCGGCAGCATCCGAAACTGTGTGTGCACGATGTGCCCGTTGAGGGCCGACAGATCCACCACCGGTCGCATCGCGTCGCAGGTCGGCGACGGAACCAGAAAGACACGGGAGAGGAAAACCGGGTGACCGGCGGTCAACTCCCTCGACGCTACCCAGCTCGGGCATGGAAGTGAACACGTGGGCCACCGCTGAAGAGATGGGCCGTTGTCGGTGACAAGAGCGGAGTGGGGGTCTGGACGTCCACCACCAGGTGAGACCCCTCCGCGCAACCCGCCGCCCCCAACGTCCCTCGCGTCCCGCCACCCCCAACGTCCCTCGCCCCCACCGTCCCGAGGGGCGCAAGGGCGAAAACAACCCGAGGGAGCACCCGAGAGGAGGGGAGCGACCCGGTACGCCCAGGCGAGAAGGAGAACAAGGAGGCCGACCCAGAGAACTACACATTGTGTTGACGTGGAGGTACCCCCGGTACGGGCCGTGCGGGCATGAGCGCCACGTTGACCTCCTCTATCCCCGCCCCCCCCAACCTCGTCGAAAAGGGCGGGCCACCCCAACCCCAGGCCAGCGCGGGGCCGACCCCTTTGAAGGGCGGCCGGAAGTGGAAGGCCGGCCAGCCCCGACACAGAGGGGATGAAAGGGGCAAGAACAGAAGTGCGAGGCGGAACCGATGCACTGTCCAGCAACGTCCCAGTCCCGCGCCCGTGCAAGGCGGCAGCACTTGCAGCAGCACCCCGAAGAGGACCGGCAGAAGGACGGGACTGAGAAGACCCCGCGCGCGGCACAGCGCGTCGGTGCGTGACGTAAGCAGGGTCCGTAACGACACAGCGCGGCGTCGTATGGCGGAAGCAGGGGCCGCCGACAGAGAAGCGTAGCATTCCCAAGCATCCTGCGTAAAAAACCCCGACGTATATAGCGCAGAGTACAACAAACCCTGACGAATAACCAAGGGGGCCGGCCGGCAGAACGAAGACCGTACCGTCGTGCGGTGCCGAGTTGCCGCGCACAAAACCGCCTTCAGCTCGGGAACCAAAGACACCGCGAGCCGAAGGTGGACCCGCTGAACGTGGTCCAAACCCTCGCGAAGATCGCCTGGCGCAGACGCCTCGAAAAACCGCAGGTGGTGAACAGACGTCTGGAGGGAACCTAAAGACAAGACAATAAGTCCGTCACCCTCTGTCGCAAGGGAAAAACCTTGGCGACAGAGGGCTGATCCGGGGGAGAGAAGAACGGGGTAGCAATAGAACAAAGTTCAAGAACGGGCGCGCTCATCCAGGACCAGAACGCGCCATCCAACCCGCCGACAGACACAAGAGGAGGCAAAAGCAGGGACGACTCCGGGGGAGGGACGGAAGGAGAGCCGTCGACGGATCGGTGTGTGAAGTCGAAGGCCTCAGCAAACCAGGCCTCCAATGGGAGAGGGTGACCGAGCATGATGGCTAAGCCAGGCGTACCGGCGTCGCACAAACCTGTCCCATAGGAGGACAGACCCGTCAACACAGCCAGGGACTGAACAGCCGGAAGGATGTCAGGGCGGCTGAAGTCTGACCAGAGCGTAGGCCTGCAGAAGGGAGGGGGACCGTAGCAGGGGTAGGCAGGGTGAGGCGCGGAGGGTGAGTCACCGCCAAGAAGGGCGAGAAGAGGGAGTCTTCCATCGACACCAAGCGCCCGTCGAAGCGTGACACAACCCAGCCCTGCATAGCCGACAATCGATCCGAGAGAGGCTACCCCCCCCCCCCCCCCCAGATTGGGCGGCCCGCAGGGGCGAGCGTGAGCGGAAGCGAGACCCACGACACGAACCAGCAGCGTCGCGGCCCAAGGAAGGCGAGCGACGACGGTTGTGTCGCCGTTGAGGGACTCGTCCCCGATCACGAACGGCCGAGGGGGAAACAGCACCATTCCCCTCTTCCAGCGACACATCAGCTCCTGAGAAAGGGGACCCCAAAACCTCGCGAAACCCCACCGAGGCAAGAGGAGGGGTACACCCCTGGCGAGACGGTAAGTGAAGGCCAGGAAGAGAAGAATGAGGAGGAGCAGGACGACGGGAGTGGGAAGGCTGGCCGGGTGAAAGGAGGCCAGGAGCCGCGGGGGGAAACAGAGCAAGGATCCCCGGGGCTGAGATAACAGGGCGGCCCGACACCGAGGCGGAGGAGGGAGGGACCACCACCGTGGGACGAGACCGTGAAGGAAGAATAGGCACTGAAGCAGGTGAAGTAGGAGAAGCAACGACATCCAGGCGGACCCTCCTGGACAGTGTAGGAGGAGGGAGCAGAGGGCCAGCTACAGCATGAACAACCGCGCGCGGAGAGGACAACGTAAGAGGAAGTCGTCTGGGCTGGGGAAGCGGGCGGAAGGGAGTAGAGCCCCTATCCGTAGAGGCCAGGGGAGGGCGCACGGGGGCAGAGCCGCTAACCCCGGCCTCAGGGCGAGAACCATGACGAGGGCGATGGGCGTCGTCAAGGCGATCAGGAGGACGACGAGGCGAGCGAGAGTGTGGACGGAGCCGGGGAACCCCCCGACGATGGGACGACCGGCTGCGGGACCCAGGGGAGAGGGCCAGGTGAACGGCCTTCAGTCGGGTCAGGGATACCCAGGGCGACGCGGATCCGGTCGGCAACAAAGGCCGGGGAACGGTGGCCCACAGTCCTAATGAGGCGGGAGACCATCGGCCACACCGACGGAAGGGAAGCAGAGGCCACAGCCGCCGCCGAGGAACCAGGGCCACGGAGCAGCACAACCACCAGGGCCAGACACGTGCCACACAGAGCAGGGAGGTAGGCCGTAGAGGACACACAGAGCGAGTGGCGCAAGCAGGACTTGTGCCTCTCCAAGCACGGGGAGCGACAACCAAGGCGAAAGCAAGGCAGCCTACCTGCACTAGAAGAACACACACCATAATCAGCACGTCGAAGGAGTAAGTGGAGAGAATGTCCAAGAAGAACCAGGGAAGGAGCATGGGGAAACAGGAACACACATGCAAACAGGTATCCGTACTCACCCTAAACTGGGAGCACAGAGGTAGGTGAGGAGGGTGGCCGAGGCGGAAGAGCACTAGCAGAACCTGCAAAGATGGAGAAAGTGTTAACCACCACTCAACATCTTACATGCAGGGCCTATAACACCAGTAAAGTGCATACACCAATATAGTATCAGGGAACAAGATGACATAAAAAAAGTCAATAGTGAAAGCCAACTATTACCGCAAATTTGCGGGCCAATGGAGGCATAACCGTACCGAGACCACCCTCCCGCAATTTTGCGGGACCCACCAACGATCTCCGCAAATTTGCGGGGAGCCGAAACGTCCCAGAGGACCGAATCGAGCTCCCGCAAATTTGCGGGACCGGCCGAGATGGTCCGGCGCCGAAAAAAGCGAGAGGAGCGTCTAGGGAATACCAAAAAAGGCCACAAAAAATGCGTCTTCTCCTTATGAACTCCAAGCAATGATGGCCATCAAGCTGAGCAGTGTCTTCCTTGAATTTATCCTGACTCAACCGGTAAAGGGAGAGGCAAGGAAGACACACCAGGGGAGAGGAGGCACATCCCCCAGGAACCACCCAACCCACAGAGATAGAGCAAAGCCCATGAGGAGAAGTGGCAGGGAGGGTGGTTTCGCACAAACAGGGGCCCCCGTGAGATACCCCTGGATTGGGCAAAAGACTATGAAAGGATGGAGGTGAAACAGGAAGAGAAAAAAAAAAACAGTAAATGAAACTGGTGAGAAAAAGGGTGGCCTAGCCGTGAGCAGAGAATGTGTCAGGGGCGAAAAACCCTGTGGTGTGAAAGAGGGGCCCCCGTGGGGTACCCCTGGAGTATCACGAACCACCTGTCGCCCAGGCCCTTGAGACACAGTGAAGGACTCGAAAGGGGGGACTCGGGAATAACGCTAATAATGCGGCCGACACAAACTCAACAAACAGCACCGCCACCAACGAAATCTCAGATTGTTTACCAACGGTACACCTAGGCTATGAAAAAATGAAAACTCATAGGGGCATAGCAATTCCTGAATGAGAAAACGAGCTAGGCTAAATTAAGCTAAAAGCTAAACTATGCCCAGACTAACAGGAAAAAAGAATATGAAAAGAGAAAGAATGAAAACATATACGAGGAACGCCAGGCGCCCCCGTACCTTCGGTAGGCTATTTCCACACGCGTCTCCATTATACACACTTAGGAGCCCATTTACGTGTGCCCTAGATCACGTAACATCTGTCTAACAAAAAAGAAGGCCAGAAGCCGAAACGAACCTAAACAGGGTGAATTAAAGGAGCACAACAAAAGCGACTTCATTCAATGGAGCGCGTGAAAAAATGATGACAAGAGAGGGTCGCTCATGCGCACGTTCGACAGGGATCTGCACATGACGGAACACGGGATGGGCCTTAAGCGGTAACTAAGGTAAACCCCTTTTTCTTCTCTTCTATGCTTTTTTCACCTTCGGTGGTAGTTTTGGTTAATGTACAACGTCTCCTAGAGCAAGATAAAGAGTACACTCTAGACGTTTTCTTTTTAACCGCGGTTGGAATGACGACATAGCAGTCAAAATAGACAAGTCGTCATTGCAATTAGGTTAATAGCCCTTGACGTTGGATTTGCCAAGACTACTAACAAATAGGGTGGTCAGCATGGAAGTAAAGAAGTCCTTACATGATAGTGTGTTAATCCCGACAGTAACGTACGGGAATGAAGCATGGATGTTGTTGGAGAGACATAAACCAAGAGTGAGAGGGGTAGAAATTATCATGATTGAGTTACTTGAGAAGTGCGCGCGGAGTTACAGTACATGGAGGAATAGACAGACGAATGTAGAAGTACGAGAGCAGTGTATTGTGGATGTAGATGTGCTGGAAAGTGTCAAACCTTAAAATGGTTTGGCCATGTGGAATGTATGGGAAGCAGAAGAATGACTAAGAGAGTGTACGAGAGTGAAGTGGAATGACAAAGAGGGAGAGGTAATCCGAGAGAGAGGCTGAAGGATGGACTTAAAAGGTACAGCTCGGTCCCGCATAGTGCGAGAAATTGGTCGATACAGTGCGTCACACTGTGTGAATTCGCCAGAGCTGGTTACCACAAACAAAAAGTCAAATCAGCAAACTCAAATCAGCAAACCCAGAACATATCTTCAGCAAACACAAATGTGCAAACCTTGTGAAATTTCTGGATCGCAATTGCAAAAATGCAAATGCAAACTGTTTTTCATTTTTAAATTTAAACTACAGAATCAAGGGTAAATCAATAAAATCAATATCTAATGTCAATAAATATATATATTTACTTAAATATAGTGTTGCACAACTTCCAGTGACCTCAGGGATATACATTTTAATATTGCCATGGGATACAGTAATGGATTGAGGGGGGCTTTGCCCCCCTCATCCCCCCCATGACTTATTATCATCATATATATTGCCAGAAGGGGGGCAAATAACAAGTACGTCGTGGCCCAACCGACTGTACACCCACCCGCTAAAACAACTCTTACGGTATACAGTATACCTAAAGTTTAATAGCCCCAAAAACTTGTCCCGCATTTTGTATAAGGAACTTGCCCCGTTTTGGTTACATTTGGTTAACAAAAATATATATATAATATATAGACTAGACCTATAGCATAGGCCACTTCATTTGTCCGACATGGGCAATAAAACGTTGGGGTGACTTGTTTTTGGGGAGAATCCTTCAGTAATAATCAGCATTCGCAATTTTGCAACATTCGGGAGGAGGTAAGCCAGATCACAGAGGTGCAAGGAGGCGATTTATTCGTGACCATCCCTTTGGGGATGGCAATAGATAGATAGGTTTACTTAAGATTGTTTAAGTAATTTAATAGAAAGTAGCCTAGGCCTATATTCATTATGATGCTCAGAATATAGCTTCAGATCAGAATAAAATAAAATCTTATTGTAAATTGTATAATACTTTCAAAATTAACACTTTCTATTTGACACTGATAATATGAGTCAGACATTAGGCCTATATACTGTATATTAAATATTTAGCCTACATGCGTTGAGGCATTTTTGATGGGATTAGGGTAGGCCTAGCCTAATGAAATTAGTTTAGGTTAAGAAAACATTAACAATATAAGTCAAATTGCTAGGCTACTAACTGAAGTGAAGCGCCGCTATACAATAGGCCTAGGCCTATTATAACTGCTTCATTTTACATATAGGCCTAGGCCTATTCGTTTATAAAAGGTAAGGCTAAAGTACTATTCACTTCAAATACACCACGAGGCTTTCCAACTATCTTATCTAATCATAAATAAAGACGGAGGCCTAGGCTATCACGTGGTCACGAACGCGTGTTATAAACAATAACACCAGCTACACAGCTGATAGGCATCACCATCGCCATCTATGGAGACGATGGAAAACCACGATTGGAATTGCCTTCCCTCTCACTTTACCAACCCTAATTCTAATTTTTATGATAAATATAATTACATTTACTCAAGGCTAGACAAAATATAATGCATTTTTTCCATCTGCTCATAACAAAACTCCATGGACCCCGCTATTCTTCCAAGCTTACTTTTAAGATTCGGCTATAATCTGGTTTTCTTTTCCAAATCTCATTATGTTACTTAGGCTACTTAGAGCATCTGTGTTCAGTGTTCCTACTTTACATCACTTTCGTTTTCGCCAGTTACAAATATAGGCTGTCCTAACTCCAGGTTTATCGCATATTTCATCTAATATTCGTCTTTATCGTAACTCGGCTCTCTACATCTCAGTATTCATGATATTTTGACAATATCCATATCCAAAAATAAATAATCTAGACAATTTAAATATATTAGCTCAAGAGTGGATTCGATTATGATTTGTGAGAGTACGTTGCGCAGTTAATAGACCTGCGATCGAATCTCTCCAGGTCTTCAAATATTTTTGTTTACCTTTAAGCAATATTTATTAAGTAATCTTTATTATCATGTCTTCCTTAGCATTTTCACACATCAAATCACATACGAAAATTCACGAAATATAGAGAGTGCACTAGATTCCAGCACAAAAAGTAGGCTAGTTGGCTTGGCTTTTGGCGGGCGCTGGCAATGGTGGGGGCGGCCCCCACGAGAGGTGCCGTGTTTACCACAGGTGGGAGTTTTGCGGACTCAAGGTTAACAACATGGAGGTAATTTTCAGACCAACAAATGCGCAGATAGGCGGCCATTTTGCCGCCAACGCAAGTTCGCCACCAAAATGACACTTTCGCCATGGCGAAATTGGCTATTTGCCGAAGTGTTAGCGAAAGTGCCCAGCTCTGGAATTCGCACTATGTGAACAACATATCCTATGGGAAAAAACGTAATTGGTCGATCGGTCCTCCATATAGCAAACATATCTTTCCTTATATCGTTATTTATACTGACACAAACATACCAAGAACAAATGTTAATGATAAATATAGCATATCAATGGTAAATTAGACCTTTCTTTACCTTAAATTCTACATTTGATATGATCACAAACCCGAGAATGCGAGATAGCGTTACACAGTACGGGATAAAAAATTTCTGACTGACCAGCCTCCCTCAATGCCCAAGCTGCTCAAACACCAGTGATGCCACGAGTCAGGCGGGAAATTTATCGCACTGTACAAATTTTGGCCGCACTAATAGAAAACTCCCCGGATTTAACCCATATTGCCACCCGACTCGCACTAAAAGATCGTAACCTCATTTTGTGTTTAATATTTTCATTGCTCGCACTAATCGAAATTCGCACTGTTTGAACTCACTTTATATGGGACCAAGCTGTATATGCGTGAAAGTGGCGCTGGTTGGGAGGAGGGGCGTCAACTGACTGGGAACCGAGGTGCATGGGGGTGATTCGTTTGTGGCCACCCCTTCAGGGATCACGGCGTCCGGCAATAGATAGATAGATAGACATAAGACATACTTCTTTGCTATACATGTCATGATAAATTGTCAGCTAGGCCTATTGTATACTTATTTTTTCGCTATATGGTCACTCATAATAGCTTAATATTATTAGTAGTAGACTTAGTACGTTTGATGAAGAGCGGAATTTGATATTTGGCTTTGCATTATATGGGCGGTGGTGGTTCTAAAATTGTGGGGTAAAACAAATTAGGCTCCCTACTGTTAAAATGGATGCTGATTTCAATAAGTCACGGAGGGTCCCCCCTTAACTCATTCTGTGTCCCATGACAACATATTTAGATATCTCCCCAATAGTGGGGTGGGGGGGGCGTGTGTTAATACAGTATTGTTGGATAATAGGTAAACATTTTAATACGACAGTCCTTAGTATAGAAAACCATGTACAGGTATGTAAAGAAAAAATGAAAACAAAACAAATATTAAATTAATTGAAAAACTCGAAACGGGCAGGTCCTAGAATTTATTAGTGGCCCCTCCATCATTGACGACATGCCTTATACAGTAATGGCACACCCGCCCTGGAGCAGAGAGACAATATCATCGTAAGCGTATTCTTATAATAACTTACGGACTTGTCTTTATGATGCGGATGCCACTAAGAAAAAATAATTAAAAAATAATAAAAGTCGTCCTTATGATGCGGATGCCACTACGAAAAAAACGAATTAAAAAATAACAAAAAGAAGAAAAGCAGATCTCTATCCGTTCTGCGCTTCCCACAGTTCAGATGTTTTCCAGCGTGGGTTTCTTGAGAGGCCATGCGTTCTCGCCCTTCTGCTCTGGGGCTTCACTCTGGGCAGACATGCGGTTCCGACCTCTCTTCTTTTCGTCATCCTTCCGTCCAGAATAGTGAGTCTTTTCTCATTTGTACTAATCTGAGACATGCTAGGATAGGGTTATATTAGTTAGGTCGGTCACACTGATTAGCGTGGCACCCAGGAGTTGTGTTTTTAGGATGCTTAACCCTTCCTACCCGGGCTGTCTCAGCCAATGACGGTCGCCCCTACCCGGGCGATATGGCCGAAAAACGTCTAGGCCTAGGCTACCGTATTTATGTTTATTTTCACTGCTAGAACTTTCCCACTCATCTATAATCGTAGTGCGGTTTTCAATCTGTATTTTGGCATTGAGTAGAGCTCTGTAAGTCAACTGGTTCAGTTGTGATGACGATTTCAGTGGAGCCAATATTGCAGAGATGTTGCCAATATGGGGGCTTTTCAGACACTAATTTCGTCATGACGTCATAACAATAACATTGAGGAGTCTTCTCCTTCTTGTTTTCGGAGGTGCGGTGACGAACGCTTGGGTTTGTTGACATACGTCGTACACACGGCGTTCGGACCAAGCTTAATTAGGCTATTAAGCTCATGCCTTAGATAAGGCATACCGGGTATTGGCCCTTCTTTCGTGCTGTCATTACCTAAGGCAGCCCGGGTAGGAAGGGTTAAGTTGTGTGGCGTCACTTCGTCGTGATAAGGCTGGGACGCCATTTTTCCATGTGTTTTTCTTTCCCCTTATTTTTAGCTTCATCTAGTTTAGGCTAGCGGCTTATTTTATGATAAGGGCAAAGCTTTTCGGCCACCCTTTTGGTGGGCTTAGCGTTTTTTGTGATCTTCGGCAGGACCTCTTGCTTAGAACTGCTTTACGTAGTAAAGAGTTTTGCTTGGGGTTTCTGTTCTTCTACGTTCCTGTTCGTCGAGATGGAAAAGTTGGCTGTGTCTTCCTAGAGGTAAGAGTGCTTTGTCGTATTCGTCGTCTATTGCTTGCCTTGGGCCTCGTGGCCAGCCTCTCAGTAGAGTTCTTTTTATGGCTAGGCTATGTACTTTTAAGATAATTTTATTGATCAAATTATATGTATGCCATAATATGTATGCTGCCCTCTTCTTCTAGTTGATTTGGTCTTTCTAGTTTTCGAGGGAGTTAGGTTTGACCTGCCGTAACTATTATTTAGAATTCTGCTATCTTCGTCAAAGACCGATACGCTATCATTCAAAGTTTTTTTAATCACCAATGGTGAAGGGTTGGTTTCGTTTGACGCTTCTGCCCGCCGGAGCGTGTCACTTGACTTGGCACTAGTAAATTGTTCCGCCGGATCCAATAAACCCGTTCAAAGTCTTGTACGTGAACGACTTCCCGGCGGAAGGGGGAAGGGGGAAGGCTTCCACCGGGATTTCGGCTACGCCCGACTCACCTAGCCTATCGTTGTTGTTGTTCCCTAAGCTGCCTGGCCGAACAGCCCCGAGTCCCTGAGGACTATCGTTCTTCGACTTAATTTTGCACTAACTCTCCCAATCCGGCGAGAGAATTGATTATTAGAATTTTGGTTTTCTAGGTTAGAACTTAGGTGCGGGTCAGTGATAGTAACTATCATGGGTAAGGAGTCAATATGCCTTCAATGGGGAATGGATTACTAGTTTTCCACAAGGTTACACGGGAAACTTAGATAAGTGCGGATCACTTAGTCTTCTTTTCTTTGTGTTACAGGTAACAATTATTCTGTGTGTCTTGGGTTTGTCCTTATGAGCATTGATTCTTGGAATTTTCTTCCCCAGAATCGCGTCGGCCCCAGCGAGACACTCCAGACCGTTGCCGATACCTGGCGCGGGGGGGGGGGGGGGTAACTCCCAATGGATCTTGTGAAGTTCTGTGCTAGTGCCACCCACGTGTAATAGCCTTCCAGTGCCTGGCCATACCCTATGTGTCCGTTGTGTAACATGTTTGGACAGATCACAAGGACAATGGGTTACTAAGAGATGCTCTCTGTGTGTGCAGTTTCGCAATGGCTTTATAAATCATATTAAGCAGTGCTTTTCGGAATATTGCAAAGACGTGGCCCATAAGGCTTTACAGATTGATGATCAACCTCTATATGGGATAACCTTGTAAAATCCACAATTGCTAGTCCATTCACTAAATCTTCCACTACGTTTCAGCCTTGTGCAGGAGCATTTCATGAGAAGACTAAATTGAAAAAGTCCAAAATTGTGTCTAATAACAGAAACCATGACCCAAATCTGTAGCCACCACATCCTGAAAGACAAACAAGATGAAGAAGCAAAAAAGATCGGGAAAGAAGGAAGCTGTACAGAAGAAGAAAATTACTCACACAACGACGCACACATCACATAGAAAAAAACATCAAAATCTACAGGATAGGCAAAAGGCCAAAATAGATAGAGAAATTGTGGAAATTGACCATAGGCTAAGAATATCATATGAACTACAACATATGGAAGAGGAGAGGAAAGCTATTGAAGGTATAAAGGAAAATTCCAAGTACTTCTTTTCATATGCCAAACAAAAGGCTAAATCAGCATCAAACATCGGCCCACTAGGCAAAGGGGATGGTTCATTCACAGGGGACAAAAAGGAAATGAGCGAACTCTTACGCCGGCAGTACGAAATGGCCTTCAGTGAACCTGATGAAACAAAAGCCATCAGAGACCAAAACATATTTTTCATGGAAACCTCCCTCACGGAAACCCCCCAGATGCTGGATATTGATTTCGGTCCAAAAGACATAGAAGAGGCCATTTCCAACATGCCATCCCACTCGGCACCAGGACCGGACTCATGGAATTCGATCCTAATGAAGAAATGTAAGGAAAACCTCTCAAAACCCCTGGCTATAATGTGGAAAAGGAGTCTAGACACTGGTGAAATACCAGATAGCTTAAAAAACACAATAATTGCCCCACTGCATAAAGGAGGGAGTAAAGCACTACCAAAAAACTACCGCCCGGTAGCTCTAACCTCCCACATCATTAAAGTTTTCGAGCGAGTCCTGCGAAGCAAAATCTCAGCATTCATGGAGGCAAATGAACTACACAACACCGGTCAACATGGGTTCAGAGCGGGAAGATCATGTCTATCACAACTTTTGGAACATTATGACAAAATTCTTAAAGCGCTAGAAGAAAAGAAAAACGTTGATGTCATCTACACCGATTTTGCTAAGGCATTTGATAAATGTGACCATGGTATAATAGCCCACAAACTAAAAGCAAGAGGTGTAACGGGGAAAACCGGAAGGTGGATATACAATTTCCTCGTAAACCGGAAACAATCAGTAGCAGTAAACCAAGTCATAAATGAGCCTTCGGATGTCAAAAGCTCATTGCCCCAAGGAACAGTGCTAGCGCCCCTTCCGTTCCTCATTCTAATTTGCGACATAGATACCAACACAAGACACAGTACGGTGTCGTCTTTTGCGGATGACACAAAACTAAGCAAGATAGTAAACACACAAGAGGACACGGGCCAGCTGCAGGAAGACATAAATTTAGTGTTCCAGTGGACCAGGGAAAACAACACGCAATTCAATGAAGAAAAATTCCAATTAATAAGGTACGGAGATAATAATGTCGTTAAAGAGAACACAAACTACCTAACAGAATCTAACCACATAATAGAACGGAAAGACAGTGTGAAAGACCTTGGGGGTGTTAACCCTTAAAAAGCGGCCCACCACTTAAGTCGAGTTAAATAAAGCTGGACTATGTGGCGGCGCTCGACATAACTCGAGTGGCAATTTCAGCACGTAATGTGGCTGAGAGAGAGAGACAAGTGGTGGCAGGAGACTAGCGAGCGTATGACTGCTCCAGACCACCGCGGCGAACCTACTGACACAAATCTCAGCTCCCTCCTCCCTCTCTCACTCGCTACATACTCAATTATGTACCGAAAGTACCGAATTACCTGCTTTTTGCACTCGCGTTGCATGGTTATTGCAAGAAAACTATCCATCATACAAGGATCGTTATGGTGTCATTCGAAAGCTCTGTTTATGCCCTTTCAGGGATAGATACTTGTTTTACGTTCTGGGTCTTATTTAGGCATGAAAATGATCACGTAAACAGCCCTATTTTGGCTAAAAACACCCCGCTGGGCGGTACACATAAATAAACCGCATAGGCCGCTCGTAAAATGTTAATGTCTGAAAATATGGGTTTCAAAGAACATAACCAGGTCAAAGTTGCGGCTGCGAAACGTTTAACGGGTTGGACTCTGCGTACATTTAAAACACGCGGTGAATTACCTATGATAACGCTCTTCAAATCTCTAGTGCTACCGCGGCTTGAATACTGTAGCCTATTAACATCCCCATACAAAGCATGTGAAATAAATTACTTAGAGAGTGTACAAAGAAATTTCACTTCGCATATAAGTTCGGTAAAACAGCTACACTATTGGGATCGTTTAACCCTCCAGCCCCGGCTATGTATTATATATATATTCCTCGAAACCCGGGTGTTTTGGCCGAAAAACGTCTAGTCTAGGCTACCGTATATTCGTTAATCAGACTGCTTCCCGCATTCCCGTGCATCCCCAAGCGTAGCTGTGTTATTTACCTGTAGAATGGCATTAAGTAGAGCTCTCTAAGTCAACTGGTTGAGCTGTGATGATGATTTCATTGGAGATAACTTTATGGCCAAAACAGCCACTTTACACCACTTTTCGATACTTAACAACAACATACAGGCACACACGAACAAGCGACGCTCTCCTTCTTGTGGCCGGAGATGCGGGGCGTCGGTCCAGCCGGCTGTTGTTTACATGCGTCGGACCGACGCCTCGCACACGAAGCTCACAGGCTTTCAACCACTGGGCGTTCAAGAGGCCTTCCGGGTACCTGTTATATGCTTTTTTATGGGCGTTCAAGAGGTCTTCCGTGGTGAGAGGGTTAAGAGTACTGAAACTGTACTCACTGGAACGTAGAAGAGAACATTACCTAATAATATACACGTGGAAAATCACAGAGGGTTTAGTACCAAACCTACATACTCCGATAGTCATGAAATTCAGTGATAGGAGAGGCTGGGAATGCAATATCCCCCGGATGAATAACAGGAGTGCTATGGGCTCTCTGCGAGAGGGCTGGTTATCACACAGAGGCCCACGTCTCTTCAACAAACTCCCACGGCGAGTAAGAGACATGAGGGGCGTCTCTTTAGACAACTTCAAGAGAGCCCTCAATGTCGAACTGCAAAAAGTGCCAGACGAGCCCATCTTCGCAAGGGAGCGGGCTGTCTCTTCAAACAGTCTGCTGCACCAAAACACAACCCACAACGAGGGGCGACGTGCTCCTCGGTGCTGCTAGGAGAGTGGGGAACACAACCTAATAAGAAGAAGAAGAAGACAATAGGTGTCAAACTCGTTTAGTGGCTATTAACCCTCCAGCCCCGGCTATGTATTATATATATATTCCTCGAAACCCGGGTGTTTTGGCCGAAAAACGTCTAGGCTAGGCTACCGTATATTCGTTAATCAGACTGCTTCCCGCATTCCCGCGCATCCCCAAGCGTAGCTGTGTTATTTACCTGTAGAATCGCATTAAGTAGAGCTCTCTAAGTCAACTGGTTGAGCTGTGATGATGATTTCATTGGAGATAACTTTATGGCCAAAACAGCCACTTTACACCACTTTTCGATACTTAACAACAACATACAGGCACACACGAACAAGCAACGCTCTCCTTCTTGTGGCCGGAGATGCGGGGCGTCGGTCCAGTCGGCTGTTGTTTACATGCGTCGGACCGACGCCTCGCACACGAAGCTCACAGGCTTTCAACCACTGGGCGTCAAGAGGCCTTCCGGGCAGCTGTTATATGCTTTTTTTATGGGCGTTCAAGAGGCCTTCCGTGGTGAGAGGGTTAAGCAGTGCTTTTTGAAATATTGCAAAGACGTGGCCCATAAGGCTTTACAGATTGATGATCAACCTCTATATGGGATAACCTTGTAAAATCCACAATTGCTAGTCCATTCACTATATTTTCCACTACGTTTCGGCCTTGTGCAGGAACAATTCATGAGAAGACTAAATTGAAAAAGTCCAAAATTGTGTCTAAGCCTCTAGTCAGCACGGATGATTCGTCAGACGAAACCATACAACTAGCCCCCCCCCCCCCCCCCTGCCAAACAATGAAACGACCAAGATCAGCTTCGTCGTCCCATCACCAGAAGTCGCGGTTTTGGAGGCGTTCTCACTCGAGGTCTCCACTACGATCGGTACAATCTTCCTCACCGAAGAAACCAAAGAAGGATGCACTGGCGGGTTCTGGTGCTTCCCACTCTAAATCTCAAAAGTCTGGGACCTCTAGGAAGTCTACTGAGAGCCGATCACTGATTCTAGACCGTGTCAGTCCACCGACTGTGCCGAAAGTTCAATCCGGCCAGCCAGAAACAGACCGCCGGAGTGTTGTGACTCCTCCTAGAGAGTTACCTAGTGGAATTATCAGCCACCCGATTGTTGGACATGTCTCGCCTTCGTCCATATACCATTCCTCGTGGCCTCACACCTTGGCTACAAGAGCCTGTGCAGGTGTTGGCTACTGAGTATTGAGATACTTCTGGTTCATCCAGTAGAGTTGAGACCCTATTGGTCTCTTCCCCTATACCTGACCTGGAATGGTCCCAATTTGCTCGGGACGTACTTGAACCTGCTGTCCGGTCTGAGGCGGTATCATCCCCTATCCCCTCAGCCCAGTCGCCGGCAGACATGGAAGTACAATCTTAGGTAGAAGATCCCATGGAGACGTTACAGTCAGGACAACGAGTGGCTTCCACGGGGCATTCGGACTCTGAGACACGTACTCTGTCTCAGTCCGTAGTCCAAGAAGGGGATTTTGTGACTAAGGACGATCTACGTGCCTTCATGGATGTGGTGATGAGTAAACTAGGGGTGAATAAGAAAGTGCCAATTTTTCCTGCACCGGTCCCCGTGGTGAGGCCTCTGGGTTCTATCGGATTCTCCATGTGTTACCCAAACCAATTACTACCCCCTCTACTGTCACAGCTAGTACTAGTAACGTAACTCAAACTCTAGTGACGTCTAATATCAAGTTGTTGTCGGATATCATTCCCCTTCCTCTTGATAAGAAAGGTCCTATGCCCTTACTTTATGGTCCGGCTAGATCCTGGACAGTCATTACCCCTCTGAACCCTGAGGCCGCGCAACTGACGGTGTCGGGAGAAACGCCGGTCCCAGAACATTGGTGTGTTGAACTTGTGAGTCTAAGAAACTGAGGGCTTAGAATGTCTCAGGTGAGGTTTTAGACGTTGTGGTAAAAGCTATTCCAAATGTTTATACGCCAGACTACACTGTATATGCTCTGTCTCCGGCCCTACCGCCAGCCTCATTTTGTTTTCCTGTACTCTGACTGGTCAAAAACTGATGGAATTAATGATATGAAGTCCCTGTTTAATTTGATGCCTGAGTTTCGTACCAGTCAGGTAATTTAATGTTGCACATCGAGGCTGTCGGATCAGGCCCGTGGGTGGAATGGGAATCAGAGGCGCAGAACTTTGCCAGTTCAATTACTAGTAAATCAACCCACCAACTTCCGCAAGGAAATCATTATTGGCTCTCTCTTTCGGTAGCACAGGCGGAAGGGGTGCCCCAGAATG
Organism: Paralithodes platypus; assembly: GCA_032716605.1. Lineage (NCBI taxonomy): Eukaryota > Metazoa > Arthropoda > Malacostraca > Decapoda > Lithodidae > Paralithodes > Paralithodes platypus. The sequence continues at coordinate 71,508,683 of CM064487.1, forward strand.
TGTTAGACTGCTTAGGTGCTCCTAAATTATCATTGTGTCAGTTGCCTGACCCTTTCACATGCCCCACTCAAACACAGATAGAAAAGGACTATAAAATGAGACAGAAAGCCTGGCGCCTTTTGTCCCAGTTCCCCGTCAGCCGTCAACTAGCGGGGTCGCTAGTTCGAACGACTGAGGCTGTAATGGGCATTCAGGCGGCCAAGGCCCTTTCTCTCACCCGGCGGCTTATGTTACAGAACTCTGTGCAAACTCTTGGTGATATCAGGGTAGCTTTCTTGGAAGCTGTTCGGGTATGCCAAGATTTGCGCGTGTTTCTCGTCAAGAACCTTCTGGACGAGATTAGTTGTAGGTTAATTTTGTCACCTGTACTAACTACCACCTTAGCATTCCCAGAAGCATGGAAGTCAGTACATTGTTTGTTGGACTCTGCCAGAGCGACTGCCCCTACATCAAGGAAGGAGTCTGCCCCCAAAGCTAAGCATAGTCAGAGGCACAAAAGTGGCCCCAAGTTATTTCAGTCATACAAGACTCCGTCCCGATCTGGTGGCAATGGCTCAGCTAAAAGTAAAAGTCAGATCAAGGGACAAGGGAAGTGGTATAAAGGTCATTCTAAAGGGTAGTCGAGTCAGGAATCACGGCCCACTCCCTCTAACCAGTCTACAGAATTTACCACTCCCCAGTAAAAAAATGAGGGACCATTCAATAGCTCTCTCACTCCCAGGGCCCCCGACGGGCGAGTCGGGCATGGCCCTGGCAGACTTGGGCCAGGACGGTAGTACGCAAGGGCATCACTTGGCAGTGGCTCCGGCAACCTCGTTTACGTATCCCTTCAGAAATCAATCATGTTTCTTTAGAGGTGGAGTCACTAGTCAGGGAGATGATTTCCAAGCCTGTCATTGTCCTGGTCAGTCCATCTCGCCCAGTTTACACGTCCAGATTATTCCTAGTGTCAAAAAGGGACAGTATTCACATGAGGCGGGTCGTAGACTTGTCTCAACTGAATCGCTACATTCACAATCCGTCCTTCAGGATGCTGACGAGGCGACATGCTGACATTGGTTTGAAGGATATATTTAAACGTGGTAGGGCCTGCGGAGGCTGCTGGTTCCTATCAACCCTGTCACATAAACTAAGAATTTGAACCCTTAACCCGGCAGCTGCGGGGAGACTCTTAAGAGGTTTTACTGGGCGACTTCGGGGAGACAAGATCTTAAGATCCTAGGCCTAAAAAAAAAACGTTTAAAAGGCCCCAGTAGCACTTGAAACAAGTTTATTTTGTTTTTCTGTTTTCCCCTCCATACCTCATATCACTCCTCCACATCTGTCAAAGTCCCCTCCTTCCCTCCCCCCCCCCCCCTTCAACATCTGTCAAAGTCCCCTCCCCCCCCCCCCCCTTCAATTATCACCTATTTTCCCTGTTATTCCCTTATTCATTGGTATATTTTTGTGCTAACATGTGGTGGAGTGGTCATGCCACTGGATTGGTAATCCAATGGACCCGGGTTCAAATCCCGATATGTCAATGGGAAGATATTATTGGGATTGAATTTGTGCTGTAGGTTACCTAGTATCAGTGCATTACCACAAAGCCCACCGAAATTCCAAAAATGTACCCTCATTGTTCCCTGATTAAATAACACTGTATGAATATTCCCATATTCAAAATATGTTACAGGGGGACAATGCCTAGTGAGTTCACTGCTCAATAGGTGGCGTTCTGAGAGTGAGGGTCTGAGTCTGGAGGGTGAGACGGTGAAGCACTTGAACGAAGCAACCAACCGCTTCAGAGATGGAGCTGCTTCGAGCCATGATGGATGCTTCACATGTCTCACTCCCCAGACTGGAACTAGACCTCACGGGCTTCACCGTGTTGAGCGGTGGAATGTACAGGCTCTCAGCCTATGCCCGAGAGGGAGTAGTTGGAATATAGAAAAAAAAAAAAAAGAAAAAAAAAACGGTTGCAGGGTGTGGTTATGTGACTAGCGAGTGTGTTGGGTAAGGTAGAGGGTGGGGTGAGAGACTCAGTCATGCTTCAGACCTCGCGAAAGGTGGGGTTGCCTCGCTCTGCTCCACATTTGATGAATGGACCGCTTAGTATTTATTCGCGATTTTGACCATCTAAACACTATTCCCACTTGTTTTATTGTTGTCACATGTTACTATCTTCATATTAAATGTAAAATAGGTGCATATGGATAAGTATTAATTATATTTATCATAAATTAACAATTTTAGTGAGGAATGAATAAAAATACCTACGCACAGGGGTATGGTGTATACTACAGGGGCTGCGCAGCCGAGAGGTTAACTTAGGTTGAACTTCATTTTTTTTTTTTTTTTTTTTTTTTTTAAAAAGAGACAATGAACGGAGGAAGGAAAAACACAGATAAAACAAAAAGGTCCATGTGCCTAAAGGCATCCTCCATTCATCAAATGTTTGTAACAACTGGATTTAAACATTTGCAGATTGTAAGTTTGTGAAAAGCAATTCGAGGGAAGTGAATTCCAAAGAGTAGTAGCTCTGGGGATAAATTAATTCTGATAAGCAGAAGTTCTGCATTGTGGAGGAGAAAGTGTAAATTCATGGGCGCTCTCAGCTGCCCTAGTTCTACGCGGAAAGATGTGGAGAGGCGGCACAATTGAAGCAAGTTCCTCGGAACAATTGCTGTGAAAATATCTGTAGAATAATGCAAGGGATGCAACGTTTCTTCGTATGGATAATGTAGGAAGGTCCTGTGTGATTGCAGGGTTATTGATTAATCTAATAGCTTTATTTTGAATTTTGTCCAACTGCCTCAATGCAACCACTCCACTTCCACCCCACAGAGGTGAACAGTAATCCATCTGAGAACGCACATGACTTTTATATATCATGGCCAACTGCTCGTCAGTGAAGGATTCTCGAACTCTGTGCAGGAGTCCCAGTTTTTTAGAGGCATTCTTAGCAATGCTTCTAACATAATGTGTCCAGCTCAAGTTAGTAGTTAATGTTACACCGAGAATGTCAATACTAGGGGAAGTGGGAATATTTACATCATTAAACAATATATGGGAGTCAGTGAGATTCTGTCGGTTAGAAAATTGAATGTATTTGGTTTTCTGTGCATTAAAGGAAACTAGATTCTTTTGTCCCCATCCATCAATTCTAGAAAGGTCCTGGTTCAGAGAAATTGCAGTGTTTATTTTTGAATTTATAAGATCGGGTTGGGTGAAAGAATTGGTAAATGTGAAGGAACTGTGGAGTGTTGAGTCATCTGCGTAGGAATGTATTGGATTATGAGTGGTAGATATGAGATCATTGATATGAATGAGGAACAGAATTGGGGCCAAAACTGATCCCTGGGGAACACCAGCATTTATTGAGTGAAATTGAGAATAAAGGCCATCTACCATTACACGTATTTTTCTGTTATGAAGATAAGAAGAAATTAGTGGAACTAATGATGCAAGGCCGTAGTGTGACATCTTCGACAATAAGGATTGATGCCAGACTCTATCAAATGCCTTTGATATATCCAGTGCTATTGTATGTGTTTCACCATGTTGGTCTGTAGCTTGGTTGATTTGATGCGTAAGAAGGCAAAGCATGTCTGCAGTTGATCGACATCGTCTAAAACCATATTGCCTATCACTGATTAATTTATTATTCTCAAGATGCTTAATTATGTGATTATTTAATATAATTTCAAAGACTTTACCAAGAGTGGAAGTAATAGCTATTGGTCTGTAGTTTGATGAATCTGAAGAGGCACCTTTTTTAGGAACTGGATGGATGTTTGCTTCTTTCCAGGGTACTGGGAAGCATGAGGTATGAGTACACAGACGGAAAATTTTTGCCAATACAGGAGCGAGCACCAAGGAGCAATTCTTAAGTACTATTGAAGGAATTTCATCTGGACCAGGAGCCTTATCTACTGAGAGATTCTGCAAAATAGTTTTGACATGTCTGGTGTGGATCTTAACCTCTGAAGTGCGCATGGGGGTAATTGGAAACGTCCCCCTGTGCTGACGTATTTGAGGTGTTTCTGTCACTAAAATTTTCATTGTGCCATTAATAGCATTAATACTTATCCATATGCGCCTATTATGGGTTGATTATAAAGGTATTAACCTGAAACAACAATAAAACGAGTGAAAACAGCGTTTGGATGGTCAAAATCGGAGATATAGCCCGCGAGTTGTATAATGAATGGGTGAGGCAATCTGCTTTCCCGCCAATTTCCCCCAAGGCCACTGAGACACAGTCGATCGATACTCTCTCTCTTGCACTCGCTTGCCATCAGTGATGACAACACCCTGCTTGCAACTTGCTAATGTTAGCACGAAAATATACCTCAGAATAAGGGAATAACAGGGAAAATAGGTGATAACTGAAGGAGAGGAGGAAAGTGGGGAAGGAGGGGAGGTAGAGGACTGAGATTTTGCATGGCCCAGGGGCCAAAATAAAAATAAAAAAATAAAAATATATTTTTTTTTTTTTCGATGTCAAAAGTTGATTTTTTTTTTCACTCACTCATAAGAGTCTCCCCGCAGTGCGCCGGGGGAACTCTTATGAGTCTCCCCGCAGCTCCCGGGTTAAGTGAGGGAATTTCAGGCGAATTAAAATTAAGTACAGGGACATCTTGATTTATTTCATCTAAGGTTGAGTTGGTGGAGAAAATATCTGCAAGAAGGTTAGCTTTACCTCGTGGGTCACTTACAAGATTGCCAGTCGGAGATTTTAATGGTGGAATGGATGAAGCAGTAGTGAAGTTGGATTTAAATGAGTTAAGAGTAGACCAAAATATTTTGTTATCATTTGGATTATTTAGAAGTTTATTTGCCTGCTTGTGGAGAAAGTTTGATTTAGTTAGGTTTAATACAGTTTTGGCATGATTTCTGATGTTTCTAAAGTAATTAAAGGCTTCATGAGTTTTTGATCTTGTGTATGCATTGTAGGCTATTGCTTTTTGTTCAATTACTCTAGCACAATTATGGTCAAACCATTTAGGTGAATTAGATTTTTTACTGTACTTTTGATGAGGAATAAAAGTTTCCATTCCAATTTTCACAAAATCTTGTATGTGGCTCAAGGTGGAGTGTGCATCATTAGAAAAGAAAGAGGTCCAGGGAATATCAATAAAGAAACCCTGAAGACCCTCCCAGTCTGCCCTATCGTAATGCCATTTAGTCACCAAAACAGGTTGAGAGTGGGAAGGTGTGGTAGGTGATAGACAGGTGGCCTGTATCAGACAGTGATCAGAAGATCCAAGCGGGGACCTCACTGTAACATCATAATTTTCTGAATTGGTTGTTAAAAATAAGTCCAGTAGGTGGGAATTATGATTAGGATTATCTGGTACACGGGTGGGTTGGTTGACTAGTTGAGTGAGATTAAATGAGTCTGCAAATAGCTCACATTCAAGACCAGCATCATCAGTCCTGGCTGAATGAGTGAGCCATTCAACATTATGGACATTAAAATCACCCAACACAGTGATTTCAGAAGAAGCAGAAGTTGCATAAGAAGAAGCATAAGAAGCATAAGTTGAGGACACTGAGTTGTGAGGACAGAGAATCAAAAAGACTTTGCTCTGGAGGAGTATTTGGGGAACGGTAGATGCAACATATGTATTTAAATTTACCAGCAGAAATTAATTTGTATATAGAATAATCAAAATAGGGACAATTGAAACTAGTAACCTCCTCCAGGGCAATTTCAGATTTTGCGAAGCAACATACACCTCCTTTAGGTCTGAAATTTTGGAGCAGTTGATAACCTGGAAATTTATATCTAGACGTGTCAGATGTGGATGTTACTTGAGTCTCTGTCAAAAAAAGGAGAGTAGGGGATTCTGCTTGAAGAAATTGGTGTACAGAATTGATGTTAGAGTGAAGTCCCCTTATATTGCTAAAGAAAAAGCTGCACCGACGAGCAGCTTTGGGACGTTGCAATGCTCTCGACACAGTCGCATGATGACGACCGGGAGGGCCCTGTGTCAATGACCCAACCCTGCCGGGGGTGGATATCCGAGGGACCACCAGGTTTGCTCTTAACAATTGTACTGCCATATTTATTGGTAAGGTGTATGGTGTTACATGTATGATATGTAGTGGGAAGAGTAGTGTTTTATGGATAGAGGATAGCAATGTAGGGCAATGTCGTGAAGTTGGATGTGTATGTTATATAAAGAGGGTTTTCCTGATACCCCTGATGTGTGAGGCAGAAAGATATGTATCCAGCTACCAAGGCCTGGGAGAGAAAATGGAATTCAGGCTATTCCCTGAGTCTCCCGAAACCTTGGCGGTAGTACTTCCCTGGGCGGGGCTGCCTACCCCTACTACCTACATTTAACCCGAGGAGCGGAAAAATGAGGTAGGCAAAAGTGCCCAGTATGCGCAATTAAACCCATCGATTCTGACAGAATTTGTTATATTTACCATGTAAAGCTTTATTTCTTAGCATGTGCAATTATTTTACTTATATGATGAAGATACCCCCTGTGGGTAAGGGAATAGAATATGCCCCACGTGCCTTCTGCATGTCGTAAGAGGCGACTAAAGAGGTTGGGTCGGTGGGCTTGCGACCCCCACCCGGAAAAAATACCTAAGCAAAGAAAAACGGACGAACAGCCTCGGTTGGGGGCGGTTCGTTCGTGGCCACCCCTTCGGGGATCGCTGCGTCGGGCAATAGATAGATAGATAGATGAACATATGAACATTGAAGAGTGATAAAAGAAGTGGGAACAGTAATTGAGTGGTGGAAAACGTATGTTTTCGCCGCCCGGTCATATTCTGGGTCAGCCTGCCCAGAGACACATCTTCCCTCTGCAACATCTCACAAGGTACTGAGCGGCCTGGGAGGAATTTGACACTGGTAGAGGGTCTCTATTTGACTCAACCCTGCCTCCAAGCCCGCCTGACGATGATTGGCGCGGAAAATAGCCGATAAATGTGGGAAATAAAAGGTAAAATAGCTGATAATTGAGGAGGAGGGAAGAGGGGGGTAAAAGGAGAGGATACAATCATGTAAATGGGTGGTGGGAAGTACTAGAGGGGAATGATCTCACCTGACATATTCCTCTATTTTGAGAGCCCCTGGGGCATTTTGGAAGGGTTTTTTCATGGTCTTGCTTCCGTGAGCGTATGTTATACAGATACTTTCATGAGGCTTATCGTGCTTGCTGGGTTAATGGAATATTATCCCTTTCAGTACAGGGGAGATATCATTATTTGTGAGAGTAGACTTAGGTTAGCGCCTACTGGATTCAACAAAATATTTGGTCCTACTACCATCAACTGGGATGAATTCGGACAATTTTTGCGTTTTTCCGTAGCATATCATCTTGTTTTATCTCAATGTAGGATCACAAGTATTGTATGTGTAGCTGGTACATTGGGGTATACAGTCATAGCATTAAAGAAATATAAATACATTATATATATTTTTTATAAATATAATAAAGGTGTCCAAATTTGGACAGGATTTGGGGCAATTTCAGACACCTAGCCTGAATTAGGACATGGATATAAAATATATTCATAGGACTAACCAGTGATCCCAGTATAGATTCGGACCTATCAGGGGTCAATTCGGACTTCTTTGAACATTTTAAAAGGGTCTTGTCACACTCACTGAAAACGTCTATCTATCTATCGACATTATCTATCTATCTATTGCCGGATGCCTTACTCCCCTTAATGGGGGTGGCCATACACAAAATGCCCCCAAGCGGACCTATCCCCTGTAAGAGGGACAACCCATGCCAGTTTACTGAAGGACTTACAGGGTTGACCACTCAATTTAGGGTCCGTCTGACTCCGAGGCCTTTTATGTACCGGTACCCTAGCCCCTTTGCGCAATTTTGCATTCCTCAGGTTAAGTAACCCGGCGGTCCAGCGGTTACCAAAAGTGGCTCCGTCAGAATCCAATAAACCCGTTCAAAGTCTGGTGCAGAGAACGAACACCCGGCGGAAAAGGGGAGGCTCTTTCCGCCGGGTGTCGGCTATGCTGCAGACTCACCTGGCCTATCTTTTCATGCCGCTCCACTCAGCCCCAGCACCAGATTAATGGAGCTCAGTCCTGCTCAAGAACTGCAAAACATCGCTAGCAAGACCTCTAGCCATAATGTGGAGAAAGAGCCTAGATACTTGAGAAATCCCAGAAGGCCTGAAAAACACAACAATTGCACCACTACACAAAGGAGGAAGTAAGGCTCTACCAAAAAACTATCGCCCAGTAGCACTAACATCTTACATCACCAAAATCTTTGAAAGAGTATTACACGGAAAAATCTCTAAATACATGAAAGAAAACGGGCTCCACAACTCAGTACAACACGGGTTCAGAGCAGAAAGATATTTAGTACTCCTTATTTTCTACCACACTAAGACTTTGGGCTTTGGAGCACCTAGAGAGGTCATTGACACTCAGCTCAGGAGGAAGGCTGAGATACCTTTCCTAACCTGGTCTGAGTACATGTTCACTCTTTAGGTCTTCCTAGGCCTGGGTTGGCTACATGGAAAAAGGGCGCCATTGGCCCTCCCTAGCATTGACATAGGTCCTTGTCGTTCCGGTGATGGGGGGAGGGGCGATAACAATGGTAGGGCCTTTAGTATTTGTTTACGTATCCCCTCTCACGTCCAGTCTACAGGTGATGCTCCTTCCTGATTGGCGGGGTTGACCTGGCCGTCGGCCAACCCTGGGTTGGCTGATAGTGGTGACGTCACTCCTGTAGATATGGGGCCGTGTGACCGCCCGCTGGTACTCCAAAAAGTAGTTCCTGCTAGGTGTTGGTGGGGGGTTGGTACACATGTCTTCGGGAGGAATTTTCTATATTTACCCCGTTCTACTTGAGAGAGAACGGTTGAAGGACGGGCTTCGTTATTATGTGGCCCCAATGGTCGACGATGCCTCTGGTGATTCTGGTGCCATAGGGGGTTGGATTTGGGTCGAGCCTGTCGTCGGTGCCAATGGCTGTAGGTGTGTGTCCGGCTCTATTGTGGAGGTCGGCTGGGGGCGCCCTGGTATTTCCCGAGGTCTGCGGATGGCTGGTTACCGTGGGCGGTTTAATTTTTCCTCGGTATAGCAAGTATATATATATATAGTTTTCCCACAAGAGAGTTTGTATTGTTTCCCAACAAACGGGATGGCTAAAACAAACAAGGAAGGGAAGAGAGAAAGCCTCTTCTATGATTATGTTACACTTAGGAGAATCTAACCTGGGTTACCATATACATATCTTAAACACAAACCATTACACCATCAAGACAAGGAGGCAGTACTCACTGTTATATTACGAATGGTAAAGACTAAAACATTGTACACCTTGTGGTTCTCGTTTGAGGTGAAAAATATTAGTGGTGGTTTGATCCCATGACCAGGAAGTGTTGGTATGTGCGGCCGTTAGACCGGCGCCAACAGTTTCAGCTTGTTTACCGTACTCTTGTTCAACTATTTATTATATATTATGGATTATTATGGATTATATTAATTATTGATATATTTCACCATTGTAACCATTCTTAAGTCACTCTCCACTGCATTCATGCTTCGATTTGGACTATCAGAGTGAGAGTTGAGCATTCTTTGGCATACCCATAGCTTACTCTGACTGTTTCTTTAATCTATATGTTTTTTAGATTGCCCTCTCTACTGCCAACCTAGAGGTTGGCAGACTGGGAGCCAAAGCGTCACATTTTTCCTTTGCACCTCAACATTCCCTTCATAATTGTTAAGAGGCACAGGGCCTTGGCCGGGGCTTCGGTATCTCGGGCGTTTACGCACCCTCCTCAGCTCCTCGCCTGGGAGAGGCTTCATTCACCTGGGCATTCTTAGTGGTAAAGCAGGGAGGGTTCTGTGGGGCGCTCGGTTATGGACTTGCCCTTGCTCGAGACCTTGGGGCTGTTCGGTCAGACAGCCTGGAGAACAACAACAACAACAGAAAATCATCGATCGATTGCTTTTGGCCCCGAGTCAAGCATGACTCAGCTGACTGTGTGCTTGTTGTTGTGCATGTCACAGACCGACTGCCAAGACAAGAAAACTTTATCTTGCACAGTTTAATGTGGTTTTAAGCTATGTAATAGCCATTTGTCCTCTCAAAGGCCATCCGGGCTCTGAGGTGCAATATAGATGTGCCCTGCATCATGGCCATCTGGGCTCCGAGGGTTAAACTGTTTCTACCTTTTTGTGTTCATGGACGAATCTTCATAATGGGTGAACATCAGAGTGGGTTTCAGTATTGTTCAAGAAGACACTCTGGGCATTACTACTGATTACTATCAGCCCAAATTTTTAGAATGCTCATATATCATATATATGTTGAGGTATGGTGGTGATTTAGTGATTGAATGGGTATGGAAAATGTGCAAACTAGCATGGGAGAAGGGGAATGCACCCGATGAATGGAAGACTGGCATAATAGTCCCCATATACAGTATAAGGGCAAAGGGGAAAGAGGAGTGTGTGGTAACCACCGAGGAATATGTCTTTCAAGCGTAGTAGGGAAGGTGTACAATCGCGCTAAGAAGTTATGTCTCGATTCCCAGTACATTTTGTTCAGAAAGTGCTATCTGGCAACAATTGAGGTTTTACTATAATACAATTATCACACACCGGAGAGAACTGTATTTAAGGAAAAAATGCCCAAAACATGATATATAAGTATTGTTGCAATATATTTATCTCATGTGAGAGGAAACCATATAATACGAAAGTTGAGACTAAGCCAAACGAACGAATGTGAAACTCGTAGTATTTCGCTCACTGGATTCAGGATTAATATGTGGAGGAAGTCTCTTAATGCTTGTATTACTGTTTAAACCAAAAATACTGGGAGAAAAGTATCTCATAAAGTTAAAATAAACTGATAAAAGTTATATTCAAACCATGAGTGTCAATAAATCACATAAATAAACATATATATACCAGTATTTTTTTCCACATTCAATTCTCTAAGCGATAATAATAATAATAAGCATGTTACTTATTTCTCATAAGCGCCAATTTTTCCGAAGAATTCACTAGCGCTCGGAAAGAGAAAGAAAAAAGAAGAAAATCAATGCATCAAAAGAAGGCTTATATACAACACACATTTAACAATCACTAGCAGTGGCAAAATAGCCTAAACTCTATAGCCATCTGTCATGACACCTCTCTCAAGATCATAGCTTCTCTCAAAGAGAAAAGTCTTAAGTTGTCTCTTGAAGCATTCAACAGAACTCAGTTGTCTCATGGACAGCGGCAACCTGTTATACAACCTCGGAGCCATGTAGGAGAATGACCTCTCAAAGAAAGAAGACTTCTGGAAAGCCCTTGGTTCATCAAGACGAGAAGGGTCATTGTCATGACGCACAACTACACCATGGTGTGCCGGTGGACGCCTGAGCAGCTCCGCAAGGTACCTAGGCTCACCAAATTTGAGAACCTTAAAAGTCACCAAACACAACTTAAATTCTATTCTTGCTCTTACTGGCAGCCAGTGTAGTTCTATGTGAAGAGATGTACACTCAACCCTCAGCTATCACTCCTAATTGGTGCAGCTATAGCCGCGCGGTAGCCGTAACCGCGATAGCCATACTGATGAACTAATGGGAATAATTCTAATTGGTGCCTGGGTGCCGAATTTGGCAACTATTTTTCGTATTTTGCGATTTTTACCTAATAATTTCCACTGAACACTAACATAACATAATAATAATTATAAGAAACATTATAAAAGTAAATATAAGAACATATTACACCATCACATTTACCTTTTTAGGTGTGTTGAGGGATTTAGGTGGGTTGGGTTCCGAGGCTAGGGGTGGCGAATTATTGGCCACTCCTACGTTGCTCTATCTCGTTCTCTCGGAGAACGAAATAACTATCGTGGGGGGGGACCTCAATGGTCACGTGGGAGCATCTGCAGATGGATACGAGGGGGTACATGGAGGAATTGGTTACGGAAGGAGAAATCTAGAAGGCGAATATATATTGGAGTCCTGCGTTGCACTCAACATGGTTGTGTGTAACACAAAGTTCAAGAAAAGACAGAGCCACCTGATCACATATAACTCTGGGGTCTCCAGTAGCCAGATAGATTACTTCTTGGTTAACAGGAAAGACTGGAAACTAGTTCGAGATGTAAAGGTCATCCCGAGCGAAGAATGTATCCCCCAGCATAAGCTACTTGTGTGCGACATGAGCTTATACAGAGATCCTAAGCGCAAGAAGGTTTACATACCCAAAAGGAAAGTGTGGCTGCTGAAGGACAAGGAAGTTAGGGATAGGTTTCATAATGAACTGGAGGAAATGAATAGAAATAAGGAAGCTAGGCCTAACGATGTAAATAGCCAATGGAACTTTCTTAAGCATAGCCTTATCGCTGCCACTGACAAAGTCTGTGGGAAAACAAAGGGTCACCCCAGGAATAAGACCTCTTGGTGGTGGAACGATGAGGTAGAACATGCTGTGAAAGAGAAAAGGAGATGCTTCAAAGCATGGAAGAAAGGAGGCAGCAGGGAGGAATACCAGGCAGCTAAACGAACTGCCAAAAGAGTTATTTACAATGCTAAAAATCGCATTAAGGACCTGGTCCTCGAACAAGTGTGTAACACTGACAATCCCAATGGGATCTTCAACCTAGCTAGGCGAGTTAAAAATGACAGTAGGGATATTATAGGTGAACAGTGTGTTAGAGATGATAATGGGAAGATTGTGTATGCAGAAAATGAAATCAGAGAAGCATGGAAGGTACACTATGAACGATTGCTAAATGTAGAGTTTGAATGGGATAAGGAACAGCTTAGTATCGAAAAACCAATATCTGGGCCCCCTCCTTTGATAGCACCAGCTGTAGTGAGCGACGCAATCAATAAAATGAAGGACGGTAAAGCTCCAGGTTGCTCCGACATTGTCGCTGAGATGATAAAAGCCTCAGGGGAGATTGGTGTAAACTTAGTCACTGAGTTGATAAACACCATTATTAAAGATGAGAAAATCCCAGAGGATTGGCTCAAAAGTGTAATAGTAAATATATACAAAGGAAAAGGGGATGCGCTAGATAGAGGAAATTATAGGGGCCTGAAAATGCTTGACCAAATCATGAAGGTCTGTGAGAGAGTCCTTGAGGGTTTGATCAGGCAAAGCATCTCTATTGATGATATGCAGTTTGGTTTTATGCCAGGACGTGGTACAACCGATGCTATCTTCATAGTCAGGCAGATACAGGAAAGATACCTACTAAAAGGCAGGGATCTTTACTTTGTGTTTGTGGACCTGGAGAAGGCCTTTGATAGGGTACCTAGAGATGTTGTACAGTGGGCTATGAGGAAACTTGGTGTGGAAGAGTGGCTGGTGCGTGTGATAATGAAGATGTATGAGGATTCGCGAAGTTCGGTGAGGGTGAAAGATGTACTGAGTGATGAATGCGGAGTCCGTGTTGGAGTCCATCAGGGTTCAGTGTTAAGCCCCCTCCTCTTTATTATGGTCTTGGAGGCGCTGTCTAGAGTTTTTAGAGGCGGACTCCCGTTGGAACTGTTTTATGCAGACGATTTAGTCCTAATAGCTGACAGTATGCAGGATGCTGAGGCCAAATTCAGAAAGTGGAGAGAGGGCATGGCGAGCAAGGGTTTAAGAGTCAATATTAACAAAACCAAGGTTATGCATTGTAGTTTGAGACGAGGCAATGTGGAAAAGAGCGGTGCATACCCATGTGCAGTGTGTGGAAAGGGAGTGGGCGTTAACTCAATTCAATGTAGCATCTGTCGATGTTGGGTACACCATGGGAGTAAGCGCTGTAGTAGAATAAAGGGGCCCCTGCCGAAGGATAAGTCAGAAATAGAGAAATTTGAGTGCGTAGTGTGCAAAGGCGAGCTTGTGTTAAGTGATGATCCTGTGGCTGTGAATTTTGGAAATGAGTCTTTGGAGCTGGTGAACAAGTTTTGTTACCTAGGAGATACCATCTCTGCCGGTGGTGGGGCCGAGGCTGCCACTGTTGCTAGAATTAGGTGTGGCTGGGGGAAGTTCAGAGAATTGATGCCAATCCTGACCATGAAAAGAATGCCTCTCCCCCTGAAGGGAAAGGTGTATGCCTCATGTGTTAGAAGTGCAATGACGTATGCCTCAGAAACATGGGCCGTTAAAGTAGAGGATGTCAACAGAATGGAGCGTAATGAGATGAGAATGGTGAGATGGATGTGTGGGGCCAGGCTACAGGATAGAATAACAAATGTTGAGCTGAGGAGACGTTTAGGTATAAAGAGTATTAGCGAGGTGATGCGTACAAGTATACTGGGATGGTATGGACATGTGGAGAGAATGGATGAACAAAATTGGGTGACAAAATGCAGGTCTGTGATTGTGGAGGGAGCTGCACCAAGGGGTGGACCGAGGAAGACCTGGGATCGGACTATACGCGCCGATCTCAAATCCAAGAACTTGACAAGTGAAGCAGCCCTTAACAGGGTTGCCTGGAACGCCGCCATTAGGACAAGAGACTGAAACTGCACTTATGTGTGGAACACTCAGTCTTAAAATGTTATGTATGTATGTATGTATTATCCCTTCAACATCAAATCCTTCAAATTCTGAAGTGTCATCATCCACTGTATCCAATTCAAGTGCCGTAAGTAAAGGCTGTTCATCGATTTGTTGCCGTGGTCGAGGCTCACCGGAGGGGCCCGGTTGAGGGTGGTCGGAGGGGCCTGGTTGACCGTAATCTCACGTGTGTCCACGGGCAAGTTCCGCTTTGCCTGCTTATTCAAGTATCGCCCCAACACTTGTTCCGTCTTAAGTAGCACTTTATTAGAACTTCGAAAGGCATTCGATGCAGCAATTGATGGGGCAAGTTTCATGTGACTCTTTATGTTTTCTCGCTTTTGATAAATCCCCCTCACTGTCGATTCATTCACTCCAAACTTCTTTGCCACACTCCTTTTTGTTTCACCCTTGCCTATTAAGTCCACAATTTCCTGTTTCTGAGCATACGTAAGGTTCTTTCTCTTCTTAATGTCTCGATTTGGTGCGGTCACATTACGCTGAGCGAAGGTAGGGGTATTCGGTGGTCGTTGGGGTAGGTTAGTAGCCATTGTTCACAGGTATAAAAACATTTTTCACAGCTTTCACCAAACAACAATGGGGGTACAAGTAAGACTGAGAAATTGTAAGTATGGCGGGACAGCGGGAGGGTAGGAGGATGGGTGGCGGCCAATCACAGTGCTTGCTTCCCATGAGTCACGCCCAATCAGGGAGCGAGTAGCGTAAACGTATGCTTGCCGCCGCCTGCCTGGGAATTCCCAAGCCCGGGAATTTCCAATTTTGTTGTATTTTTGGCCACATTTGGTGCGTGATAGTCAGCTCATAGGCGTGAAAGCCATGGTCTGACAGCTTTTGGGGAGCAGGCGATAGCTGTGGAACGCGATAGCTAAGTGCGTGAAAGCTGAGGGTTGAGTGTAGGAGGAGTTCTAGGTGGAACACCAAAAATGAGTCTTGCGGCCCTGTTAAGAACAGACTGAACTTTCTTTAAAATATAATTTGGAAGACCCACCAACAGGGCATTGCAATAATCAACACGAGAGAAGACCAATGAGTGAACCAATGTCAGGAGGCAACGTCTGGTTATAAACGGCTTCACCAAATAGAGATTTCTGATGTGCAAGTAACAACTTTTAACTATCTGGTTTACATGCTCTTTGAAATCTAATCGGGAGTTCACATATACAACCAGATTTTGAACAGAGTTGGCCGGTCGCAGCTGAGATCCACCCACATTGATGGAGAGGGCACCTACTATATCATCAGCTCTTTCTATTTCCTCGGATGATGAGAATATCAGTTTTACCATCATTTAGTTTAAGTTTTCTCGCTCTCATCCACTTCTTGATATCAGACATCAACAATTCCATCTTACTCTGTATATCAACTATATTTGTGATTCTCACATAAATCTGGGTGTCATCTGCATAAAAGTGAAAGGTGACATTATGTGCACGAAGCAGAAGAGACAAACTGCTGATATAAATTATAAATAGGATAGGACCTAAAACTGATCCCTGCGGAACACCATACTGCAGGGGTGTCGAGTCCGAGACCATTTGATTTACCATCACACTCTGGGATCTATCTGCCAAGTACGACCCAAGAAGCAGGAGAGCGGAGTCACGCACACCACAATCATAAAGATCACTCAATAACAACTCGTGATCCACTGTGTCAAAGGCCGCAGAGAGATCAAGCAAGACCAATAGTGAGGCCACACCATTGCAAATGTTCTCAACTAGATCATTATGTACTCTAATCAATGCTGTTTCAGTTGAATGATGCTATCGGTAAGCAGACTGAAAAATTGGGATAGTTTCATTCTGCTGAAGTAGTGGTTGTAATTGGTCAAGTATTGCACGCTCTAATATCTTTGATATGAAGGACAGGTTGGAGACAGGACGATAGTTCAACATGTTCTCAACATCAAGTCCAGGTTTCTTTAGACTAGGTCGGAGTAGTGCATGCTTTTCAGAATGTGGGAAGTTACCTTCAGAGAAGCACTTATTAATTATTTTGGAAATAAACTCAACTGTGTGATCATAGACTCTTGGTAGCTTGGAAACATTTATTTGTTAGTAGTCTTGGCAAATCCAACGTCAAGGCTATTAACCTAATTGCAATGACGACTTGTCTATTTTGACTGCTATGTCGTCATTCCAACGCGGTTAAAAAGAAAACGTCTAGAGTCTACTCCTTATCTTGCTCTAGGAGACGTTGTACATTAACCAAAACTACCACCGAAGGTGAAAAAAGCATAGAAGAGAAGAAAAAGGGGTTTACCTTAGTTACTGCATAAGGCCCATCCCGTGTTCCGTCATGTGCAGATCCCTGTCGAACGTGCGCATGAGCGACCCTCTCTTGTCATCATTTTTTCACGCGCTCCATTGAATGAAGTCGCTTTTGTTGTGCTCCTTTAATTCACCCTGTTTAGGTTCGTTTCGGCTTATCTGGCCTTCTTTTTTGTTAGACAGATGTTACGTGATCTAGGGCACACGTAAATGGGCTCCTAAGTGTGTATAATGGAGACGCGTGTGGAAATAGCCTACCGAAGGTACGGGGGCGCCTGGCGTTCCTCGTATATGTTTTTCATTCTTTCTCTTTTCATATTCTTTTTTCCTGTTAGTCTGGGCATAGTTTAGCTTTTAGCTTAATTTAGCCTAGCTCGTTTTCTCATTCAGGAATTGCTATGCCCCTATGAGTTTTCATTTTTTCATAGCCTAGGTGTACCGTTGTAAACAATCTGAGATTTCGTTGGTGGCGGTGCTGTTTGTAGAGTTTGTGTCGGCCGCATTATTAGCGTTATTCCCGAATCCCCCCTTTCGAGTCCTTCACTATGTCTCAAGGGCCTGGGCGACAGGTGGTTCGTGATACTCCAGGGGTACCCCACGGGGGCCCCTCTTTCACACCACAGGGTTTTTCGCCCCTGCCACATTCTCTGCTCACGGCTAGGCCACCCTTTTTCTCACCAGTTTCATTTACTGGTTTTTGTTTTCTCTTCCTGTTTCACCTCCATCCTTTCATAGTCTTTTGCCCAATCAAGGGGTACCTCACGGGGGCCCCTGTTTGTGCGAAACCACCCTCCCTGCCACTTCTCCTCATGGGCTTTGCTCTATCTCTGTGGGTTGGGTGGTTCCTGTGGGATGTACCTCCTCTCCCCTGGTGTGTCTTCCTTGCCTCTCCCTTTACCGGTTGAGTCAGGATAAAGTCAAGGAAGACACTGCTCAGCTTGATGGCCATCATTGCTTGGAGTTCATAAGGAGATGACGCATTTTTGGTGGCCTTTTTTGGTATTCCCTAGACGCTCCTCTCGCTTTTTTCGGCGCCGGACCATCTCGGCCGGTCCCGCAAATTTGCGGGAGCTCGATTCGGTCCTCTGGGACGTTTCGGCCCCCCGCAAATTTGCGGAGATCATTGGGGGGTCCCGCAAAATTGCGGGAGGGTGGTGTCGGTACGGTTATGCCTCCATTGGCCCGCAAATTTGCGGTAATAGTTGGCTTTCACTATTGACTTTTTTTATGTCATCTTGTTGCCTGATACTATATTGGTGTATGCACTTTACTGGTGTTATAGGCCCTGCATGTAAGATGTTGAGTGGTGGTTAATACTTTCTCCATCTTTGCAGGTTCTGCTAGTGCTCTTCCGCCTCGGCCGCCCTCCTCACCTACCTCTGTGCTCCCAGTTTAGGGTGAGTACGGATACCTGTTTGCATGTGTGTTCCTGTTTCCCCATGCTCCTTCCCTGGTTCTTCTTGGACATTCTCTCCACTTACTCCTTCGACGTGCTGATTATGGTGTGTGTTCTTCTAGTGCAGGTAGGCTGCCTTGCTTTCGCCTTGGTTGTCGCTCCCCATGCTTGGAGAGCCACAAGTCCTGCTTGCGCCACTCGCTCTGTGTGTCCTCTACGGCCTACCTCCCTGCTCTGTGTGGCACGTGTCTGGCCCTGGTGGATGTGCTGCACCATGGCCCTGGTTCCTCGGCGGCGGATGTGGCCTCTGCTTCCCTTCCGTCGGTGTGGCCGATGGTCTCCCGCCACATTAGGACTGTGGGCCACCGTTCCCCGGCCTTTGTTGCCGACCGGATCCGCGTCGCCCTGGGTATCTCTGACCCGACTGAAGGCCGTTCACCTGGCCCTCTCCCTGCTCGGGCCCTCTCCCCTGGGTCCCGCAGCCGGTCGTCCCATCGTCGGGGGGTTCCCCAGCTCCGTCCACGCTCTCGCTCGCCTCGTCGTCCGTCCTCTACTGCCCCTCGTCGTCCTCCTGATCGCCTTGACGACGCCCATCGCCCTCGTCATGGTTCTCGCCCTGAGGCCGGGGTTAGCTGCTCTGCCCCTGTGCACCCTCCCCTGGCCTCTACGGATAGGGGCTCTACTCCCTTCCGCCCGCTTCCCCAGCCCAGACGACTTCCTCTTGCGTTGTCCTCTCCGCGCGCGGTTGTTCATGTTGTAGCTGGCCCTCTGCTCCCTCCTCCTACACTGTCCAGGAGGGTCCGCCTGGATGTCGTTGCTTCTCCTACTTCACCTGCTTCAGTGCCTATTCTTCCTTCACGGTCTCGTCCCACGGTGGTGGTCCCTCCCTCCTCCGCCTCCGTGTCGGGCCGCCCTGTTATCTCAGCCCCGGGGATCCTTGCTCTGTTTCCCCCCGCGGCTCCTTCTGGCCTCCTTTCACCCGGCCAGCCTTCCCACTCCCGTCGTCCTGCTCCTCCTCATTCTTCTCTTCCTGACCTTCACTTACCGTCTCGCCAGGGGGGTACCCCTCCTCTTGCCTCGGTGGGGTTTCGCGAGGTTTCGGGGTCCCCTTTCTCAGGAGCTGACGTGTCGCTGGAAGAGGGGAATGGTGCTGTTTCCCCCTCGGCCGTTCGTGATCGGGGACGAGTCCCTCACCGGCGACACAACCGTCGTCGCTCGCCTTCCTTGGGCCGCGACGCTGCTGGTTCGTGTCGTGAGTCTCGCTCCCGCTCACGCTCGCCCCTGCGGGCCGACCAATCTGGGGGGGGGGGGGGGGGTCGCCTCTCTCGGATCGATTGTCGGCTATGCAGGGCTGGGTTGTGTCACGCTTCGACGGGCGCTTGGAGTCGATGGAAGACTCCCTCTTCTCGCCCTTCTTGGCGGTGACTCACCCTCAGCGCCTCAACCTACCTACCCCTGCTACGGTCCCCCTCCCTTCTGCAGGCCTACGCTCTGGTCAGACTTCAGCCACCCTGACATCCTTCCGGCTGTTCAGTCCCTGGCTGTGTTGACGGGTCTGTCCTCCTATGGGACAGGTTTGTGCGACGCCGGTACGCCTGGCTTAGCCATCATGCTCGGTCACCCTCTCCCATTGGAGGCCTGGTTTGCTGAGGCCTTCGACTTCGCACACCGATCCGACGGCTCTCTCTCAGTCCCTTCCCCGGAGTCATCACTGATTTTGCCTCCTCTTGTGTCTGTCGGCGGGTGGACGGCGCGTTCTGGTCCTGGGATGAGCGCGCCCGTTCTTGAACTTTGTTGCTATTGTACCCCGTTCTTCTCTCACCCGGATCAGCCCTCTGTCGCCAAGGTTTTTCCCTTGCGACAGAGGGTAACGGACTTATTGTCTTGTCTTTAGGTTCCCTCCAGACGTCTGTTCACCACCTGCGGCTTTTCGAGGCATCTGCGCCAGGCGATCTTTGTGAGGGTTTGGACCGCGTTCAGTGGGTCCACCTTCGGCTCCACCTTGCCGCCTTGCACGGGCGCAGGACTGGGACGTTGCAGGCCAGTGCGTCGGTTCCGCCTCGCACTTCTGTTCTTGCCCCTTTCATCCCCTCCGTGTCAGGGTTGGCCGGCCTTCCACTTCCGGCCGCCCTTCGACGGGGTCAGCCCCGCGCCGGCCGGGGGTGGCCCGCCCTTTTCGACGAGGTTGGGGGGGGGGGGTAGAGGAGGTCAACGTGGCGCTCATGCCCGCACGGCCCGTACCGGGGGTACCTCCACGTCGACACAATGTGTAGTTCTCTGGGTCGGCCTCCTTGTTCTCCTTCTCACCTGGCCGACCGGGTCGCTCCCCTCCTCTCGGGTGCTCCCTCGGGTTGTTTTCGCCCTTGCGCCCCTCGGTAGCCGCGAGGGACGTTGGGGGCGGCGGGTTGCACGGAGGGGTCTCACCTGGAGGTGGACGTCCAGACCCCCACTCCGCTCTTGTCACCGACGCCGGCCCATCTCTTCAGAGGTGGCCCACGTGTTCACTTCCATGCCCGAGCTGGGTAGCATCGAGGGAGTTGACCGCCGGTCACCCGGTTTTCCTCTCCCGTGTATTTCTGGTACCGTCGACGAACTGCGACGCGATGCGACCGGTGGTGGATCTGTCGGCCCTCAACGGGCACATCGTGCACACACGGTTTCGGATGCTGCCGGTACCCCTGGTACGCTTGGCCCTGTGCCCTCTGTCGTGGGTAGTGTCGCTGGCCCTCCAGGATGCGTCTTGGCTCGTTCCTCTCCATCCTCGCTTCCAGCGATTCTTGGCCGTTCGGACTTCCGATCGTGTGTTCCTGTTCGACGGCCTTCCCTTCGGTCTCCACATCGCGCCGCAGATCTTCTCCGCACTGGTGGGGCAGGCTCTGGGTCCTCTCCTCAGGAGCGGGCTCCAGATCCTGTTTTCCTTGGCCGATTGGTTGGTAGTTTCCGACGCCCTAGGACTGTGCATTGGCGACGCCCTCACAGTCGTTCGCAACATCGCACGGTTAGGGTTCATCTTCGATGTTCCCAAGTCACGCTTGACCCCGTCGCGTGTCGTGCCATGTGTCGGTCTCGCATGGGTTTTGTCCGGCGCTACGGTGACCCGGGGTCTGCCGGCCGCGGTGCACCTTCGGTGGACGGTCTTCGCCGTGTTGCACTCGGTCTCCCTCCCGGGGTGGCTCTGGGACTCGTTCGTGGGTTCGCTGCATTGCGCCGCTCTGCCCCTTCCCTTAGGGAGCCTCTGGCTACGCCGCCTCCTCCTCATGGGCACCGCGGTGTTTCCGTTGCCCCTATGGATCGGCTCCTGCCGCTCCCGCGTACCGTTCGCAGACGCTTCGGTCGCTGGGTTGCTCGGGGCTCGCTCTCTGCGGCTGTGCCCTGGACCGCCCCCCCGCCGACGGTCTGGGTAGCCACAGATACGTCGAGCGAGGTTGGCTGAGGTTCCCGATCGAACCTGGGACGTCCACTTCCCGGCAGATGGGTGGGTCTCCCTCCTCTTACCCGTCTATGCCCTCGGACTGTTGGTTCCTTTGTTCTTCCTGCGGGACCACGCGCTGGCCCTTCGGGGTAAGTCGTTGGCCTTCGGGTTGGACACTCAGACAAGCTGTCCCCTGTTTCCTTATGCGGGGGTCCTCCAGGTCGTTGACTCTATTGGGGGTTTCGGTGGAGTTGTTCTTCCTCGCGGACCGACACCCCTTCTCCTTGCATGCCTCCTCCCTGCCCGGGTTTGCCACCCTGTGGGCGGCCGCCCTGTCGAGAGGGCAGGGCGTTCTTGTAGAATGGGCGATGAAACGGACTGTGTTCGCCGACCTCGCGGCTTCCTGAGGTGTTCCGTAGATCGCCTTGTTCGCATCGGGGGTGCCGTGCCAGTTGCCTCTGGACCTCTCCCTCCGGCCTCGTGCTCCGGGGGGGGTCCGGACGCTTTCATGGTAGCCTGGTACAGGTGGCGGTCGATATACGTCTTTCCGCCACCAGACGCGCTGTTGATGTGCCCAGTCCTCGCGAAGCTGCGGCTGTATCACGGCTGCGTCTGGCTCCTCGCGCCTCTGTGGCCGGCACGGACTTGGTCCGCCCGGTTGACGCGGTGGTGCCCGAGTCCGGTCCCTCTACCTGTCTCCGGCTTCCACTTGGGCTAGGTTGGGGACCTGCGGACCTCGTTGGCCTTCGCATCGTGCTTGTTCGTGAGGCACGGTGGCTCCCGGTCACCGGCCGGGCCCTGACTGACTTCCTGCAGCGTTCCTGGCTGTCTTCTCCTTGGAGGACTTACGGGTCCCGCTGGAGGTCTTTTACTAGGTGGCTACAGGCCACTCGCCTGCCAGTTGGCTCTCCTTCCCACGTTCTACGCTCCTTGTTTCACCTCTTCCGTACACGTCGCTTTCCAGTCGACGCTATACGTACCCACTTGTCTGCCGTCCGGGGGGTCTTTGGGTCCGTCGCTGGGCTGGTCGTTCCGCCACAGGAGCTGGATTCCTTCCTGACGGCTGCCTTCCGGGATCGACCGCCTCCGCGCCAGGTCCCTCCGCAGTGGGATCTGGGGCGGGGTCTGGTCCTTCTGGCTTCACCCACGTATACAAAGGCCGCTACGCCGGTTCCGTTGCTCGGGCGTTCACTCTTACTTGTCGCTCTGGCCACTGGGGATCGGGTGTCTGCACTAGCGGCATTGTCACGGCCCCGGGACTGCGTGCGATTCTCCCCGTCCTTGCATGGCATCTCGTTCGTCTCCTCCCCTCCTTTTGTTACCACGCATGGGAGGGAGGCCCCCGTTTTCCAGCCTTTCGCCGTCCAGGCTTTACGGCGTGGGCATCCTCGCCATGTGTTGTGCCCGGTGTCGGCCTTGCACTCCTCTGTTGCGTCCGTGGCGCCGCCTTCGGGTACTGCTGTGTGGGTGTCTCCTCGGACAGGTGGGAGGCTCTCGCAGGTGCAGATGGGCCGCCACGTTTGTCGGATCCTTCGTGCCCGTCACCCTGTTTGTAGGGGTTCTGCGCACGATGTCAGATCCTTTGCTGCCTCCTTCCGGTTCCTGCCACGTCGATCCTTCCCTGCCATCGCCTCAGCGGTTTTGTGGTCTTCTATCAATTCCTTCATCTCCTACCTCTCCGTGTCCAGTGTTCGATCCCCTCGGCCGGTGATTGCTCTCGGGGGTCGTGTTTCCTGGTGCTCTGGCGAAGATCCCTGGTCTTCCCCCCTTGTCCCTCGTTCTTTTCCTTTGTTTTATTTGACAAAGGGGGGGGGGGGGGGGGGTGTACGGGTTTGCAACACTGGATTGCAAGTTTGGGATTATGTATTGTTCCAGTACATAAGTGTTTTTGCCACATTGAAAATTGTGTTTTGTTCTTGTGTTCAGTGTTTTTGTTGGTTTTTGAAGAAAAGGGATTTTGGGTACAGTACCTTTTTGGTTTCAGACAAGTCTATGTTTTTGCATTACTATGAATGACGGGCATGTGTTAAAACTGTTCTTTTTAGCTACTCCTCAGTTTTTCACTCTTTTATTAAACTCTCTTGTTTAAATTGTGTCTTTGTCATTCGTAATTTTGTTTTATGCATTGTTTTTTTTGGTAGGTTGGGCTTGGATGTCCTCCTCCTATTTGTTATGCAGCCTTGACGTTGGATTTGCCAAGACTACTAACAAATTGGGAGGTTTGACGTACCTCCCAACCTACCAAATAGGAAAACCTACTATTTGGTAGTAGTCTTGGAAAATCCAACGTACATAATACCCTCCCTCACGCCGGACCCCTGCCCATCCGCGTTCTTCTGCTGACGTGAGATGTGATGACAAGAGAGGGTCGCTCATGCACACGTTCGACAGGGATCTGCACATGACGGAACACGGGATGGGCCTTAAGCGGTAACTAAGGTAAACCCCTTTTTCTTCTCTTCTATGCTTTTTTCACCTTCGGTGGTAGTTTTGGTTAATGTACAACGTCTCCTAGAGCAAGATAAGGAGTAGACTCTTGACGTTTTCTTGTTAACCGCGGTTGGAATGACGACATAGCAGTCAAAATAGACAAGTCGTCATTGCAATTAGGTTAATAGCCTTGACGTTGGATTTTCCAAGACTACTACCAAATAGTAGGTTTTCCTATTTGGTAGGTTGGGAGGTACGTCAAACCTCCCAATGGGATCCAACGGGCAAAATGTTTTATTGAGGTTTCTTATGTAGGACGAGATCATGTCCACCTCTACTGAGTGAAAGGATGAGAGGACATTATTAGGAATGTGTCGGGGTTGGAGTACAACTGAAAATTCTTCACCAATAGAAGCATCATCCAGTTCCTGTCTTATGCGAGTTATCTTGCCAGCAAAAAATGACACAAAGTTGGCAGCCAACTCGGCATCGGGTACAAAATGTCTTAAGCTGACTCTTGTTTTTCCAAGTAAACTGTTTACAATTGAAGCCAACCTCCTCTCCACATGAGTCAACTTTTCCCTGATAATACACTTTCTTTTCATCTTTGATTGTGTGGACCACGGCTCTTCAGGCTGACAGATATTGCAACCATGTACTGTAGTCTGTTTTATTTTTCCGCCATTCACGTTCAGCTCTTCTACGCGCTCTTCTAAGAAATTTAACTCGAGTGCTATACCAGGGTGAATCATCTCGTACTATGATTTTCTTCTCTACTTCTGGACAGTGATGATCGAACACTAATTTAAGTGCATTTCTATGTACCTCCACCAGGTCATCTGAAGTAAGGTTGGAAGTATCAATACTTCCCAAGTACTGTTTTACTTCACTGCTAGCCAAATTTTGGTCTGTATTTTTATAATTTCTAAATCTGATTACTTTTTCATGTGTGAGTGGCTTAGGGAAATCAAAGCTGAAAGTAATCAAAGCATGATCAGAGGTATTAGGGTCAGCATTCTCAACATCAACATCCAGAACACCACCACAACCCACAGGAGAGAAAACCAAGTCAAGGGTGTCCTAAGATATGAGTTGGGTGGGACACATGGTTTACAAAATTGTTCTGATCAGTCAACTCAAGGAACTCAGGAGAGAATGGCTTCAGATGAAGGCTGTCAACCCAGTAATTAAAATCTCCACATATCAAAAGTCTTCCGGTTTTAGCAGAAAATTCCTCGAGAAACTGCCCAAACTCTTCCATAAAACCCCTATCTGTGCCACGATGGCCAGGCCTATAGACAACTGCCATTCTTAGAATTTGTTGATGGAGTTTTATTTCCACTTCCAACAGTTCATAATAAAGAGGGGCTGGGTTATGGCTTATTTGCAAGATATTCACCAGAGATGTGGAGTAGACAACTGCCACTCCACCACCCGGATGATCTCCCCTCGGCCTAGAAACATTTATTATGGAATGGGTTTTAGGCAATGCCGCCTGGATAATATTCAGATCTGACTCGAACAACCAGGTCTCAGTGAGACACAATACATCAAGGTTACGTTCATCCAAGATCTCGCAAATATGATCCATTTTGTTACGCAAGGAACGAACATTCAACAGACCCAGTTTCAAACGGCTCCCGTGTGCATTTTTCATTTTTTTTAACCTACAAAATTGGTGTTTCAATTACTTTATTTCTCTGAGCTGTCATTAGAGAACAATTTATACTTGAGGCGAAATGATTTGGCGGCTCCGTAACTGATGTGGAGCTCATACAATTTATACATTTGGGGGAAGTCTTGTTGGTGCAGTCTTTTGAGTTATGAGTACCGGCACAGAAGTTGCATTTTGGATCCTCATTTTTCCGATAACACCTATCACTGGTATGGCCAAAGCCCTGGCAATGGTAACATTGTGTTACCCAGAAGCGATCGTATGCACGACATCTCACAAGTCCATCATACACAGAATTGCCATCATCCACAATGGAAGAGTGTATTTCAGGTGACATTTTTACTACCGCAGTCTTTGTGTGTGCATCACTCATTTGCTTGGTGAATAGCAAATTCATAGCTAAGCCATCGTCGACCAGGGACTTTATTCTTGGGTTCTTGTTGAGGATCCTGGGAATGATCTCATTATCCTCAGCATCATTAGCAATGCCTACCAGAGTCATTTTTGGCATCATCTTCTTTGGTTCGGAGACACTGAAGGCACTGTCCACCCCCAAACACTGATTGATGGCCCTTCCTGCATCTTCTTTGGCTTTCTTGGATGGAAGTCGTACCACCAGTACACCTGAATCAGTTCTAGTTAACTTGTTAACCGGAACCGAAGCCAAAGCAGTCTCGATTGCCTTTGTATCTGGTGGGCTTACTAGATCGGAGGATCGGTCTTTTGGCTTCACTACCAGGACCTGATGGTCCCAGACATTTTTTTTCTTTCCACCATCTACCACCTCAGTGGTGCGTTTGGTCGGCTCCTTTTTGGTCTCTTCAAATGTTTGCTGAACTATCTTGGCAAACAAGGGAATGTCGGGGGCAGCAACTTTAGTCTCAAGGATATCCATTCTGTTACCAATACTCTCTTATCTCCACGGCCACCGCAGTAAGGTCACCCTTCACTTCGTTTACAATGGCAGTCTTCACTTCACCAACTAGGGCAGCCGTCAGGTCATCCAAGGTCTGCTGACTAATTGCTGCGTCCTTAGGTGGTATCGCAAACAGTGCAATGCCATTTAAATCCAGGTTTCTTCTTTGCAAGTACTCTGAGGTCCTCATCATCAACATTTATACAGTTAACGTGAAAATATGTACCACACAAGTAGCAGCTCAGCGATTTGGCCTTGCCCACAACCTTCCCGCAACTGCAACTCTGCTTGCTTGCTGCCATTTCAGTGGAAGTAACCAATAATTAAAAACAAAATCACCTGTTTTTCGTATCTGATTAAAAATAAGAGAAAACCCTAGTTTAAAAAAAACGTGAAAATAACTACCTGGGA
This sequence comes from Paralithodes platypus, assembly GCA_032716605.1. Classification (NCBI taxonomy): domain Eukaryota; kingdom Metazoa; phylum Arthropoda; class Malacostraca; order Decapoda; family Lithodidae; genus Paralithodes; species Paralithodes platypus. The sequence goes on from CM064487.1 coordinate 71,535,714, forward strand.
CAGACCCCAGGTAGCGCCATTCTGGGATACGAATGTCGCCAGGATACGACATTCTGCTTGAAAGACCGAGTCACCTTCAGTATATTTTGTGAGAAAGTTTGAATACTCGAGAACAGCTTGTAATTTGTATAGACAGACGATGGAATTTCACTTAAAAAATATAAAATAACCCATAGGGACTCCCATATAGGAACAGAAGATAGAAAGGCAAGTAGTAAGGACACAGGTGGATAGAAAAGCAGAAGAGATACACTCTCCCTCATATCCTGACAGTGACTGACTTGCGTCTTGCAGGGCAGCAGCAGGGCCATAGGCCTCCAGGTAGTGGGATGCCAGATAGCGCATGGAAATTAATTACTTTCATTATTCTATGAAGAAATTGAAAGCAAACCTTACATATATTTATTCAAACTACAACATAAATATAATTTAGAGAGCATACATAGTTTAATTTTGTCAGTAGGACAACTATTGGAAATATCCAGAGACCTATAGTTTTAAATTTGGAAAAGACCAGGCTCCGACGGGCTGTGGAGAGTTGCCAGCGGTAGCCAGATTTGGGGACTATTGTCCGATCCTTAGAAAAAGCGAGTCATGACTTATTAGCGCGATTGTACAGTAGGGTAGTGATTGAGAGAGTGAGAGTGAGAACGGAGAAATGGATAGGCGAAGAGCAGGGAAGTTTTAGGAAGGGAAGAGGATGTGTAGATCAGATATTTACCCTGAATTGTGTTGTGGAGAAATATCTGGAGAAGAAACAAAAGGTGTATGTTGCCTTTATGGGCTTGGAGAAGGTCTATGACAGAGTGGATAGAGAAGGCATATGGAAAGTACTTAGAATATACGGAGTAGATGGCAAGTTGCTGAAAGCAGTGAAGAGCATGTACTGTATGAGGGTGCAAAGGCGGCAGTACGTGTGGAGAATGAGCAGAGCGGGTTCTTTGACCTGAGTGTTGGGTTGAAACAGGGGTGTGTGATGTCCCCGTGGTTGTTTACTGTATATATGGATTGAGTCATGAAAGAAATACTAGGAAGAGCAGTGGATGTTGGTGTATCGCTGAAAAGGGAGGGAAATGAGTGGAAGCTGCCTATACTGCTGTTTGCGGATGATACAGTTCTGATGAGCGATAATGAATGAGAGTTGCAGGGTCTGGTAAATGAGTTTGGAACAGTGTGCGAAAAACGGAATTTGAAGGTAAATGCGGGGAAGAGCAAAGTTATGGTCTTCGAAAGGGGTGAAGTCACAGAGTGTGAGGTGAAGTTGAACGGTCAGGCTATGGAGATTGTCATCTCTTTTAAGTATCTGGGCAGTGTGTTGAGTAAAGATGGGACTATGGATGAAGAAGTGTGGGAGAGGGTGCAACAGGGGAAGAGGGTTGTAGGAATGTTGAAAGCAGTAACAAGAAATAGAGTGGTCAGTATGGAAGTGAAGTCCTTGCATGACAATGTGGTAATCCCGACACTAACTTACGGAAGCGAAGCATGGACGTTCGGGAAGAGACTCAGACCAAGAGTGAGAGCGGTGGAAATGAGTTACTTGAGAAGTGTGTGCGGAGGTACATGGAGGGATAGACAGACGAATGAGGAAGTAAGAAGGAGGTGTGGTGTGGAGGTAGATGTGCTGGAAAGTGTTAAAAGGAACAACTTGAGATGGTTCGGCCATATGGAACGTATGGAAAGCGAGGGATTGACTAAGAGGGTGTACGAGAGCGAGGTGGAAGGACAGAGAGGGAGAAGTGCACCGAGGGAGAGGTGGAAGGATGGAGTGAGGAAGTATATGAATGAAGGCGGCGCTGGTTGGGAAGAGGGGCGTCGACTGACTGGGGACAGAGGTGCATGGGGGCGGTTCGTTCGTGGCCACCCCTTCGGGGATCACGGCGTCAGGCAATAGATAGATAGATATATCAATAACTTAGCTACATGAATATATTGTAGAATATTTTTTTATAATGCAAACACCTAACCCAACCTTTCCTATAGATTCTCTTAATCTCCTAGTATATTTAGGAAAGGTTAGGATAGATTTGTATAGGTTATTCTAATGCTAAACATTTATAATATATTTTTTTAAATGTTCTCCCTCATTTATTTTCAAGTAGGTTATTTATATGTACCGGGTAAGTGTATTGTATTCTGAAAGTTCGAGCTGAAAATGATCAGTAATAATGCTGCCAGTGTTTTCTTAAACTACCAAACTTGGATTTCAATTGTTTATATTATTTGTTCTATATATTATGAGCATAACTATTGCAAGGCGGCATCGGCAAAAGTATATAATGCCATAGTTTGTTTACCTTCAATACTTTTGGTAATTCTCACTCATTTTTGCCCTAATTTTTGTTAGTTAGCATCACTCAAAATACGATTTGGGTATTAGATAATCTAACTAAAGCCGACATCACACGACTAAGTTTATCAGCTACATGTATTGGAGCCTTATATCTGCTACAAGTTATCATTTTAATTTGATTGAGTTTGCTGTTTATTCATACTGTACTCTCTCTCTCTCTCTTTTATCTTAACCCCTCGAGCACCAGCGACGCACATGATGCGTCGGCAATGTACCGGTATGTAACGCTATACCCCAGCACCGCATAGGGTGCGTCGCGGTTATAACTACTCCGGTCCTATGGCACCTAGAAGGCTCAAATTTGTATGGAAACTGCGTAAGTATCGTACGCAACAATGACGATGGTTGAAAACCCTCAAAATCCAGCCGCGTGCGTGTGACCGTGCAAAACATGTTTTAGCATGTTTTTGCCTACCCATTTCCCCATGTTAATTCCGACTTTCGGGCGCCCCGTAGGACCCCTTAACCCTTCCTCCCCGGGTGTCCGTGTGAAAGGACACCACGAAATAAGGGCAGGTGCCCGGGTGTCCTTTCAGGAGATAGTAAGCTTGAAAGCCTATTCAGCTTGGTCTGAACGCCGTGCGTCCGACGCATGTAAACAAAGCCGATCGTTGCGTCACCGCACCTCCGAAAACAATAAGGAGACGTCGGATCAATGTTATTGTTGTGACGTCAGACGAAATTAGTGTGTGAAAAGCTCCGATATTGTCAACATCGCGGCAAAATTAGCTCCACTGAAATCGTCATCACAACTGAACCAGTTGACTTAGAGAGCTCTACTCAATGCCAGTCTACAGATTGGAAAACTGCACTACGTTTATAGATGCGTGGGAAATTTCTAGCAGTTAAACTAAACAAAAATACGGTAGCCTAGGCCTAGACGTTTTTCGGCCAGATCGCCCGGGTAGCCCACACTGTCCTTTGGAGAGACAGCCCGGGCCAGGAGGGTTAATGACCTAGGGCAGGGGTCGGCAACCTGCTGCTCAGGAGCCGTTTGCGGCTCTTTCAGGACACTTGTGTGGCTCCAGAAGTTTCAGAAATAATAATTCTTCCTTCAAAATGAAGGCATCATATAACATATTAAAGACAACATTACATTTTTTTATTCAACTTCGAAAAGATGGATAGGTATCAATCGTTGTGATTTCTAGAAATGTGACATGTCTTTCCTAAGCTTGTGAATACCAGGATATTGAACAATATCACTATAATTTGTTTAGTTCAGAAGTAGGGTATATTCCCTTATTTCTTAAGTACTGTAGATTTCGGTTGATGACACCATTTTTGTTTTATTGCGGCTCCGACAGGACAAAATTTTTATGAAACTTTTAACAAATGGCTCTTCTAGCTTTAAAGGTTGCTGACCACTGACCTAGGGTATCATTTATTTTGTTTTGGTTTTTCCTTAACCCTCTCACCACGGAAGGGCTCTTGAACGCCCATAAAAAAGCATATAACAGGTACCCGGAAGGCCTCTTGAACGCCCAGTGGTTGAAAGCCTGTGAGCTTCGTGTGCGAGGCGTCGGTCCGACGCATGTAAACAACAGCCGGCTGGACCGACGCCCCGCATCTCCGGCCACAAGAAGGAGAGCGTCGCTTGTTCGTGTGTGCCTGTATGTTGTTGTTAAGTATCGAAAAGTGGTGTAAATTGGCTGTTTTGGCCATAAAGTTATCTCCAATGAAATCATCATCACAGCTCAACCAGTTGACTTAGAGAGCTCTACTTAATGCCATTCTACAGGTAAATAACACAGCTACGCTTGGGGATGCACGGGAATGCGGGAAGCAGTCTGATTAACGAATATACGGTAGCCTAGCCTAGACGTTTTTCGGCCAAAACACCCGGGTTTCGAGGAATATATATATAATACATAGCCGGGGCTGGAGGGTTAATTTCTAACCCATTTCAGGTATTTTCTGTGAAACATTTTTTTTGACAACCTGTCGGTCCTGGAGTGTACATTTATATTATATTGCCTGGTGCTCAGTGGGTTAAGGAAAGATAAATAGGCATGCACTCATATGTCATTGTCGAAACATCACTCCTAGCCTAATATTAGTTACATATTGCCGGTACACTCAATCTCTCTCTCTCTCGGAAAGATAACTATGCAAATAGGTAAGGTAAGGAGCGTGGCTAGCATAAAAGTGTTACACTCAACAGAAGCAAGCGCACTCGCCAACAATAAAACCAGTTTAGATGAAAACTTAGATGCAACCCTAGAAAAAAATATGTAATAGTGGTTTTGTAGTCTATAACGTTTAGGACCCTCCCTTTCCCATCTTCATACTACATTAATCCACTGAGCACTAGCTGATTTAACCCTTTCACATTTTTTATGATGCAGAGGTTGCCAGATTAGCATTAATAAATAGAGTTTTCTCACTCTTATAATTACCTCTCTAAAATTAGTTTTCTGCCCACAGCTAACTCAAAGACAACTGCAGAGGTTGAAGTAACTAAACTAAAGGTTTCTAAATACCCCTGATGGTAACAAGGCTTTAAAGTATCTCTAATAGGCTCAAAATTGCGTCAAGAACGTGAGAGGGTTAATAAAAAAGTACACTCCAAGACCAGCCACTTTTAATTGTTTTTTTTCTGAAAACACATGGGATGGGTAAGTATTGAAGGAAAAACAACATGAAACCGCTCACCTAGGTCATTAGGGGGGCAGGGGAAAGTCACAATTAACATGGGGGGTTGGGTAGGCAAAATACTTGAAAATCACTCCTGTGCACGCCCACACGCACGCGGCTGGACTTGGGGGTTGCCAACCATCGGTATTGTTCCGTGGAATCCTAAAGCAGTTCCCATACAAATATGAACCCTCTAGGTGCCATAGGACAAGAGTAATTAACCCCATCGTGCTCAGGTGGGGTAGTTGATAACAGGATTTCGAAGCTGCTCAGTTTTGGCTGGTGACCTACATTAAAAGTGTGTTTTTGAAGGTTCGTTTCTCTATCATTTTATGAGCGCCCCACAACATATATCTTTTCCCAGCAATAGACTAAAAAGTCCACAAACTATTGCTGTCACCTCTATATTTCTATATCATAGACCTATGTAAAGCAAAACACTAACATAAATAATAAATAACCCTCTAGGTAAATACTGTACCTCTTTCCCAGCAATAGACTAAAAGGTCCACAAACTGTTGCTTTCACCTCTATATTTCTATGTCATAGACCTATGTCAAGCAAAACACTAACATAAATGATAAATAAATAAATAAATATATAACCCTCTAGGACAGATAAATACTGTACCTCTTTCCCCAGCAATAGACTAAGAAGTCCACAAACTCTACATTTCTGTACCATCATAGACCTATGTCAAATTACACGCAATATCAACATTGTTATGAAAAGAATCAAGCAAAATACTAACAGCATACACTCGACCCTCGGTTTAATGGACCTCGATACAACGGATTTCGGATTTAACGGACTCAGTCTGTAGGCGGGCAATCCATCTGGACCGGACCAAATGTCCGGTGCTGGATAATTTGTCCACTAAGTGGCAGGGCGAGTGACTCTTAGGCCTAGGCCTAGGCTATAGATACTCACAAAAACTCAACTGAGCTGCTTGTATAACGAGAATATCCCAGGTATATTTAATAAACGTATATTAACCAAGTAATCTTGACCAAACCGATTCATATCTCTTGTGTAATGCTTTGTTTACACTTTACTGGTCTGACGAATTATCCGCCACACACACACACACACACATACACACACTCACACACAGTGACACAGGGTCCAAAACTACTTTTATTATTAGCTAGCCAGACCAAGAAATGGTCTAACCTAGCTTAGATAATATATCAGGTGGCAAAAATAACTTTTACCTTGTGAACTACCGGTACTTTTATTTATTTTGCTCAATCGAAAAACACTTGATATAGCCTACAGGTAGAACATTCTAGTCTTCATCATTCACAAGGTAAAAGTGATTTTTGCCTCCTGATATATTATCTAAGCTAGGTTAGACCATTTCTTGGTCAGGCTAGCTAATATTAAAAGTAGTTTTGGACCCGTAGTCACCGTGTGTGTGTGTGTGTGTGTCTCGTTCATCAGACCAGTAAAGTGTAAACAAAGCATTACACAAGAGATATGAATCGATTTGGTCAAGATTAGGCCTACTTGGTTAATATAAGTTTATTATATATAGCCTACCTGGGATATTCTCGCTATCCAAGCAGCTCATTTGAGGTTTTGTGAGTATCTATAGCCTAGGCCGAGGCCTATTAATAGATTTCCGGCCCCCTTATATGTATACAATACCCAGCAACGGATTTTTTCATGCAACGAACTAGTAACGGTCCCATTTAGTCTGTTAAATCGAGGTTCGAGTGTACATAAAACTAAGAAATAACCCTAAAGATAAATACTGTACCACTTTGAAAAATGTCCCACAGCAATAGGCTACTGGTAAGAAAAATGCCGGTAAAATCGCGATTCGTACTTCATTCCGGTGAAATCACTGTAAATTTGCAGAAATTTGGCAGTATATGAGTCAATATAGTTCAGTTTAGTTCTTCCATAGGTCTTGCTTGGGAACCAGATTAACTTGCTCATGTAGTAATGTACACCCTATGTGGTGGATTGTGTTCTTTCATTTCATAAATTTTATTTTAGTAAGCGTTGTTTCCACATAGCGATTTTGATATTTTGTTTTGACTTTATATTGTCTTTGTCCCAGTTTTGGTTTGACTTTGTTTGCAAGTTTTACATTTTAATTAAAGTATATATTCTGTGTACAGTAGGCTCACATATCTCGATCAATCTCATCTCGATATTTCGCATCTTGATGCCACCTTCAAGCTCTCCCCAATCACAAATCTCGATGAAAAAACGTTAATCTCGATAGCTAATAGCTAAATATCGATGCTAGATGCTTATATACTAATATAAACAGATTAATCTTGACCAAATCGATGTGTGAACCTCACAGTCATTGTGTTTTGTTCACCTGTATACTAATGTACCGCTAGTATCGATCGTCTCAAGCGGTAGTCTAACCTGTCTCTGCCGCTTTCATTTACGTAGTAATATAAATTACTTTACCATGTTTTAATATACATTATTATTTGTATGAGGAAAATCTAATATATAATAATAGTAAAGACAAAAGAAAACTTGATTAAACTTTATACCATGGAAAATTTATTGAAGTCGGTAGATCTAGCGGCCACTTGGTGTACCAGTCACACATCCGCCATTCGCTTGAAAACTTGTATTGTGAAGTCGTCTACCTGGACCTTTTTTTATCGCATTCATAAAATGCCGGTACTAGTGGTGACAGGGTGAGGGAAGCAATTGCAAGAATTGTTGACGGTGACTGTGCGCCGGGTGCGGAGACGCAGTAACCTAACTGCGTTCGCCTCGGAACCAACAATCAACCACACAAACCTCTTTATCAATAAATATAAGGTAAAAATAAAACTCATTATTAATTTTATCTATTTTAACATATTATATATATTGCATGTGATTGTGGGGGGCAAATGTGAAAATTGACAGATTTGATGTAGGTTAGTCGGCAAGTGGCTGGAACCGATTGTATTTTTTCCCATAAGAAGTTAACTTCGCATCTCGATATTTCGAATCTCGATCGGTATTTGTGGGAACCAATTATGATCGAGATTGGAGATTCCACTGTATGTTGAGTGGAAATGTATGATATATCCTTCCTCGTGGTGCGTGCCCAGTGATACCTTTATGACACACACACCCCACGTTCTTTCGAAGGGATGTGTATCAAGAAAAAACAAATACAACATAATAAAATAAATCACGCGGACATGTATATTCACTATATTTTCGCAGTAAGCCTCGAAAATTCTTGGCTCGGGCGGTGGCAATAGCTGAGTCGCAAATTAAATGGCACTCCCTGTGCTCACAGCCTGACTGACCCAGAGAGACTGACCAGTATTTATTTAGCTCTGTCGGCTACATGACAAAGGCTGGCTACAAGTTTGCCATAGGTGCCCACACACTCACTAATACTTACCCTATCACCAGGCGAATTATCAGGACGATCTGGCAACAAAAGAATTTCCCAGCGATTGTTTTGGCCCCGCGCTTTTCAAATGAGTTGAGTAAACCGGTTTTTTAGCGTTTGGGAGTCATATGGCATGGTGTTTTTATCACGCTTATCGTGATAAGGATCTTGAAAGGGTTAAGGCGAACGCAACCGTTGCATCGCTGGTATTGTGGGTTACATACAGTATATAGGAGACACATAACGTGCGTCCCTGGTGCTCAAGGGGTTAACGAAGTCTCAAGTTCTAGCCATTAGAGGGCAGTAGAAGCATACAAACCAAGGATGGAAATATTGTGCATGAAGCTGTGTAACTTGAATTCTAAAATTTTTATTATATTTTCTCTCCCAAGAGGTATCCTATGTCCAATGACGTCCCTTGGGTGTTATTAAGGGCATCACCGAAGACGGATGGTATTTTTACTGACTAGTGGGGTGTGAGTGAATCTGCTGACTCGGGTGAGTCAAGTGGAGCCATATTAACATAAGGCCTTACATCATAGACTACAGAACCACTCATAAATACTTGTTTTTCCTTCCTTCCCTTATAGACTAAAACCCTAATATATCAGTTACACCAATTGCAAGGTAGAATATATACAATTACTTCTGAGTTGTCAAAGAGTAGGCTAGCAAGCAATGCGGCAAGATTTCTCTTTACTGTACCAGTACCCATCCTAACATTTCTTAGATCCTGAGAAACTAATACAGTACAGTATATTAAATTACTATTTAATTTAAAGATAGCCTAAAACTACAAATACCTGTATGTAATGGATAATTATATTATAAATGTGTATTTCAATATTTTACAAACAAAATCAAATTAACCTTACATTATGTTGACATCTTGGTACAATTGAAAACAAAACTCCCTGTCTTGACTTTCCCAACAATAGTTAAAATATACTGTACATAAATATTTAATACAATGATGATGACTTGTAAACTAATTACTATTCTTGTTCCAGGTTCACAACTGAAGTCACTCATCAGGAAAAAGCAACATAGTTTGTTAATTGATTGGTTGATAATGTTTTTTTCTAGTATGATCACATTTTAGTGTGAGATCCTGGGCTTTGAAACGTTTGTAAATTGTAAAACATTCTTGTTAACTACCATACAATCATTTGTTTATAATTCTGTAAAGAAACAATTACTGTTCAAGAGTTATGATGGAGATGTTGGAGGAAGGTTCACTTGTGAAGTTGGATAGTGAAAAGACAACACAATGTGAAGAAGGGTTAGACTTTGAAGGAACCAATGAAACTAAATGTGAAGAGGAAGAGTTGAAATTTGAAAGAACCAACAAAATTAAGTTTGAAGAGGAAGGGTTAGACTTTGAAGGAACTACTGAAATTAAGTGTGAAAAGGAAGCATTGGAGTTTGAAGGCGCCGGGGAAATGTTAGAGAGTGGACAAGAAAAGATTGATAAAATTAAAACCTTATACTGTGTAGATGGAATTGTGGAAAATAATTCAAGTGAGAGTTCTGAGGGCAGTTATGAAAGAGAAATCCATAACACAGGAACCTTAAAGCAAAAAGACAAGAAACATCTGTGCAATATCTGTAGTAAAGGTTTCTCAAAGAAGAGTGGCCTCACCAGACATTCACTAGTACATTCTGAAGTGAAACCATTCAAGTGTGATCATTGCGGTAAAGGTTTCTTACAGAAGGGTCACCTCACCAGTCATATACTAGCACATTCTGGAGTGAAACCATTTAAGTGTGATCATTGTGATAAAGGTTTCTCACAGAAAAGTGAACTCACCAGACATTTACTAGTACATTCAGGAGTAAAAGCATTCAAGTGTGATCATTGTGATAAAGGATTCTCACAGAAAGGTGCCCTCACCACACATTTATTAGCACATTCAGGAGTAAAACCATTTACGTGTGATTATTGTAATAAAAGTTTCTTACGGAAGAGTCACCTCACCAGTCATGTACTTGTACATTCAGGAGTAAAACCATTCAAGTGCGAGTATTGTGATGAAGGTTTCTCACAGAAGGGTAACCTCACCAGACATTTACTAGTACATTCGGGAGTAAAATCATTCAAGTGTGAGCATTGTGATAAATATTTCTCACATAAATTCAACCTGGCCAAACATTTACTAATACATTCATGAGTGAAAAAACTCAAGTTTGATCAGTCATGATTGTGACACAAGAATCACGTTGACAATAATTTTCAGAAACAACGCAATTTAAATGATATTATTGTGATTTTTTTTTATCACTGAAACATCAACTGGCAAGCCATATCACAAATATATGCCCTGTTAGTTCATAGTCTACCTATCTATTGCCAGATACCTTGATCCTCGAGGGGGTGGCCACGATATAATCGCCTCCATGATCAGAATGCTTTCATCAACATATGTCAATTTTTTTAGGGACTTATAACATAGGCTCTTCTGGTCCGCTCTTGTCTGTCAAATACTTCAATTTGTTTTGATTATTTCTTTTAAGAAGGGAGGGTTCCATGCCATACCAACCAACCCCTTTTATTAGCTTTCCATGACACACAGTAGGATGCAGAGGGACTAGATTACCCCATCCCATAGGGGGTAGTGTTTTTTAAAATAGTATTGGTTGCAGACTAAAGAGGTTGGGTCGGTGGGCTTGCGACCCCCACCTGGAAAAAATATCTAAGCAAAGAAAAACGAACGAACAGCCTCGGATGTGGACGGAACCAACGTTGACGAACCACGACCGACTAAGGACATGCCTTCGGACATTCTGAGAATGGCTACGTGGAATATTAGTGGCATGAATGATGGCACAAAAGAGAGAGAGGTTCTGGAAGTGTTAGTAAATGCCAGGCTGGATGTAGGTGGAATGACAGAGACCAAATGGAAAGGTTCAGATGTGAGAGAGTGGGAGTGTGGAATGGGTGTGTGTGCTGGAGTGAGTGAAGGAACAGCGAGAGAAGGTGCATGTTTATTTGTAAGTAGCAAATGGAAGGAATGTGTAAGAGAGTATGGGTCTGTGGGTTCAAGGATTGTGTGGGTGAGAATGAAAGTTGGAATACAAACGTGGGTGATTGTATGCGTGTATGCCCCGACAGAGGATATACTTGAAAGAAAGAAAGAGGAGTTCTGGATGAATGTGGAGGCGTGCCTGGAGAAGTTTGCAAGAACGAAAGAATATTTCTGATTGGGGATATGAATGGTAAGGTGGGTGATAGGAAAGTTGAGGGAGTGGTGGGAGGGTGGGGGGTACCATCAGAGGTGAATGGGAATGGTAGTGCACTTGTGGACGTATGTGTGGGGAGGAGGCTGTGGATAGCCAACACCTTCTTCCGACACAGAATGATCCACAGGTACACGTGGAAACGGATGTTGACGATGAAGGATAAGACAGTGGTGGAACGAAAGTCATTGATTGATTATGTATGTGTGGATGAACGAATGAAGAAATCTGTGATGGATGCTAGGGTGTATTGGAGGGGGTCTGTCTGATCATTATGTAGTGGTAGCTAAGGTTAGGATACAAAAGAAGTGGGTGAGGAGAGCTGGAGGGAGGCGAGAGGAGGGAAGTGGAGGAGATGAGCAAGGTGTTTAAGGATGAGATCTGTGCAGCATGTGAGGAGGTGTGTGGAGTGAGGAGAAGAGGGAGGGGAGTGAAAGGTACAGCATGGTGGACAGAAGAGGTAAGAATAGCTGTGGAAGAAAAGAAGAAAGCATATAGTGGGAGGTTTGACGTACCTCCCAACCTACCAAATAGGAAAACCTACTATTTGGTAGTAGTCTTGGAAAATCCAACGTCAAGGCTATTAACCTAATTGCAATGACGACTTGTCTATTTTGACTGCTATGTCGTCATTCCAACCGCGGTTAAAAAAGAAAACGTCTATAGAGTCTACTCCTTATCTTGCTCTAGGAGACGTTGTACATTAACCAAAACTACCACCGAAGGTGAAAAAAGCATAGAAGAGAAGAAAAAGGGGTTTACCTTAGTTACCGCTTAAGGCCCATCCCGTGTTCCGTCATGTGCAGATCCCTGTCGAACGTGCGCATGAGCGACCCTCTCTTGTTATCACATCTCACGTCAGCAGAAGAACGCGGATGGGCAGGGGTCCGGCGTGAGGGAGGGTATTATGTACGTTGGATTTTCCAAGACTACTACCAAATAGTAGGTTTTCCTATTTGGTAGGTTGGGAGGTACGTCAAACCTCCCAATTTGTTAGTAGTCTTGGCAAATCCAACGTCAAGGCTGCGTAACAAATAGGAGGAGGACATCCAAGCCCAACATACCAAAAAAAACAATGCATAAAACAAAAATATGAATGACAAAGAAACACAATTTAAACAAGAGAGTTTAATAAAAGAGTGAAAAACTGAGGAGTAGCTAAAAAGAACAGTTTTAACACGTGCCCGTCATTCATAGTAATGCAAAAACATAGACTTGTCTTAAACCAAAAAAGTACTGTACCCAAAATCCCTTTTCTTCCAAAACCAACAAAAACATTGAACACAATAACAAAACACAATTTTCAATTTGGTAAAAACACTTATGTACTGTATACATAATGGGAGGTTTGACGTACCTCCCAACCTACCAAATAGGAAAACCTACTATTTGGTAGTAGTCTTGGAAAATCCAACGTCAAGGCTATTAACCTAATTGCAATGACGACTTGTCTATTTTGACTGCTATGTCGTCATTCCAACCGCGGTTAAAAAGAAAACATCTAGAGTCTACTCCTTTTCTTGCTCTAGGAGACGTTGTACATTAACCAAAACTACCACCGAAGGTGAAAAAAGCATAGAAGAGAAGAAAAAGGGGTTTACCTTAGTTACCGCTCAAGGCCCATCCCGTGTTCCGTCATGCGCAGATCCCTGTCGAACGTGCGCATGAGCGACCCTCTCTTGTTATCACATCTCACGTCAGCAGAAGAACGCGGATGGGCAGGGGTCCGGCGTGAGGGAGGGTATTATGTACGTTGGATTTTCCAAGACTACTACCAAATAGTAGGTTTTCCTATTTGGTAGGTTGGGAGGTACGTCAAACCTCCCAATTTGTTAGTAGTCTTGGCAAATCCAATGTCAAGGCTGCATAACAAAGAGGAGGAGGACATCCAAGCCCAACATACCAAAAAAAACAATGCATAAGACAAAATTATGAATGACAAAGAAACACAATTTAAACAAGAGAGTTTAATAAAAGAGTGAAAAACTGAGGAGTAGCTAAAAAGAGCAGTTTTAACACGTGCCCGTCATTCATAGTAATGCAAAACCATAGACTTGTCTTAAACCAAAAAGTACTGTACCCAAAATCCCTTTTCTTCCAAAACCAACAAAAACATTGAACACAAAAATAAAACACAATTTTCAATTTGGCAAAAACACTTATGTACTGTATACATATAACATAATCCCAAACTTGCAATCCAGTGTTGCAAACCCGTACTCCCCCCCCCCCCCCTTTTCCAAAGAAAACAAAGTAAAAGAAAGAGTGACAAGGGGGGAAGACCAGGCATCTTCGCTAGAGCTCTAGGAAACACGACTCCCGAGAGCTATCACAGGCCGAGGGGGTCTAACAATGGACATGGAGAGGTAGGAGGAGATGAAGGTATGGACAGAAGACCACAAACCCGCCGAGGCGACGTCAGGCAACGACCGACTCTGCAGGAACCGTAAGGAGGCAGCAAAGGACCGCACATCGTGCGCAGAACCCCGACAACCAGGGTTACTGGCACGAATGACCCGACAAATGTGGCGTCCTATCTGTACCTTCGAGAGCCTCCCACCAGTCCGAGGAGACACCCACACAGCAGTACCCGAAGTCGGAGCCACAGACTAAACATAGGAGTGCAAGGCCTGCACCGGGCACAACACATGGTGAGTATGCCCACGCATTAAAGCCTGGATGGATAAAGGCTTGAAAACGTGGGTCTCTCTCTCATTCTTGGCAACAAAATGAGGGGAGGGGGCTAACGTGACGACATTCAAGGACGGGGAGAATCGCATGCATTCCTGGGACCGTGACATGGCAGCTATTTCAGACACCCTATCCCCAGTGGCCAGAGCGACAAGGAAGAGTGTACGCTCCAGCAACTGAACCGGTGTAGTGTCCCGTGTATATGTGTGTGAAGCCAGAAGGTCCAGAGCACGCCCCAGGTCCCACTGAGGAGGGATCTGGCGCGGAGGCGGTCGCTCCCTGAAGGCAGCCTTCATGAAGGAATCCAGCTCCTTCGGCGGAACGACCAGCCCAGTGACGGACTCAAAGACCTCCCGGATGGCAGACAAGTGGTTACGTATAGTGTTAACTTGAAAGCGACGTGTACGGAAGAGGTGAAACAAGTAGTGTAGGACGAGGGAAGGAGAGCTAACAGTCTGGCGAGTGTCCTGTATCCACCTAGTAAAAGACCTCCAGTGGGACTCGTAAGTCCCCCAAGTCGAAGACGTCCATGAACGCTTCAGGAAGTCAGTCAGGTCCCGTCCGTGGACTGGGAGCCACCGCGCCTCACGAACATCCACGATGCGAAGGCCAACGAGGTCCGTAGGTCTCCAACCTGGCTCAAGTGGAAGTTTGAGAGATGGAGAGGGACCGGACTCGGGCACCACCGCTTCAGCTGGGAGTACCAAGCCTGGGCCGGCCACAGAGGAGCTATGAGCCAGACTCTGCCGCGGTACAGCCGCAGCCTCGCGAGGACTTTGCACATCAACAGTGCGTCTGGTGGCGGAAATATGTATATCGACCGCCACCTGCTCCAGTCTTCCATGAAAGCGTCCGGACCCCCCTCCGGAGTACGAGTCCGGAGGGAGAGGTACCGAGGCAACTTGCGCGTCTCCTTCGATGCGAACAAGTCGACCTCCGGAACACCCCAGGAAGCCGCGAGGTCGTCGAATACAGTCTGTTTCATCGCCCATTCTACAAGAACGCCCTGTCCTCTCGACAGGGCGTCCGCCCATAGGTTGGCAGTCCCGGGCAGGTAGGAGGCGTGCAGGGAGACGTTGTGTCGGTTCGCGAGGAAGAACAACTTCTCGGAGATCCCCAACAGAGTCAAAGACCTGGAGGACCCCTGCTTTTGGATACAGTGGACAGCTGTCTGATTGTCCATCCTGAAGGCCACCGACTGGCCCCGAAGGGCCAGCGCGTGGTCCCGCAGGAAGAACAAGGGAACCAACAGTTCGAGGGCATTGATGTGTAGGTGTGTGTGTCCCACCCATCTGCCATGATGTTGATGTCCCAGGTTGGATTGGTAACCCCACCCCACCTCGCTCGACGCATCTGTATCCACCCAGATCGTCGGCGGGGGGGCGGTCCAGGGCACAGCCGCAGAGAGCGTGCCCCGAGAAACCCAGTGTCCTAAGTGTCTGTGAATGGTACGCGGGATCGGCATGAGCCGATCCATAGGGGCCAACGGAAACACCTTGTTGCCCATGAGTATTAGGCGGCGCAGCCTGAGCCTCCCTAAGGGAATGGTCAGAGCAGCCCAATTCAGTGAACCCACTAACGAGTTCCAGATCCTCCTCGTGAGGGAGACCGAGTGCAACACAGCGAAGACCTTCCTGCGAAGTTTCACCGCGTTTGGCTGACTCTGGGTTACCGTAGCGTTGGACAGATCCCATTCGAGACCTACCCACGTCACGACACGCGACGGGGTCAGGCGTGACTTGGGAATATTGATTTTGAACCCTAACTGTGTGATGTGTTGAACTATTGTGAGGGTGTCGTGGACGCACTGTTCTAGGGTGTCTGAAACTATCAACCAGTCGTCAACCAGTCGTCCAAGTAAAAGAGGATCTGGAGGCCGCTCCTGAGGAGAGGATCCAGAGCCTGCTTCACCAGTTTCGAGAAGATCCGCGGCGCGATGTTGAGACCGAAGGGAAGTCTGTCGAACATGAACACACGATCGGAAGTCTGAACGGCCAAGAATCGCTGGAAACGAGGATGGATAGGAACGTGCCAATACGCATCCTTGAGGTCCAGCGACACTACCCACGACAGAGGTCGCAGGGCCAGTCGTACCTGGTGCACCGTCAGCATCCGAAACCGTGTGTTCACGATGTGCCCGTTGAGGGCCGACAGATCCACCACCGGTCACATCGCGTCGCAGTCCTTCTTCGGTACCAGAAATACACGGGAGAGGAAAACCGGTTGACCGGCTTTCACCTCCTTGACGATTCCCTGCTCGTGCATGGATGTAATCACGTCGGCCACCTCCGAAGAGACAGGCCGGCTTCGTTGACAAGAGCTGAGTGGGGGTCTGGACTTCCATCTCCAGGTTAGACCCCTCCGTGCAATCTTCCGCCCCCATGTCCCTCGCGGCCACCGAGGGGCGCAAGGGCGAAAACAACCTGTGGGAGCCCCCGAGATGAGGTGAGCGACCCTTTCTGCGAGGCGAGAAGGAGAACAAGAAGGAGACCGACCTGGAGAACCTACACATTTTTTGACGTGGAGGGTCCCCCGGTACGGTCCCTGCGGTCATAAGAGCCACGTTGACTTCCTCTACCCCACCCACCTCGCCGAAAAGGGCGGGTCACGCCATCCCCTGTCCGTCGCGCGTCTGACCCCGTCGAAGTGCGGCCGGAAGTGGAAGGCTGGCCAGCCCCTTCTCGGCGGGGATGAAAGGGAGCAGGAGCAGAAGTGCGAGGCGGAACCGACGCTCTGGCCGGCAACTTCCCTTTCCTGCGCCCTTTCGTGGCGGCAGCACCAGTAGCAGCACCCCGAAGAGGACCGGCAGAAGGACGGGACTGCGAAGACCCTGGTCGCGACACAGCGCGTCTTTGCGTGTCGTAAGCAGGGTCCGCTGACAGAGAAGCGTAGCGTTCCCAAGCATCCTGCGCAAGAAACCCCGTTGTATAGAGCTCAGAGTACAACAAACCCTGACGAATATCCAAGGGGGCTTTCCGGCAGAACGAGGACCTTACCGTCTGGCGTTGTCGAGTTGCCTCGCACAAAACCGCCTTCAGCTCGGGAACCAAAGACACCGCGAGCTGAAGGTGGATCCGCCGAACGTGGTCCAAACCCTCGCGAAGATCGCCAGGTGCAGTCGCCTCGATAAGCCTCAGGTGGTGAACAGACGTCTGGAGGGAACCTAAAAGACAAGACAATAAGTTCGCCACCCTCTGCCGCAAGGTAAAATCCCTGTCGACAGAGGACTTATCTGGGTGGGAGAAGAACGGGTTAGCAATAGCACAAATTTCAAGTTTGGGCGCGCTGATCCAGGACCAGAACTTGCCATCCAATCCGCCGACAGATACAAGAGGAGGCAAAAGCAGTGACGACTCCGGGGGAGGGACTGAAACAGATTTGTCGACGGAACGGTTGGCGAATTCTAAGGCCTCAGCAAACCAGGCCTCCAATGGGAGAGGATTATCAAGCACGACGGCTAAGCCAGGCTTACCGTCGTCGCACAAACCCGTCCCATAGGAGGACAGTCCCGTCAACACAGCCAGGGACTGAACATCCTGAAGGATGTCCTGGCGGCTGAAGTCTGACCAGAGCTTAGTCCGAGGAGCAGACGGGGGCTTGGGCTTCACCGAAAAGTACTGAAGGTCAGTCTTCATCGGGTAAGCCCGCACCTCCACGGAGGCCACCTGACCATCCACCCTGATCGCCCTGAACTGCATCTTATCATTAATTTGCACCGACCAGTCCGAAGGTAGGGCCCTCTCACCTGACGGGAAGTCGGTAGCACGCTCCGGGTGGGAGGCCTGCACCCCCTTCCAAACAGCCAAGGAGCCATAGAGGAGCGGCATAGTCCGCGATGGGACCTTGGCCTTCTTGATGGGGGGCAAGCGCGGACCCTGCCCTAGCAGACGGAGAACCCCCGCATGGGAGACAGCAGGGGCAACCACCTGAGCCAGGGCAGGAGCAGTACTAGCCGACGACCGGGCAGGCAGAGAAGCAGGGCGAGAAGGAATGTGGTCCACCGCAGAAGGGAGGGGGACCAAAGCAGGGGTAGGTTGGGTGAGGCGCTGAGGTTGTGTCACCGCCAAGAAGCGCGATAAGAGGGAATCTTGCATCGCCTCCAAGCGCGCGTCGAAGTGTGACACAACCCACCCCTGCATAGCCGAAAATCGATCCGAGAGAGGCGACCCCCCCGAAGATAGTTCGGCCCGCAGGGGCGAGCGTGAGCGAGAGCGAGACCCACGACACGAAACAGCAGCATCGCGGCCCAAAGAAGGCGAGCGACGACGGCCGTGGCGCCCCTGAGGGTCTCGTCCCCGATCACTAACGCCTGAAGAGGAAACATCACCATCCCCCTCTTCCAGCGACACGTCAGCTCCCGAGAAAGGGGACCCCGAAACCTCGCTATACTCCACCGAGTCAAGCGGCGGGGTACCCCCCTGGGGAGCCGGTAAGTGAAGATCAGGGATAGAAGAATGAAGAGGAGCATGATGACGGGAGTGGGAAGGCTGGCCGGGTGGAAGGAGGTCAGAAGGAGCCGCGGGGGGAAACAGTGCAAGGATCCCCGGGGCTGAGAGAACAGGGCGGCCCGACACCGAGGCGGAGGAGGGAGGGACCTCCACGTTGGGACGAGACCGTGAAGGAAGAAGAGGCACCGAAGCAGAAGTAGGAGGAGAAGCAACTACATCCTGGCAGACCCCCCTGGACAGAGTAGGAGGAGGGAGCAGAGGGCCAGCTACAGCATGAACATCCGCGCGCGTAGAGGACAAATGAAGAGGACGTCTTTTGTGCAGGGGAAGCGGGTGGAAGGTAGTAGAGCCCCTATCCGGAGAGGCCAGGGGAGGGCGTACAGGGGCAGAGACGCTAACCCCGGCCTCAGGGATATAACCATGACGAGGGCGACGGGCGGAGGCAAGGCGATCAGGAGGACGATGAGGGGCAGTAGAGGACGGGCGATGAGGCGAGCGAGAGCGTGGACGGAGCAGGGGATCCTCCCGACGATGTGACGACCGACCACGGGACTCAGGGAGGATGGCCCGAGCAGGGAGAGGGCCAGGTAAACGGCCTCCAGACGGGTCAGGGATGCCCAGGGCGACGCGGATCCGGTCGTCAACAAAGGCCGGGGAACGGTGGCCCACAGTCCTAATGTGGTGGGAGACCACCGCCCACACAGACTGAAGGGAGGCAGAGGCCACCGCCGCGTCAGAGGAACCAGGGTGATGGTCCACCACATCCACCAGGTCCATACACGGGCCACACAGAGCAGGGAGGTAGGCCGTAGAGGACACACATTGAGAGTGGCGTAAGCAGGACCTGTGGCATTCCAAGCACGGGGAGCCACAGCCCTGGCGAAAGCAAGGCATCCCACCTGCAATGGAAGAACACACACCATAAGCAGCACGTCGACGGAGTAAGTGAAGATAATGTCCAATAAAAACCAGGGAATGAGCATGGGTAAACAGGAACACACATGCAAACCGGAATTCGTACTCACTCTAAACCGGGAGCACCGAGGGAGGTGAGGAGGGCGGGCGAGGTGGAAGAGCACAAGCAGAACCTGCAAAGATGGAGAAAGTGTTAACCACTACTCAACACCTTACATGCAGGGTCCATAACACCAGTAAAGTGCATACACCAATATAGTATCAGGCAACAATATGACATAAAAAAGGTCAACAGTGAAAGCCAACTATAACCGCAAATTTGCGGGCCAATGGAGGCATACCCGTACCGACACAACCCTCCCGCATCTCCGCGGGACCCCCCAGCGATCTCCGCAAATTTGCGGGGAGCCGAAACGTCCCAGAGGACCGAATCGAGCACTCCGCAAATTTGAGGGACCGGCCGAGATGGTCCGGCGCCGAAAAAACGAGTGGAGCGTCGAGGGAAAACCAAAAAAGGCCCATAAAAAAGTGTCATCTCCTTATGAACTCCAAGCGACGATGGCCATCAAGCTGAGCAGTGTCTTCCTTGATAATATCCTGACTCAACCGGTCAAGGGAGAGGCAAGGAAGACACACCAGGGGAAAGGAGGCACATCCCCCAGGAACCACCCAACCCACAGAGATAGAGCAAAGCCCATGAGGAGAAGTGGCAGGGAGGGTGGTTTGGCACAAACAGGGGCCCCCGTGGGGTACCCCTGGATTGGGCAAAAGGCTATGAAAGGATGGAGGTGAAAACAGGAAGGGAAAACAAAAACCAGTAATTGAAACTGGCGAGAAAAAGGGTGGCCTAGCCGTGAGGAGAGAATGTGTCAGGGGCGAAAAACCCTGTGGTGTGTGGGAGGGGCCCCCGTGGGGTACCCTGGATATCACGAACCACCAAGCGCCCAGGCCCTTGAGACACAGTGAAGGCTCGAAAGGGGGGACTCGGGAATAACGCTAATAATGCGGCCGACACAAACCCTACAAACAGCACCGCCACCACGAAATCTCAGATTGTTTACCAACTGTACACCTAGGCTATGAAAAAATGAAAACTCATAGGGGCATAGCAAGTCCTGAATGAGAAACAAGCTAGGCTAAAATAAGCTAAAAGCTAAACTATGCCCAGACTAACAGGAAAAAAGAATATGAAAAGAGAAAGAAATGAAAACATAGACGAGGAACGCCAGGCGCCCCCGTACCTTCGGTAGCTATTTCCACACGCGTCTCCATTAACACACTGAGGAGCCCATTTACGTGTGCCCTAGATCACGTAACATCTGTCTAACAAAAAGAAGGCCAGAAAAGCCGAAACGAACCTAAAACAGGGTGAATTGAAGGAGCACAACAAAAGCGGACTCAACAATGGCGACGCGTGAAAAAATGATGACAAGAGAGGGTCGCTCATGCGCACGTTCGACAGGGATCTGCGCATGACGGAACACGGGATGGGCCTTGAGCGGTAACTAAGGTAAACCCCTTTTTCTTCTCTTCTATGCTTTTTTCACCTTCGGTGGTAGTTTTGGTTAATGTACAACGTCTCCTAGAGCAAGATAAGGAGTAGACTCTAGACGTTTTCTTTTTAAACCGCGGTTGGAATGACGACATAGCAGTCAAAATAGACAAGTCGTCATTGCAATTAGGTTAATAGCCTTGACGTTGGATTTGCCAAGACTACTAACAAATTACATAATCCCAAACTTGCAATCAAGTGTTGCAAACCCGTACTACTCCCCCCCCCTCCCCTTTTTTCAAAGAAAACAAAGTAAAAGAAAGAGGGACAAGGGGGGAAGACCAGGTATCTTCGCCAGAGCTCTAGGAAACACGACTCCCGAGAGCTATCACCGGCCGAGGGGGTCGAACACTGGACATGGAGAGGTAGGAGGAGATGAAGGAATTGATAGAAGACCACAAAACCGCTGAGGCGATGTCAGGTAAGGATCGACTTCGCAGGAACCGGAAGGAGGCAGCAAATGAACGCACATCGTGCGCAGAACCCCTACAAACAGGGTGACTGGCACGAATGGTCCGACAAATGTGGCGTCCTATCTGCACCTTCGAGAGCCTCCCACCTGTCCGAGGAGACACCCACACAGCAGTACCCGAAGGCGGCGCCACAGACGCAACAGAGGAGTGCAAGGCTGACACCAGGCACAACATATGGCGAGTATGCCCACGCTGGAAAGCCTGGACGGGGAAAGGCAGGAAAACGTGGGTCTCCCTCTCATTCGTGGCAACAAAATGAGGGGAGGGGGCTAACGTGACGACATTCAAGGACGGGGAGAATCGCACGCATTCCTGGGACCGTGACAAGGCTGCTAGTGCAGACACCCTATCCCCGGTGGCCAGAGCGACAAGGAAGAGTGGACGCCCGAGCAACGGAACCGGTGTAGTGGCCCGTGTATACGTGTGTGAAGCCAGAAGGTCCAGAGCCCGCCCCAGATCCCACTGTGGAGGGATCTGGCGCGGAGGAAGCCGTTCCCGGAAGGCAGCCGTCATGAAGGAATCCAGCTCCTTCGGCGGAACGACCAGCCCAGTGACGGACTCAAAGACCTCCCGGACGGCAGACAAGCGGTTACGTATAGCGTCGACTTGAAAGTGACGTGTACGGAAGAGGTGAAACCAGGAGTGTAGGACGAGGGAAGGAGAGCTAACTGTCTGGCGAGTGTCCTGTATCCACCTAGTAAAAGACCTCCAGGGGGACCCGTAAGTCCCCCAAGGCGAAGTCGTCCAGGAACGCATCAGGAAGTCAGGCAGGTCCCGTCCGTGGACTGGGAGCCACCGTGCCTCATGAACATCCACGATGCGAAGGCCAACGAGGTCCGCAGGTCTCCAACCTGGCTCAAGTGGAAGTCGGAGACAGGTAGAGGGACCGGACTCGGGCACCACCGCGTCAACTGGGCGTACCAAGCCTGTGCCGGCCACAGAGGCGCGATTAGCCAGACTCTGCCGCGGTACAGCCGCAGCCTCGCGAGGACATTGCACATCAACAGTGCGGCTGGTGGCGGAAATATGTATATCGACTGCCACCTGTTCCAGTCTACCATGAAAGCGTCCGGACCCCCCTCCGGAGTGCGAGGCCGGAGGGATAGGTACTGAGGCAACATGTGCGTCTCCTTCGATGCGAACAAGTCGGCCTCCGGAACACCCCAGGAAGCCGCGAGGTCGTCGAACACAGTCTGTTGCATTGCCCAGTCTACAAGAATGCCCTGTCCTCTCGACAGGGCGTCCGCCCACAGGTTGGCAGTCCCGGGCAGGTAGGAGGCATGAGGGAGAAGGTGTGACGGTACGCGAGGAAGAACAACGTCACCGAGATCCCCAACAGAGTCAATGACCAGGAGGACCCCTGCTTATGGATACAGTGGACAGCTGTCTGACTGTCCATCCCGAAGGCCACCGACTTTCCCCGAAGGGCCAGCGCGTGGTCCCTCAGGAAGAACATAGGAACCAACAGATCTAGGGCATGTATGTGTAGGCGTGTGTGTCCCACCCATTTTTTTTTTTTTTTTGTTTTTTTTTTTTTTTTTTTTTTTAAGAGAAAATGAACGGAGGAAGGAAAAACACAGATAAAACAAAATGGTCCATGTGCCTAAAGGCATCCTCCATTCATAAAATGTTTGTAACAACTGGATTTAAACATTTGTAGATTGTAAGTTTGTGGAAAGCATATCGAGGGAAGTGAATTCCAAAGAGTAGTAGCTCTGGGGATAAATTAATTCTGATAAGCAGAAGTTCTGCATTGTGGAGGAGAAAGTGTAAATTCATGGGCGCTCTCAGCTGCCCTAGTTCTACGGGGAAAGATGTGGAGAGGCGGCACAATTGAAGCAAGTTCCTCGGAACAATTGCTGTGAAAATATCTGTAGAATAATGCAAGGGATGCAACGTTTCTTCGTATGGATAATGTAGGAAGGTCCTGTGTGATTGCAGGGTTATTGATTAATCTAATAGCTTTATTTTGAATTTTGTCCAACTGCCTCAATGCAACCACTCCACTTCCACCCCACAGAGGTGAACAGTAATCCATCTGAGAACGCACATGACTTTTATATATTACGGCCAACTGCTCGTCAGTGAAGAATTCTCGAACTCTGTACAGGAGTCCCAGTTTTTTAGAGGCATTCTTAGCAATGCTTCTAACATAATGTGTCCAGCTCAAGTTAGTAGTTAATGTTACACCGAGAATGGCAATACTAGGGGAAGTGGGAATATTTACATCATTAAATAGTATATGGGAGTCAGTGAGATTCTGTCGGTTAGAAAATTGAATGTACTTGGTTTTCTGTGCATTAAAGGAAACTAGATTCTCTTGTCCCCATTCATTAATTCTAGAAAGGTCCTGGTTCAGAGAAATTGCAGTGTTTATTTTTGAATTTATAAGATCGGGTTGGGTGAAAGAATTGGTAAATGTGAAGGAACTGTGGAGTGTTGAGTCATCTGCGTAGGAATGTATTGGATTATGAGTGGTAGATATGAGATAATAATAATAATAATAATAATAATAATAATAGTTCTTAAAGCTAGCGCATGCTAAGCTAGCTAAGGATAGCTCAATAAGGCCGATTAGGCGTATTTCCATTGGGGTCCTGTACTACTACCCCATCCCTTTGCTCATGAGGGATGGTAACGACTCAGTGCTTGTGAAAAATCTTTAATGCGCCGAGCGTGGGCGCGAACCCGGGCCTTCTGGGTGGAAGTCCGAGACGCTAGTCACTACACCAAGCGAGCCGCTTGATATGAATTGAGGAACAGAGTTGGGGCCAAAACTGATCCCTGGGGAACACCAGCATTTATTGAGTGAAATTGAGAATAAAGGCCATCTACCATTACACATATTTTCTGTTATGAAGATAAGAAGAAATTAGTGGAACTAATGATGCAAGACCGTAGTGTGACATCTTCGACAATAAGGATTGATGCCAGACTCTATCAAATGCCTTTGATATATCCAGTGCTATTGTATGTGTTTCACCATGTTGGTCTGTAGCTTGGTTGATTTGATGCGTAAGAAGGCAAAGAATGTCTGCAGTTGATCGACATCGTCTAAAACCATATTGCCTATCACTGATTAATTTATTATTCTCCAGATGCTTAATTATGTGATTATTTAATATAATTTCAAAGACTTTGCCAAGAGTGGAACTTATAGCTATTGGTCTGTAGTTTGATGGATCTGAAGAGGCACCTTTTTTTGGAACTGGATGGATGTTTGCTTCTTTCCAGGGTACTGGGAAGCATGAGGTATGAGTACACAGACGGAATTTTTTTGCCAATACAGGAGCGAGCACCAAGGAGCAATTCTTAAGTACTATTGGAGGAATTTCATCTGGACCAGGAGCCTTATCTACTGAGAGATTCTGCAAAATAGTTTTGACATGTCTGGTGTGGATCTTAAGTGAGGGAATTTCAGGCGAATTAAAATTAAGTACAGGGACATCTTGATTTATTTCATCTAAGATGATGAAGCAGTAGTGAAGTTGGATTTGAATGAGTTAAGAGTAGACCAAAATATTGTGTCATCATTTGGATTACTTAGAAGTTTATTTGCCTGCTTATGGAGAAAGTTTGATTTAGTTAGGTTTAATACAGTTTTGGCATGATTTCTGATGTTTCTAAAGTAATTAAAGGTTTCATGTGTTTTTGATCTTGTGTATGCATTGTAGGCTATTGCTTTTTGTTCAGTTACTCTAGCACAATTATGGTCAAACCATTTAGGTGAATTAGATCTTTTACTGTACTTTTGATGAGGAATAAAAGTTTCCATTCCAATTTTTACAAAATCTTGTATGTGGCTCAAGGTGGAGTGTGCATCATTAGAAAAGAAAGAGGTCCAGGGAATATCAATAAAGAAACCTTGAAGACCCTCCCAGTCTGCCCTATCGTAATGCCATTTAGTCACCAAAACAGGTTCAGAGTGGGAAGGTGTGGTAGGTGATAGACAGGTGGCCTGTATCAGACAGTGATCAGAAGATCCAAGCGGGGACCTCACTGTAACATAATAATTTTCTGAATTGGTTGTTAAAATTAAGTCCAGTAGGTGGGAATTATGATTAGCATTATCTGGTACACGGGTGGGTTGGTTGACTAGTTGAGTGAGATTAAATGAGTCTGCAAATAGCTCACATTCAAGACCAGCATCATCAGTCCTGGCTGAATGAGTGAGCCATTCAACATTATGGACATTAAAATCACCCAACACAGTGATTTCAGAAGAAGCATTTAAGTTGAGGACACTGAGTTGTGAGGACAGAGAATCAAAAAGACTTTGCTCTGGAGGAGTATTTGGGGAACGGTAGATGCAACATATGTATTTAAATTTACCAGCAGAAATTAATTTGTATATAGAATAATCAAAATAGGGACAATTGAAACTAGTAACCTCCTCCAGGGCAATTTCAGATTTTGCGAAGCAACATACACCTCCTTTAGGTCTGAAATTTTGGAGCAGTTGATAACCTGGAAAATTAAATCTAGACGTGTCAGATGTGGGTGTTACTTGAGTCTCTGTCAAAAAAAGGAGAGTAGGGGATTCTGCTTGAAGAAATTGGTGTACAGAATTGATGTTAGAGTGAAGTCCCCTTATATTTCTAAAGAAAAAGCTGCACCGACGAGCAGCTTTGGGACGTTGCAATGCTCTTGACACAGTCGCATGATGACGACTGGGATGATGATGTGTCAATGACCCAACCCTGCCGGGGGTGGATATCCGAGGGACCACCAGGTTTGCTCTTAACAATTGTACTGCCATATTTATAAGGTAAGTGTATGGTGTTACATGTATGATATGTAGTGGGAAGAGTAGTGTTTTATGGATAGAGGATAGCAATGTAGGGCAATGTCGTGAAGTTGGATGTGTATGTTATATAAAGAGGGTTTTCCTGATACCCCTGATGTGTGAGGCAGAAAGATATGTATCCAGCTACCAAGGCCTGGGAGAGAAAATGGAATTCAGGCTATTCCCTGAGTCTCCCGAAACCTTGGCGGTAGTACTTCCCTGGGCGGGGCTGCCTACCCCTACTACCCTCATCTGCCGTGATGTTGAAGTCCCAGGTTTGATTGGTAACCCCACCCTACCTCGCTCGACGCATCTGTGTCTACCCCGATCGTCGGCGGGGGGGCGGTCCAGGGCACAGCCGCAGAGAGCGTGCCCCGAGCAACCCAGTGTCCAAAGTGTCTGCAAATGGTACGCGGGATCGGCAGGAGCCGATCCATAGGGGTCAACGGAAACACCTCGGTGCCCATGAGGAGAAGGCGGCGTAGCCTGAGTCTCCCTAAGGGAATGGTCAGAGCGGCCCAATTCAGCGAACCCACTAACGAGTCCCAGAGCCTCCCCGGGCGGGAGACCGAGTGCAACACGGCGAAGACCTTCCGTCGAAGGTTCACCGCGTTTGGCAGACTCTGGGTCACCGTAGCGCTGGTCAAATCCCATTCGAGACCGACCCACGGCACGACACGCGACGGGGTCAAGCGTGACTGGGGAACATCGATGGTGAACCCAAACTGTGTGACGTGGTGAACGACTGTGAGGGTGTCGTGTACGCACCGTTCTAGGGCGCCGGAAACTATCAACCAATCTGCCAAGGAAAACAGGAGCTGGAGCCCGCTCCTGAGGAGAGGATCCAGAGCCTGCTCCACCAGTTTTGAGAAGATCTGCGGTGCGATGTGGAGACCGAAGGGAAGTCAGTCGAACAGGAACACACGATCGGAAGTCTGAACGCCAAGAATCGCTGGAATAGAGGACGGAGAGGAACGAGCCAAGACGCATCCTTGAGGTCCAGCGACACTACCCACGACTGAGGGCGCAGGGCCATGCGTACCTGAGGTACCGGCAGCATCCGAAACCGTGTGTGCACGATGTGCCCGTTGAGGGCCGACAGATCCACCACCGGTCGCATCGCGGCGCAGTTCTTCTTCGGTACCAGAAATACACGGGAGAGGAAAACCGGGTGACCGGCGGTCGCCCCCTCGACGAGTCCCTCCTCGTGCATGGATGTGAAAACGTGGGCCACCTCTGAAGAGAAGGGCCGGCGTCGGTGACAAGAGCGGAGTGGGGGTCTGGACTTCCATCTCCAGGTTTGACCCCTCCGCGCAATCTGCCGCCCCCACGTCCCTCGCGGCCATCGAGGGGCGCAAGGGCGAAAACAACCTGTGGGAGCTCCCGAGAGGAGGGGAGCGACCCGGGAGAACAAGGAAACCGACCCGGAGAACCTACACATTGTTTTGACGTGGAGGTACCCCCGGTACGGTCCTTGCGGTCATGAGCGCCACGTTGACCTCCTCTACCCCCCCCCTCCCTCCCCCCCCCAACTTCGTCGAAAAGGGCGGGCCACCCCAACCCCTGGCCATCGCGGGTCTGACCCCGTCGAAGGGCGGCCGGAAGTGGAAGGCCGGCCAGCCCCGACACGGCGGGGATGAAAGGGGGCAAGAACAGAAGTGCGAGGCGGAACCGACGCACAGGCCTGCAACGTCCCTGTCCTGCGCCCGTGCATGGCGGCAGCACTTGCAGCAGCACCCCGAAGAGGACCGGCAGAAGGACGGGACTGAGAAGACCCCGCTCGCGACACAGCGCGTCGTTGCGTGTCGGAAGCAGGGTCCGCCGACAGAGAAGCGTAGCGTTCCCAAGCATCCTGCGCAAAAAAGCCCCGACATATATAGCGTAGAGTACAACAAACCCTGACGAATATCCAAGGGGTCTGTCCGGCAGAACGAGGACCGTACCGTCCGGCGTTGCCGAGTTGCCACGCACAAAACCGCCTTCAGCTCGGGAACCAAAGACATCGCGAGCCGAAGATGGATCCGCCGAACACGGTCCAAACCCTCGCGAAGATCGCCTGGTGCAGACGCCTCGAGAAGCTGCAGGTGGTGAACAGATGTCTGGAGGGAACCGAAAAGACAAGAT
Organism: Paralithodes platypus; assembly: GCA_032716605.1. Taxonomy (NCBI): domain Eukaryota; kingdom Metazoa; phylum Arthropoda; class Malacostraca; order Decapoda; family Lithodidae; genus Paralithodes; species Paralithodes platypus. Next base: position 71,564,297 of record CM064487.1, read on the forward strand.
AATAAGTTCGGCACCCACCGTCGCAAGGGAAAATCCTTGTCGACAGAGGACGCATCTGGGTGAGAGAAGAACGGGGTAGCAATAGAACAAAGTTCAAGAACGGGTGCGCGCATCCAGGACCAGAACGTGCCGTCCAACCCGCCGACAGACACAAGAGGAGGCAAACGCAGGGATGACTCCGGGGGAGGGACTGAAGGAGAGCCATCGACGGATCGGTTGGCGAAGTCGAAGGCCTCAGCAAACCAGGCCCCCAATGGGAGAGGGCGACCGAGCATGATGGCTAAGCCAGGCGTACCGTCGTCGCACAAACCTGTCCCATAGGAGGACAGTCCCGTCAACACAGCCATGGAATGAACATCCTGAAGGATGTCCCGGCGGCTGAAGTCTGACCAGAGCGTAGGCCTGCAGAAGGGAGGGGTACCGTAGCAGGGGTAGGTAGGGTGAGGCGCTGAGGGTGTGTCACCGCCAAGAAGCGCGATAAGAGGGAGTCTTGCATCGACTCCAAGCGCCCGTCGATGCGTGATACAACCCACCCCTGCATAGCCGACAATCGATCTGAGAGAGGCGACCCCCCCCCAAGATTGGTCGGCCCGCAGGGGCGAGACCCACGACACAAACCAGCAGCGTCGCGGCCCAAGGAAGGCGAGCGACGACGGTTGAGAGTCCCCGATCACGAACGCCCGAGGGGGAAACAGCACCATCCCCCTCGTCCAGCGACACGTCAGCCCCTGAGAAAGGGGACCCCGAAACCTCGCTAAACCCCACCGAGCCAAGAGGAGGGGTACCCCCCTGGTGAGACGATAAGTGAAGGTCAGGGAGAGAAGAAGGAGGAGGAGCAGGACGACGGGAGTGGGAAGGCCGGCCGGGTGAAAGGAGGTCAGAAGGAGCCGCGGGGGGAAACAGAGCAAGGATCCCCGGGGCTGAGATAACAGGGCGGCCTGACACCGAGGCGGGAGGGACCTCCACCGTGGGACGAGACCGTGAAGGAAGAATAGGCACTGAAGGAGGAGGAGGAGAAGCAACTACATCCTGGTGGACCCTCCTGGACAGTGTAGGAGGAGGGAGCAGAGGGCCAGCTACAGCATGAACACCCGCGCGCGGAGAGGACAACGTAAGAGGATGTCGTCTGGGCTGGGGAAGCGGGCGGAAGGGAGTAAAGCCCCTATCCGTAGAGGCCAGGGGAGGGCGCACAGGGGCAGAGCCGCTAACCCCGGCCTCAGGGCGAGAACCATGACGAGGGCGACGGGCGGCGGCAAGGCGATCAGGAGGACGACGAGGGGCAGTAGAGGACGGGCGATGAGGCGAGCGTCAGGCTGCGGGACCCAGGGGAGAGGGCCCGAGCAGGGAGAGGGCCAGGTGAACGGCCTTCAGTCGGGTCAGGGATACCCAGGGCGACGCAGATCTGGTCGGCAACAAAGGCCGGGGAACGGGGGCCCACAGTCCTAATGTGGTGGGAGACTATCGCCCACACCGACTGAAGGGAAGCCGAGGCCACTGCCGCCGCCGAGGAACCAGGGCTATGGTGCACTACATCCACCAGGGCCAGACACGGGCCACACAGAGCAGGGAGGTAGGCCGTAGAGGACACACATTGCGAGTGGCGCAAGCAGGACTTGTGGCTCTCCAAGCACGGGGAGCTACAACCATGGCGAAAGGAAGGCATCCTACCTGCACTGGAAGAACACACACCATAATCAGCACGTCGACAGAGTAAGGGTAGAGAACGTCCAATAAGAACCAGGGAATGAGCATGGGGAAACAGGAACACACATGCAAACCGGTATCCGTACTCACCCAAAACCGGGAGCACAGAGGTAGGTGAGTAGGGCGGGCGAGGTGGAAGAGCACTAGCAGAACCTGCAAAGATGGAGAAAGTGTTAACCACCACTCAACATCTTACATGCAGGGCCTATAACACCAGTAAAGTGCACACACCAATATAGTTTCAGGCAACAAGATGACCTAAAAAAGGTCAACAGTGAAAACCAACTATTTCTGCAAATTTGCGGGCCTATTGAGGCATAACCGTACCGACACAACCCTCCCGCAAATGTGCGGGACCCACCAGCGATCTCCGCAAATTTGCGGGGAGCCGAAACGTTCCAGAGGACCGAACCGAGCTCCCGCAAATTTGCGGGACCGGCCGAGATGGTCCGGCGCCGAAAAAGCGAGAGGAGCGTCTAGGGAATACCAAAAGAGCCACAAAGATGCGTCATCTCCTTAAGACCTCCAAGCTTGGATGGCCATCAAGCTGAGCAGTGTCTTCCTTGATACATAATCCTAACTCAACCGGTAAAGGGAGAGGCAAGGAAGACACACCAGGGGAGAGGAGGCACATCCCCCAGGAACCACCCAACCCACAGAGAGAGAGCAAAGCCCATGAGGAGAAGTGGCAGGAAGGGTGGCTTAGCACAAACAGGGGCCCCCCTGGGGTACCCCTGGATTGGGCAAAAAATGATGAAAGGATGGAGGTGAAACATGAATGGAAAACAAAAAACCAGTAAACGAAACTGGTGAGAAAAAGGGTGGCCTAGCCATGAGCAGAGAATGTGTCAGGGGCGAAAAAACCCTGTGGTGTGAAGTAGGGGCCCCCCTGGGGTACCCCTCGAATATCACGAACCACCTGTCGCCCAGGCCCTTGAGACACAGTGAAGGCTCGAAAGGGGGGACTCAGGAATAACGCAATAATGCGGCCGACACAAACTCTACAAACAGCACCGCCACCATCGAAATCTCAGATTGTTTACCAAACGTTACACCTTAGGCTATGAAAAAATGAAAACTCATAGGGGCATAGCAATTCCTGAATGAGAAAACGAGCTAGGCTAATATAAGCTAAAAGCTAAACTATGCCCAGACTAACAGGAAAAAGAATATGAAAAGAGAAAGAATGAAAAACATACACGAGGAACGCCAGGCGCCCCCGTGCCATCGGTAGGCTATTTCCACACGCGTCTCCATTTGACACACTTAGGAGCCCATTTACGTGTGCCCTAGATCACGTAACATCTGTCTAACAAAAAAGAAGGCCAGATAAGCCGAAACGAACCTAAACAGGGTGAATTGAAAAGAGCACAACAAAAGCGGACTCAATCAATGGAGGCGCGTGAAAAAATTATAACAAGAGAGGGTCGCTCATGCGCACGTTCGACAGGGATCTGCACATGACGGAACACGGGATGGGCCTTAAGCGGTAACTAAGGTAAACCCCTTTTTCTTCTCTTCTATGCTTTTTTCACCTTCGGTGGTAGCTTTGGTTAATGTACAACGTCTCCTAGAGCAAGATAAGGAGTAGACTCTAGATGTTTTCTTTTTTAACCGCGGTTGTAATGACGACATAGCAGTCAAAATAGACAAGTCGTCATTGCAATTTGGTTAATAGCCTTGACGTTGGATTTGCCAAGACTACTAATAAATAGAGTGGTTGGGTAGTAGAGGGAATGAAGATTCCGAGAGACAGAAACGAGCGAGGTACGTGGAGAGTAAGAGGGTGGTGAAGAGAGTAGTGAAGGAAAGTAAGAGAAGAGTAGATGAGGAATTTGGAAGGAATCTGAGTGTAAAATGGAGGGAGAGTAAGAAACTGTTCTGGAAAGAAGTCAAGAAAGTTAGGGAAGGTAGCAAGGGAAACAGTAAGGGTGTGAAAGATAAGAATGGGAGAATGCTAGCCGAAAGCAAGAGAGTCGAAAGATGGAGGGAGTACTTCAGTGAGTTGCTAAATGTAAGGAATGAAGAGCCAGCAAACATAGCTGGATATGGTATGGGAGGAGAAGAAGAGAAGTAGTGGAGGAGGAGGTGGGGATCAGGAGGTCAGAAGTGTGGGAAGCCATGAAAAGAGTGAAGTTGGGGAAAGCACCAGGAACAGATGGAGTGTGTGGGGAAATGTTGAGGTATGGTGGTGAGATAGTGATAGAATGGGTATGGAAAATGTGCAAACTAGCAGGAGAAGGGGGAGTGCACCCGATGACTGGAAGACTGGCATAATAGTCCCCCTATATAAGGGCAAAGGGGAAAGAGGAGTGTGTGGTAACCACCGAGGAATATGTCTTCTAAGCGTAGTAGGGAAGGTATACAGTAGGGTAGTGATTGAGAGAGTGAGAGTGAGAACGGAGCAATGGATAGGCGACGAGCAGGGAGGTTTTAGGAAGGGAAGAGGATGTGTAGATCAGATTTTTACCCTGAATTGTGTTGTGGAGAAGAAACAAAAGGTGTATGTTGCCTTTATGGACTTGGAGAAGGCCTATGACAGAGTGGATAGAGAAAGTTTGTGGAAAGTACTAAGAATATACGGAGTAGAGGGCAAGTTGCTGAAAGCAGTGAAGAACATGTATGAGGGTGCAAAGGCGGCAGTACGTGTGGAGAGTGAGCAGAGTGAGTTCTTTGACCTGAATGTTGGTTTGAAACAGGGGTGTGTGATGTCCCCGTGGTTGTTTACTGTATATATGGATGGAGTCATGAAAGAAATACTATCAAGAGCAGTGGATGTTGGTGTATCGCTGAAAAGGGAGGGAATTGAGTGGAAGCTACCTATACTGCTGTTTGCGGATGATACAGTTCTGATGAGTGATAATGATGGGAGTTGCAGGGTCTGGTAAATGAGTTTGGAACAGTGTGCGAAAAACGGAATTTGAAGGTAAATACGGGGAAGAGCAAGGTTATGGTCTTCGAAAGGGGTGAAGTCACAGAGTGTGAGGTGAAGCTGAACGGTCAGGCTAAGGAGATCGTCAACTCTTTTAAGTATCTGGGCAGTGTGTTGAGTAAAGATGGGACTATGGATGAAGAAGTGCGGGAGAGGGTACAACAGGGGAAGAGGGTTGTAGGAACGCTAAAAGCAGTAACAAGAAATAGGGTGGTCAGTATGGAAGTGAAGAAGTCCTTGCATGACAGTGTGGTAATCCCGACACTGACTTACGGAAGCGAAGCATGGACGTTGGTTGAGAGACTCAGACCAAGAGTGAGAGCAGTGGAAATTAATTACTTAAGAGTGCGTGCGGAGTTACATGGAGGGATAGACAGACTAATGAGGAAGTAAGAAGGAGGTGTGGTGTGGAGGTAGATGTGCTGGAAAGTGTGAAAAGGAAAAACTTGAGATGGTTCGGCCATATGGAACGTATGGAAAGCGAGAGAATGACTAAGAGGGTGTACGAGAGCGAGGTGGAGAGACAGAGAGGGAGAGGTAGACCGAATATGAGGTGGAAGGATGGAGTGAGGAAGTACATGAACGAGGGCGGTGCTGGTTGGGGGGAGGGGCGTCGACTGACTGGGGACAGAGGTGCATGGGGGCGGTTCGTTCATGGCCACCCCTTCGGAGATCACGGCGTCAGGCAATAGATAGATAGATAGATTGGTTGCACGATTACTTCTTTGACAGACATATAATTCTTTATAAAGTAATAGCCTTGGATTATGTAACAATTTTTAACAGTCTTTGGTAAACTTTAATTTGACTTCTTATCTTGAAAAGTATAACACTAATTCAAGATAATAGTATATTATGATTAATAATCATCATATGTATGTAGATCATGTAAATTTGTTCTTATTATCTCCATAAGATTATTATGTTTACTATATATTAAGATTAAACTTGATTGGTGATTGTTACTTCTAATGGGTTAACTGGTAATCAATTTAAACAAATGGGTGAATTTTTTTTAAATTAGTGGTAAATTGTATATTTGACAATTATTAATTTGTGAAAGGAATAATAAAGTACAGTACATTAATTCTCCCATTTCTGCCTAATAATTGTAGACTATGTATGTATATGTACAGTATATATTTATATACTCAGGCACATAACCCATAGCGGGCGGGGGGTGGCCGACTCGAGACAGAGCCTGAATTGAAACAACAAAATAAAAAGTTCACACACATCCAGGCCGCCCATGAGAAGACCAAGAGACCAAGAACCATGAAGGGTCAAGAGTAAAAGATTCCAAGGTCCCGGGAAAAATAAAAAGTTCACACACATCCAGGTCGCCCAGGAGAAGACCAAGAGACCAAGAACCATGAAGGGTCTCCAGTAAAAGATTCCAAGGTCCCAGATCTCCCGGAGAGGTTCCGGCACAGCAGGCAGACACGTAGCGGAATTACACCACATTGCCCGCCCACATAGGGGAGAGCGGTGATGGTTCGGACACTTTTTTTTTTTTTTTTAAATATTAATAGAAATTCAGGTTTAAGCAGTAGTATAATCTAGTTGATGTTAAAATGTTGCTTCGTTATTTGGTTCTTTAGCCTAATTATATCAAACCCTTAGCTCTTTTCAGTTTTGAGCTATAGTTCCCGAAACACAAGTGTCTAAATCGACCGAACCATCCCTACCAGTGGTGATGGTTCGGCCAGAAGGGTGGGATGGTACGGCCACGTGTATTAATTGGCATAATCTTAAAATTATGCGAGTTGGATTGGCTAAAATCAAGAATTTATCAATTACATACACATACATACATAAAATTTTAAGACTGAGTGTTCCACACATAAGTGCAGTTTCAGTCTCTTGTCCTAATGGCGGCATTCCAGGCAACCCTGTTAAGGGCTGCTTCACTTGTCAAGTTCTTGGATTTGAGATCGGCGCGTATAGTCCGATCCCAGGTCTTCCTCGGTCCACCCCTTGGTGCAGCTCCCTCCACAATCACAGACCTGCATTTTTTCACCCAATTTTGTTCATCCATTCTCTCCACATGTCCATACCATCCCAGTCTACTTGTACGCATCACCTCGCTAATACTCTTTATACCTAAACGTCTCCTCAGCTCAACATTTGTTATTCTATCCTGTAGCCTGGCCCCACACATCCATCTCACCATTCTCATCTCATTACGCTCCATTCTGTTGACATCCTCTACTTTAACGGCCCATGTTTCTGAGGCATACGTCATTGCACTTCTAACACATGAGGCATACACCTTTCCCTTCAGGGGGAGAGGCATTCTTTTCATGGTCAGGATTGGCATCAATTCTCTGAACTTCCCCCAGCCACACCTAATTCTAGCAACAGTGGCAGCCTCAGCCCCACCACCGGCAGAGATGGCATCTCCTAGGTAACAAACTTGTTCACCAGCTCCAAAGACTCATTTCCAAAATTCACAGCCACAGGATCATCACTTAACACAAGCTCGCCTTTGCACACTACGCACTCAAATTTCTCTATTTCTGACTTATCCTTCGGCAGGGGCCCCTTTATTCTACTACAGCGCTTACTCCCATGGTGTACCCAACATCGACAGATGCTACATTGAATTGAGTTAACGCCCACTCCCTTTCCACACACTGCACATGGGTATGCACCGCTCTTTTCCACATTGCCTCGTCTCAAACTACAATGCATAACCTTGGTTTTGTTAATATTGACTCTTAAACCCTTGCTCGCCATGCCCTCTCTCCACTCTCTGAATTTGGCCTCAGCATCCTGCATACTGTCAGCTATTAGGACTAAATCGTCTGCATAAAACAGTTCCAACGGGAGTCCGCCTCTAAAAATTCTAGACAGCGCCTCCAAGACCATAATAAAGAGGAGGGGGCTTAACACTGAACCCTGATGGACTCCAACACGGACTGCGAACTCATCACTCAGTACACCCTTCACCCTCACCGAACTTCGCGAATCCTCATACATCTTCATTATCACACGCACCAGCCACTCTTCCACACCAAGTTTCCTCATAGCCCACTGTACAACATCTCTAGGTACCCTATCAAAGGCCTTCTTCAGGTCCACAAACACAAAGTAAAGATCCCTGCCTTTTAGTAAGTATCTTTCCTGTATCTGCCTGACTATGAAGATAGCATCGGTTGTACCACGTCCTGGCATAAAACCAAACTGCATATCTCATCAATAGAGATGCTTTGCCTGATCAAACCCTCAAGGACTCTCTCACAGACCTTCATGATTTGGTCAAGCATTTTCAGGCCCTTATAATTTCCTCTATCTAGCGCATCCCCTTTTCCTTTTTATATATTTACTATTACACTTTTGAGCCAATCCTCTGGGATTTTCTCATCTTTAATAATGGTGTTTATCAACTCAGTGACTAAGTTTACACCAATCTCCCTTGAGGCTTTTATCATCTCAGCGACAATGTCGGAGCAACCTGGAGCTTTACCGTCCTTCATTTTATTGATTGCGTCGCTCACTACAGCTGGTGCTATCAAAGGAGGGGGCCCAGATATTGGTTTTTCGATACTAAGCTGTTCCTTATCCCATTCAAACTCTACATTTAGCAATCGTTCATAGTGTACCTTCCATGCTTCTCTGATTTCATTTTCTGCATACACAATCTTCCCATTATCATCTCTAACACACTGTTCACCTATAATATCCCTACTGTAATTTTTAACTCGCCTAGCTAGGTTGAAGATCCCATTGGGATTGTCAGTGTTACACACTTGTTCGAGGACCAGGTCCTTAATGCGATTTTTCGCATTGTAAATAACTCTTTTGGCAGTTCGTTTAGCTGCCTGGTATTCCTCCCTGCTGCCTCCTTTCTTCCATGCTTTGAAGCATCTCCTTTTCTCTTTCACAGCATGTTCTACCTCATCGTTCCACCACCAAGAGGTCTTATTCCTTGGGTGACCCTTTGTTTTCCCACAGACTTTGTCAGTGGCAGCGATAAGGCTATGCTTAAGAAAGTTCCATTGGCTATTTACATCGTTAGGCCTAGCTTCCTTATTTCTATTCATTTCCTCCAGTTCATTATGAAACCTATCCCTAACTTCCTTGTCCTTCAGCAGCCACACTTTCCTTTTGGGTATGTAAACCTTCTTGCGCTTAAGATCTCTGTATAAGCTCATGTCACACACAAGTAGCTTATGCTGGGGGATACATTCTTCGCTCGGGATGACCTTTACATCTCGAACTAGTTTCCAGTCTTTCCTGTTAACCAAGAAGTAATCTATCTGGCTACTGGAGACCCCAGAGTTATATGTGATCAGGTGGCTCTGTCTTTTCTTGAACTTTGTGTTACACACAACCATGTTGAGTGCAACGCAGGACTCCAATATATATTCGCCTTCTAGATTTCTCCTTCCGTAACCATTTCCTCCATGTACCCCCTCGTATCCATCTGCAGATGCTCCCACGTGACCATTGAGGTCCCCCCCCCACGATAGTTATTTCGTTCTCCGAGAGGCCTGAAATGACACTGACGGTGTCATTCCAGAAGTCCTCTTTTATCTCTTTCTGTAAACCAGCCTGTGGGGCATATGCAGATATCACATTCAGAATTCTTTCACCAACTTTCAACTTCAAAACAATCAGCCTTTCACTAACTCTCGTAATCTGAAGCACACTTTCCGCCAGCTCTTCAGCCACCAGAACACCCACTCCTCCTTTTGCTTTATCAGTCTCCACACCCATCCAGTATATCCTATATCTGTTCCTCCTTCCGACAATCCACTGTACCCCATGCCTCTTCCAGAGTGTTTCCTGGGTACAGCAGACGTCCACTCGCCTCCTCTCACACATCTCAGCCACTTCATTCGCACGCAGATTCAAACTACCAACATTCACACTAGCAAGTCTGAGTTTGTGGGGGGCATTTGTCATTGTCCTGTGCGGTTTTGTTTCATCGGACTTACGTTTATTTTCTTTGATTTTAGTCATAGTTAGGTAGGTTTGGCTGGCAGATGGGCATATTTTATTGTGCTAAAGTACAAAATTAACTTCATAATTCAAATTAACCTCTGCATATTTGCTAAATAAAATAATGTTTTAAAACTGAATTAAGCTTCACCAGAATGATGTATAATTTAGTTAGCCTGTTACTGTCTACTTTAGAATAATGCATAATTGGCCTTATCTCTCTCTCTCTCACACATGCACAACATTTGACTCCAACATCCAAAATTGTATCTTCATAATTGTTCCAAAACATATATACTTTAAACAAATAAAATTAATCAACATTATGGATAATTTTACTCTCTGCATAAAGTTAGGCATGTACTGTATCTCTGTCATACACACATTCACTCGATCTTTATAATTATCTCATACACCAGTTCTCTCTCACATATTCACTCCAATCTCTACTGTAGTTTACCTTCGTTCTCTCTCAAACATCTGTAATAAATCATAGGCATGTTTAATATTTGTTAATAGTTTGAAGTTTATTCGACTCCCTCGAAGTTATGCATATATAATTACTATATTGCTTCATACATTGCTTTGTGGTCTCGATACTCTGGACTATCATTTCATTATTGTCACTTTGGCTGATAATGTTTGCTTCATAATACAATATACCATAATTCATACCAAAACTCAATATGCTTTGTAGTATCATGATTCGAGACTTTAGTACAAAGATTCATCTGTTTCAATAGTTCATATGTTTTGATCTCTAAGTTTCATACCTTAATCATAGTTGTTTTATAGAGAACACTATTATTACTAGTCAGTTAAATTGTAGCAGTCGAAGGAATAACATTGAACCACCACTACTGCTACCTCGTGTATCCTTATTCCTTCAACCAAATACTACAGCATGTAATTTATCAATAAATAAAATAATAGATACATTTACATCTATTGCCCCCCTATACTATAGGTAAAGCGGGATGGTTCGACCACTGTCGAACCATCACCACCCTCAACTGGCCGAACCATCCCGATTTTAAATACTGGTAGTTAATTGTTGGGTACTCTCAACTTTCACACAAGAGAGTTTAGCATTCGTTTTTTAAGGCAATATCTTCTGCATGAAACACAAATTCACCATAATAATGCATAACTCGCCGGTTGACATGCTCATGAAGTTAGAGCTTAAATAAACTGAAAATATTACATAGGAGGTGCAAAAAAACACAAAATCTGATCTGCATCGAAAAGTGTGGCATTTGTAGGCCCGAAATTCTGTGTGACTAACGTAAACAAACTCCCCCACTTTCATGCAAGATCTCGCGGCCTTAGGTCCCATACGTTTCTCAGGAAATGCACTGTCCGAACCATCCTTCCATCCGAACCATCACCGCTCTCCCCTACCATTGCAGCGTTACACATAGCGAAAACAGTTACAAATTGCTAATTTTTAGCAATTTTAGTCAACCTATGTAATATCGTTACAAGACAACCAGACATCATACAGATAATTCAGGTGTCATTGGAAAGCTCTATTACTGTACTTTTATGGATATATTGTATTATACTCTGGCTCTGGCTTATGCATGAAAATGAGCTGGGAATGAAGGTAAATTTAGACCAATATTGGGGGTTAAGATTATTTGTTTTACCATATATTTACTAAATTTGATACTTATTAGTCTAGAGATGGAACGAATATCAATTTTCCATATTTGCGAATGCGAATGTGAATTTTTAGTTGTAAAATTCGCGAATGCGAATGCGAATTGCGAATATTTTAATAAAATAGTCAATATCTGGTACTAAATACGAAATTAGTGAGGAAATATGATGAAATATTCTTTATTGACATGCTATTACATTGGATATGTCTGAAATGGCAATATTGTGACGGTTCAACTGTCCAGGGCCCGGATTCACTAACGGTCGTAGCGTGCGATGTACAGCAACCTACGATCGTTCCTGAGGGAGTACGGAAGGTGTATTCACGAACGCATCGTTAAGCTCCCTTACGGCTCCCTTTCGGTTATTTTCACCGAGGCTTCTCTTGACCAATCAGGCGGTTGACCACTCACTGAGCTTAAGTCATTTTGTAAATAAACAATATCTCGCCCACATGACCAAAGCGCCAAGAAAAACCTAATATTATTTAATTTGAGCCTTTCATTGTTTAGCATGGCTAATTCGATCCACCACAGCCAAGAGGAAGAGGAATAGAGTATCTTGTGAATTGATGAGAAGAAATTAACCTAGCTAGGCTACAGGGAAGCGTGTTAGTGGCCCAAGTTAAAGGATTTCTGACGGATTGATGATTAATAATCATCTGTTAGGCTAGTTGGGAAATTAGTGTATTATTTATACTTTAACCACAGTGTATTGTTCAACTTTACCATGTCTTAACCTAGACAGGGCTAGCGAAACCAAAATGCCAGACTTTACCATGTCTATGGCTACACAGGCAGTTCTAGCCAAGCCAAAATGCCTAGGCCTAATTTTAAAAATAGGCCTAAGGTAATATTTTTGTATTCATAACACCTCAAGGCCTACCTACCTTTTCAAAATAGGCCTACCATAGGCCTATATATATATATATATTTTTTTTTTTTTTTTTTTTTTTTTTGGCTATAGCCTAGGCTAGTCTAGGGTAATATATGTTTTTATTCATAACACCTCCATTTTCGTTGAGGGGGCAAAGCCCCCCTCAACCCATTATTGCATCCCACGGTTGGTAACAAAACAATTTACCCAACATCTGGCCATGGGATACAATAATGGGGTGAGAGGGGCTTAAACCCCCCTACCCCTCATGACATTGTCATCATCATATATTTTACCAGCAGGGGCAAATAACAACAGTCAAATTAGATGCGAATATAACAGAGTGTGCGACTATGTAAACAAAGCGGACGGTACACCCGCTAACACAACTCTTACCTTGGTAAGGGTGGTGTTAGCGGGCGTAGATGAAGTTGCAGGCTCGGTTAGGCTATGTTCGCGTCTAATTTGACTGCATTTATTTACAAAATTATCCCACGGCCAGCTGTTATATGCCCCCCTGCTGGAAATATATATGGTGATGACAATAAGTCCTAGATAATGAGGGGGGTAAAGCCCCCCTCAACCTATTACCCAACAGTTGGCCATGGGATATAATGATAGGTTGAGGGGGGCTTTGCCCCCTCACCTCCCATGACTTATTGCCATCATCAAATATATTACCAGCATGGGACTAATAACAGCTAGTTAACAAGGAGGACGGTACACCTGCAAACACCATCTTTACCTTCTAGGCTTCTACTTTACTATGCTTAGGCTACACCAAGCTAGGCATTGCTAGCCTAACCAAAATACCATACGTAGGCCTAACTTTTCCAGCCTAAATAGCCCTAACTTTTTCAACATAAACCTAGGTTATAATCTAGGCTAGGCTAAAAAATATTATTCACAACACCATTTATTATTTATTTTTTTAGGCTAGGCCTAGGGTAATTCTTTTCATAATTTTTTTCCTGTGATACTTTCAAATTTGTTGAGGAAATAGGCTACCCTAATCTAACCCAAAGGTGGTGGGGAGTTGGAATAAAACATTTCCGCAATAAATGAGGGTTAAAATCTACTAATGGTAGGCTACGGGTTGTTGCAGCACATGAATTTGTGCATCAATTAACCTAGACTAGGTCTAGGCTGGCATAGGTAGGCTATTCATAGCTTAATTCGGCCTGTCATAAGACATTAAGGATACAAATATTATCATACTTTGTATTAAATGCCTTAATGATGTTGTAAACACAAGTTAACAATCATATTGCGCTAGTATTGCCTCAAAAATGACTTAGTGTGTCATAAAGAGCTATACAGCACACAAATTTGTTATGGTCGCGCGGGTTGTGTTATCGATATTTGTGTTCCTACTGTATATCCGGGTCATATTCATGTAATGGTGGTCCGGACCACCCTTTGCGAAAGGGGCTGCCTACGATCAAAGATGGCTGCTACGACGCTTCGTGAATACCAGCGTTGAGTCGTAAGGGAACGGTAAGGGAGTTTTCGGATCGTACGACCGTTAGTGAATCCACCCCCAGGTTCAGCACATATTTGTTTCCCGGGCAGTGATACCATATTAGCTAGTTTCCCTCTAAATCTAGCGTATCTAAACAGCAATATATCAGAAGATTTTTTACAATTTTGTTTTCCATTTTTTGTATCAAATTTTGTACCAAATTTTGTATCAACCACCAATCACATTTACAAATATGAAATGTTTTATATAACATCAATAATAATTGTTCCTGTTGGGCTTTCAAATCCAAACTAATGGGATATATGGAATAAATCCCAGTTTAAGGGTTTGGAGAGATCAGATAAATTAATTTAGCAGGAGTGTAAATGTCGCTGTAAATGTCGCTTAATTATCTCCAACTCACTGCATCGGTAGGTTTTCACACCATTGCGGTGACCATGCTCCTGGCTTCTTCAGCATGTTGGATTAATCTCTGGCTAGACAAAATGGCTGATAAAGTGGTGAACTCTTCAGAAAGTGGCTGTAATGATGAAAGTACACGGTCATAGAAGAGAGTGTGACATTACTCGAGAGACAATATAACTGAAAAACACTTGAACATTTTGAAATCTAGAGATTTAATATAAGGTACCGGTAAGTTATGTATTCACTGTATTTGGTACGTTTTCAAATAATTTGGTTGTTGTTGTTGTTGTTGTTCCCCAGGCTGCCTGGCCGAACAGCCCCAAGGTCCCGAGCAAGGCCAAGGCTATAGAGCGCCCCCACAAACCCTCCCTGCTTACCACTAACAAAACCCAGGTGACCGAAGCCACTCTAAGGCAGGGAGCTAAGGAGGGCGCGGAAACGCCCGGGAAACCAAAGCCCCACCCAAGGCCCTGTGCCCCTCAGCAATTATGAAGGGAAAGTTGAGGGGCAAGGGAAAAATGTGACACTTTGGCTCCCAATCAAATAATTTGGTACTTTTCACTGGTTCGATTTGGTACTTTTAATCAAGTTAAGTGGCAACACTGCTTGGTCCTCCTTCATTCGACATCTACATTTTTATTTATTCGTTTGTGTTAACTTTAAAATGTATTATTTTATATTTGTTTTATGTGTTCCATTGGTTTTGTGAAAATATTCGCATATTCACAGATAGCTATGAATGGAAATGCGGATGCGGATGCGAATGCGAATATTGAAAACATAACGACTATTCGCACATGCGAATGCGGAAGCGAATATTCGGTCCATCTCTACAAAGTTATTACTTCTATTGTATTAACTGGTTATTGATTTCATTGAATTATTTGACAATTTGTTTAAAGTAGTGTTAAATTGTATACTTGACTATTATTTATTTGTAGAAGGTAAAAATCAAGTAAACTAATTGTCCCATTTCTGACTAAAAATTAGGATACGAAAATTATAACATCTAATAAAAAGTCTGTCCCCTGGTAACGACTTGCCAAAATGCTCTGGACCACCACCTACTCTTACTATTAATTTCTGTAACATTCGTGGCCTTTCCTCTAACTTCCAATCTGTGGAACACCACCTCTCCTCTGCCAACCCTGATCTTCTCTTTCTCACCGAGACACAGTTGTCTGAGACTACTGACAGCAAATCCTTCTCTGTATCCTCCTACTATCTCTATCCTCAGTTTCGAGCCAAAGGTGGATGTTGCGTCTATGTGCGCAACAATCTTGCTTTCTCTCGTGTTCCCAACTTAGATTTTTCTGAATTCTCAACTCTCTGGCTAAAGCTTTCTTGTCACTCAAACTAAATATTTCTGTGCCATCTATCTCTCCCTTAATTTTACTGACTATCCAAAATTCTTTGACTATCTAACTTCTAAAGTGAAACATATTCTATCCATCTCTCCTTTCTCAGAAATCTTAATCTTAGGAGATTTCAATGTTCACCACCACCCAATGCTCTTCTCTGTTTCCACTGACCAACCTAGTGAACAAGCCTACATCTTTTCTGTCTTAAACGACCTAGAGCGGCTGGTCCAGCAACTCACCCGTATCCCGGATCGCTTCGGAGATCGGCCCAACATTCTTGACTTATTTCTAACCTCTAACCCTTCTGCTTATACTGTACACTTGACCCTCGGTTCATTGGACAATATGGGACCGTCACTTGTCCGTTGCATAAAAAAGTCTGTTGCTGGGTACTTATATAAGGGGGCCAGAAATATATTAATAGGCCTAGGCCTAGGCTATAGATACTCACAAAACCTCAACTGTCGAGCTGCTTGGATAGCGAGAATATCCCAGGTATATTTAATAAACGTATATTAACCGAGTAATCTTGACCAAACCGATTCATATCTCTTGTGTATTACGGGTTTGACAACCCGTAGGGAAGGAAGGAAAACCTTCTATTTAGGAGTGGTTCCGTAGTCAATGACGAAGAGCCTATACTATATATAGGCTGAGATTCCGGGACCCGTTCGGGATTCCCCGGAGTTCTTATCACAACCGTTGCATATATAGCATAATAAACAATCCTTGGTTAATACCCATTAAATCTTACCAAGGGCTCGTCATTGAAAATGAATACCACTAGAAATAAGAATTTAAAGAAGAATCTATCATTTCGAACCTCCCGGTGCCTCTGCCCTCCAGCTATGCTGTCGTCATGCTTCCCTTGCACGTGATGCCAGATTTTCTAGCGTGTTTATCTGCCTCAAATGTTATATCAAGTTGGGCATGTGCAGGGGAAGGTGGGAGGGAACCTTTGTGTCATTGACTACGGAACCACTCCTAAATAGAAGGTTTTCCTTCCTTCCCTACGGGTTGTCAAACCCGTAATTTAGTATTGGTTCCTTCGTCAATGACGAAGAGCCTAGAATATCACGACCGGAGGTGGGACATCAGATGCTCAACGTATACATACATACATACATAACATTTTAAGACTGAGTGTTCCACACATCAGTGCAGTTTCAGTCTCTTGTCCTAATGGCAGCATTCCAGGCAACCCTGTTAAGGGCTGCTTCACTTGTCAAGTTCTTGGATTTGAGATCGGCGCGTATAGTCCGATCCCAGGTCTTCCTTGGTCCACCCCTTGGTGCAACTCCCTCCACAATCACAGACCTGCATTTTTTCACCCAATTTTGTTCATCCATTCTCTCCACATGTCCATACCATCCCAGTCTACTTGTACGCATCACCTCGCTAATACTCTTTATACCTAAACGTCTCCTCAGCTGAACATTTGTTATTCTATCCTGTAGCCTGGCCCCACACATCCATCTCACCATTCTCATCTCATTACGCTCCATTCTGTTGACATCCTCTACTTTAACGGCCCATGTTTTTGAGGCATACGTCATTGCACTTCTAACACATGAGGCATACACCTTTCCCTTCAGGGGGAGAGGCATTCTTTTCATGGTCAGGATTGGCATCAATTATCTGAACTTCCCCCAGCGACACCTAATTCTAGCAACAGTGGCAGCCTCGGCCCCACCACCGGCAGAGATGGTATCTCCTAGGTAACAAAACTTGTTCACCAGCTCCAAAGACTCATTTCCAAAATTCACAGCCACAGGATCATCACTGCTGAAGGACAAGGAACACAAGCTCGCCTTTGCACACTATGCACTCAAATTTCTCTATTTCTGACTTATCCTTCACCAGGGGCCCCTTTATTCTACTACAGTGCTTACCCCCATGGTGTACCCAACATCGACAGATGCTACATTGAATTGAGTTAACGCCCACTCCCTTTCCACACACTGCACATGGGTATGCACCGCTCTTTTCCACATTGCCTCGTCTCAATCTACAATGCATAACCTTGATTTTGTTAATATTGACTCTTAAACCCTTGCTCGCCATGCCCTCTCTCCACTCTCTGAATTTGGCCTCAGCATCCTGCATACTGTCAGCTATTAGGACTAAATCGTCTGCATAAAACAGTTCCAATGGGAGTCCGCCTCTAAAAACTCTAGACAGCGCCTCCAAGACCATAATAAAGAGGAGGGGGCTTAACACTGAACCCTGATGGACTCCAACACGGAATGCGAACTCATCACTCAGTACACCCTTCACCCTCACCGAACTTCGCAAATCCTCATACATCTTCATTATCACACGCACCAGCCACTCTTCCACACCAAGTTTCCTCATAGCCCACTGTAGAATATCTCTAGGTACCCTATCAAAGGCCTTCTCCAGGTCCACAAACACAAAGTAAAGATCCCTGCCTTTTAGTAAGTATCTTTCCTGTATCTGCCTGACTATGAAGATAGCATCGGTTGTACCACGTCCTGGCATAAAACCAAACTGCATATCATCAATAGAGATGCTTTGCCTGATCAAACCCTCAAAGACTCTCTCACAGACCTTCATGATTTGGTCAAGCATTTTCAGGCCCCTATAATTTCCTCTATCTAGCGCATCTCCTTTTCCTTTGTATATATTTACTATTACACTTTTGAGCCAATCCTCTGGGATTTTCTCATCTTTAATAATGGTGTTTATCAACTCAGTGACTAAGTTTACACCAATCTCCCCTGAGGCTTTTATCATCTCAGCGACAATGTCGGAGCAACCTGGAGCTTTACCGTCCTTCATTTCATTGATTGCGTCGCTCACTACAGCTGGTGCTATCAAAGGAGGTGGGCCCAGATATTGTTTTTTCGATACTAAGCTGTTCCTTATCCCATTCAAACTCTACATTTAGCAATCGTTCATAGTGTACCTTCCATGCTTCTCTGATTTCATTTTCTTCATACACAATCTTCCCATTATCATCTCTAACACACTGTTCACCTATAATATCCCTACTGTCATTTTTAACTCTCCTAGCTAGGTTGGAGATCCCATTGAGATTGTCAGTGTTACACACTTGTTCGAGGACCAGGTCCTTAATGCGATTTTTAGCGTTGTAAATAACTCTTTTGGCAGTTCGTTTAGCTGCCTGGTATTCCTCCCTGCTGCATCCTTTCTTCCATGCTTTGAAGCATCTCCTTTTCTCTTTCACAGCATGTTCTACCTCATCGTTCCACCACCAAGAGGTCTTATTCCTGGGGTAACACTTTGTTTTCCCACAGACTTTGTCAGTGGCAGCGATAAGGCTATGCTTAAGAAAGTTCCATTGGCTATTTACATCGTTAGGCCTAGCTTCCTTATTTCTATTCATTTCCTCCAGTTCATTATGAAACCTATCCCTAACTTCCTTGTCCTTCAGCAGCCACACTTTCCTTTTGGGTATGTAAACCTTCTTGCGCTTAGGATCTCTGTATAAGCTCATGTCGCACACAAGTAGCTTATGCTGGGGGATACATTCTTCGCTCGGGATGACCTTTACATCTCGAACTAGTTTCCAGTCTTTCCTGTTATCCAAGAAGTAATCTATCTGGCTACTGGAGAACCCAGAGTTATATGTGATCAGGTGGCTCTGTCTTTTCTTGAACTTTGTGTTACACACAACCATGTTGAGTGCAACGCAGGACTCCAATATATATTCGCCTTCTAGATTTCTCCTTCCGTAACCATTTCCTCCATGTACCCCCTCGTATCCATCTGCAGATGCTCCCACGTGACCATTGAGGTCCCCCCCCCACGATTGTTATTTCGTTCTCCGAGAGGCCTGAAATGACACTGACGGTGTCATTCCAGAAGTCCTCTTTTATCTCTTTCTGTAAACCAGCCTGTGGGGCATATGCAGATATCACATTCAGAATTCTTTCACCAACTTTCAACTTCAAAACAATCAGCCTTTCACTAACTCTCGTAATCTGAAGCACACTTTCCGCCAGCTCTTCAGCCACCAGAACACCCACTCCTCCTTTCGCTTTATCAGTCTCCACACCCATCCAGTATATCCTATATCTTTTCCTCCTTCCGACAATCCACTGTACCCCATGCCTCTTCCAGAGTGTTTCCTGGGTACAGCAGACATCCACTCGCCTCCTCTCACACATCTCAGCCACTTCATTCGCACACAGATTCAAACTACCAACATTCACACTAGCAAGTCTGAGTTTGTGGGGGGCATTTGTCATTGTCCTGTGCGGTTTTGTTTCATCAGACTTACGTTTATTTTCTTTGATTTTAGGCATAGTTAGGTAGGTTTGGCTGGCAGATGGGCATCACCCCCCCCCCCCCCCCCCCCCAGAACTCCGTCTCCAGTCTACCCCGGGACCATTCCCAGCACCATCCCCCAAGTGATTACAAGGGGGTAGGATCCAGTGGCCTCGGTACGCCCCACCAGAACCAGCCGCAGGGACGCACCCCGTGCGCGTACACGGCACTACGACTTGCCTGGTATTTTTCGCCAAATGACAGGGCAGCCTCCTGGAGCGCTACCACCAGGTTCGGGCCCCTATACTATTGGGCGGAAAGTGCCAGGCCGGGGAAACACTACGTACTGTACCCTCTGGATCCATTTCGTCCAGGTTGGGCCAGGGCGCCAGGGCCGGGTCCAGAGGGAGCGACACCCACTGCCAGTGTGCCGCCATTAGGCAACTTGGAGCAAGTACAATGAAGCCCTGTCACAGCATTATCATATAGAGACAATGCCAGCGCCAATAACAAGGCTTCATTGTATAGTGATGGCTACTTTGTCCGCAAGTCTATCACCATGCCCCCTATTAGTCGCCTTGTACGACATGCAGTAGGATGCGTGAGTCATATTCTTTTTTTCCTCCACCATTAGATGAAGGCCCCCTTACCCCCTGGGGGGGTAAGAACCAATTAACAGATAGGCTGACACCGGGAAAAATTTAGATTTAATTATAAAAGAAGAGGCGGGTACATTGGGAAGCCTCAGAAAGAAGGAAAGATGTAGGAATAGTTATAACTTAGAATGTTGTGGACGAGGAGAATTAGATGTAATTTTTTGTATGAAAGTATGCTTTAATTCCATAAAACTCTCTCAAATTATAAGCTCCCTGAGCTGTACAGAATAGTAATAAAATCTTTTCTGTGCATTGGTGTATGATAAACTATTCGTTCACAATTATACAACATATACAACTCTTACTGAGTCGTTCTAGAAGAGGATTCTTCGTCCTCTTATTTAATCGAACTTGTTGATGAGAATGAGATGTACAATTATACAAATGACATTATGTTGTCAGGTCACAAAATATTCTTATATCATGATGCTCCTAGAGCTCGGACAAACAATAGTATAACATAAGAAAATTGTTCTCGTATTTGTATAAAACGGAAATCATGTACAGTTGGTCCTTTAATAACGCGAGTTTAACCCTCCTCGCTCGGGCAGGCTCTCCAAAGGACGGAGCTCGTATCCGGGCGATCTGGCCGAATATCAACAAAAGTAAACTAAGGTTAATCTCGCTTAATATATTACCTACATTAATCAAACATATAAAGAAATGAGCGCCTTACCTTGCTGCGTAGAATGGCGTTGAGTAGAGCTCTCTAGCTCAACTGGTTCCGGAGTGATGGTGATGGAAGTGGAGGTAACTTTTGCCGCGTATTTACCTCGGCGCGTCCGAACACTCAACCGCGGCCCCGGCTACGACGCCCAGTTGCACTCATCGCTCCACCCGCAATTATGCCGGGAAGCGATTTGATAGTGTTTTATTGGTTATTCTGTCATTTATTATAGTTATTATGTTATTTTCACTCAATAAAGTTATTTATATGAACTTATTTGTGTCTCTGTCACTTATTACTTCGTATTATGATTATTAGTGTCACTTTCACTGGACTTTGATAATTGGTAGTGTCATTTCCCCTTTTATGTATTGTTAGGTAAGCTAATAATATATATAGTGTCACTGTCACTTGTTCATATTGTTATGAAGGTACTTATTATTACTTGTGTGTGTCTCTTTCACTTATACTTAGTTTTATTATTATTATACTGTCACTTTGACTGGCTTAGGCTTATTGAGTGTCATTTTCTCTTATTTATTGTTAGAAATATATATTTTAGTGTCACTTTCACTTGTTCATATTGTTATTGAAGGCACTTATTATTACTTATGTGTCCTTTTCACTTATACTTAGTTATATTATTATTCTTAGCCTACATTTGAGTGTCACTTTCACTGCTGTCACTTCCACTTCAAAAGTTTGTTAGAGTGTGGAAGTCGTTGAAGCAGGTGCCAGCACACAGTCCAACTTGACACTCGAGGCATTCCCAAGTGGTTTTTGTGGGTTTGCGGGGCCTGCGAGTTGTGTGGCTGCACACATGGCACCTCTTCTGACTCCTAACGTTACTACCTGGTGCTTTGAAAGGAAGGGCGTTGAGCTGGTGCTTCCTGAAAAATTCAGCACACCCCGTTCTGTCCAGCGGGCTTGGTCCTTGTAGTGGCCTCCCTGGTGTAGCCGCATGTTTAGCCAGGAGCTCAAGTAGCACCTGCTTGTGGAACTTCCGCAGGGACTTGTACTTCTTGGCTCCTGGAGTCCTCAGACGGTAGATGTTGTAGGCATTGAGGACCGACATATCTACCGTATGCAGGATAAACTTCTTGTACCACCTGCACGATGTTCGCAGGCAGTCGATGAAGCCCATCTGCATGTCGGACTTGTCAACGAGGCGCATGTTGAGGTTATAATCCAGGACAGCAGCTGGTTTTTGGACGGGGTTCTTGGTTCTTCGGTCCACCTTCCCTGTGGCGACCATCTAGGCCTTGTGGCATGTGGTGAGGAGGTTGACCTTGCGCTGGTCATGCCAGTGGATGGACTCTTCTTGTGGAAGATGTCCGCCTTCTTCGTCTTGGTTGGGTAGCCTGGCATGCCCTTCCTCTTGCCCGTCTTAGCTCCCTTAACATAAAATAGTCCGCGACTCAAAACAGCCCTTCGGCCCAAATTTGCTACTACTGCCAAACAGGACTGCTCAGACCAAATTGGCCGCATGTCCCAATTGACCACTTGTGAGATTCAGGCTATAAGGAAGTTGACTATGCCGACAGTTCCGGTCTTGCGGTCATGGAGGTACTTGGTTAGGAGAGGCGACGTGTAATAATTATCTGTGTAGAGGATGTGTTTTTTATTGAAGTGCCTCTCCATCATCTTCACTACAGCGCCACCAAAACCAATGAGGGGGTCAGTCTAAATTTCTCCAGCCTTGCCGCTGTAGACTATAAAGTCCAGCACATACCCCGTCAAACAGTCGCAGAGGACGAAGAGCTTGATGCCGAAGCGGTGTCTCTTGGACGGGATATACTGTCGGAAGTGCAGCCTACCACGGAACAGGACCAGAGACTCGTCGAGGCACATCTTCTGGAAAGGAATCAGGTATGTGGTGAACCGATGACGTATCATGTCATACAGCTTCCTGATCTTCCATAATGAGTCAGGAAGGTGGACTGCCATGTTGTTTGTCAGGTGGAGATAGGAGAGGATGTCGAAGTACCTGTCCCTGGACATGTATTTGCCAAATGCTGGAGTCGTTATGATGTCGCCAGTGATCCAGTAGTCGGCCAGAATGTGCTTCCTTATATGTGTCATCAGCATTGTGAGTGCCAAGAACACATATAGTTCTGCCACAGTGACAGCTCTCTATGCCACCATCTTGGCACTGGTCTTCCTCCCAAGAAAGTTGGCACAGATAGCATGGTGGTGATTTGTCTCTTTGACGAGGTATTCCATGACTTCATTGTCATAGAAGCCACAGAAAAGTTCACTGGGGGTAGCATCTGGGCCACAGGGGTATGCTGGTGACACCCCGGAACCCATCTGTACCTCGTCAAAGGCAGGACAATCTGGCTCAAAATCAGCCCCATCTGTCCACATAAACAGGTCGGATGCTGATGCTCGAGGACGTGCAGCAGGGGCACGCCCTGGCACACGCCCTTGGCCACGCGGACACCCTGCACGCCCACGCCCTGCACGCCCACGCCCACGCCCAGGGGCAGCGGCGTCGGCAGACTGACCACGTCCACGACCTCGCCCTCTCGCTCGTCTTGTCGGGACTTCCTCTTCCTCTTCCTCTTCCTCTTCCTCCTCAGGCGACGTCAGGTAATCTGGGGCAATGTTGGGGTCGTCAGCATCCTCTTCAGGAGACAATTCTGGTGAAGAAGTGACCGGGCGTCGGCGGTGTGGGGCGCGGGAGCTTCAACAATGGGAGCCTCGGCCTCGGGAGTTGGGCTCCTTTTGCGGCGAGCCGAGGGCTTCTCCGCAGCAAATAATGCTCTGCGGTGTGTTGAGGGCTG
This sequence comes from Paralithodes platypus, assembly GCA_032716605.1. Taxonomy (NCBI): domain Eukaryota; kingdom Metazoa; phylum Arthropoda; class Malacostraca; order Decapoda; family Lithodidae; genus Paralithodes; species Paralithodes platypus. Next base: position 71,588,030 of record CM064487.1, read on the forward strand.
TGGCACATCACCAATACCACTTGAAGAGGCCCTTTGGTCATCCTGAAGGAGAGATGAAGCCGAGGGCTGTGGGTGACCCACGCGGCGTCCCGGGTCAAGGCGTCGGGACAATGGAATGCGGGTGGTTGCTAGGCCAGTTTCGGCGTCATTATCACTGTCTTCAGCTTCCCTATGATTTTCTGCAGCTGCCCTGCGTGCTTTTTTAGCTGCACTTTTCACCAACGATTGTTTGTAGAAATATTTGCCCACTTTCAAGGGCGTACGGGCAGGCAAAGGGGAAGGTCCTGGGCTAGGGCTAGGGCTAGGCCTAGGCTGACCTAGCAAAGATGGCGAGGGGGTAGGCCTAGGTTCTAGCACACTCGGAAGCTCAATGGCACCTTCCTGAAACACTTCAACATCAGGATCATCACTACTGTCTCCCCCCTCAAATAAATCGACATTATCGTCGTCTCCAAAGCCCACGAAATCGTCATCTTCACTTGCACTTATGAATTGTACCTTGTCCACCAAGCTTTCGCCACTGCTCTCTTCACTATCAAAAAGTTGTCGCTGTATAGCGCTATCACTCAACAAACGCTTTTTCTTTCGTTGAGCTTTCTTCTCGGTTGCAACAGGCGTTGAAGTTGCGAGCGGGGTAGCACTGGGTCCCGCGGGAGGTTGCAGCGAATCGGACACGTCGGATTTTTTTTTTTCAGTATTACTCGCTATGGCGGCCATGTACGAACTGATAACACTAGTAGTTGAGGCTTGGTGGCGCTGCGGTCGCTCCTACAATGCAAAAATTGGCCGCGCGAATTTTGAAGCACACTTTCAAGCACAAGGATTTTAAAATGACACCCGGGTACCGGCCCTTTTTTTTTGGTGTCCTTAGGAAATGACACCCGGGCTGGAAGGGTTAAGAAGCGCGGATTTGGTGGCACTCGGTACACCCCAAATATCCAAAATGTTATTAGCGCGGTCAATACTTACAATGACGCGGGGTCCAGCTGGGCAGTTTTCTCTCTCCTGGGCCTGGCGAGGCTGTTCCGTCTCCCTCCCTGGTCCAGTGACGTCACTTGCGGCTCGTCCGGGTATGTTATTCCCTCCCCAGCGTCCTTCCCCAGTTCCACCATTGTTCGCCTCACGTACCGACCCCCCCCACCGCGTGTGTTGTAACACAGGCCGTGGTTCTCAAAGTGCCTTTTTTTCTGTGACCTAACCTCGCCACCATGCCGCCCAAGAAGCGCCGTATCTTTACGTACGCACAAAAATATGACATCGTGAAGGAGTTAGAAAAGGGGAAGAGACAAGCTAAGTTGGCAAGACGACATGAAGTTAACGAGAGTACAATTCGCACCATTTGGAAGGACAGGGAGAAGATTGTCAACATTATGAAGGGAAACCCAGCAGAAGGTACTCAGGCGTCGATAAAAGTGGGAAATGTCATCCTAAAGAAGACAGAGAAGCTAATGGTGAGGTATTTGGCGAGGCAAAACAAGAATCATGTGCCGACAGACGGACGGATGATCAGAGAACAGGCGAAGAAATATTATGCAGAAGTGGCTCGAATGAACAATGTACAGAACCCCAAACCCTTTAAGGTATCTGCTGGGTGGTTGATGTCCTTCAATAAACGAAACAAAATTAAAAGTGTTCGGATCACAAGAGAGACAGCAAGCGCCGACAATGCTGCAGCCAACGAATACCCCGCTTTCTTACGTGAGGTTATTGTGGCCGATGGCTACAACATTGATCAGATTTTTAACTGCGATGAGTCGGGAGTCAACTGGAAGAAAATCCCTAAAAGGTCTTACATTTCTTGCAAGGAGAAGGCAGCAAGGGGCTACAAAATGGCCAAAGAACGTGTAACCATATTGTTGACTTGCAATGCTTCCGGCACCTGCAAGATGAAGCCTCTAATCATCCATAAGGCAAAGCGGCCAAGGCCTTATCGCAATATGGACATGGCCAAGTTGAATGTGCATTGGATGAGCAACAAGAAGGCCTGGATGTCGTCAGCGTTGTACCTCGAATGGTTCGATAATCATTTTGTGAAGGACTTGGAAACATATTGTGCCTGCCAAAACATTGCTTTTAAAGCACTGTTATTGCTTGACAACGCACCCGGACATTCCCGATTGTTGGTTGATCGGCACCCTAACGTAAAAGTGATGTTCATGCCCCCGAATACTACGTCTCTCCTACAGCCCCTGGACCAGGAGGTGATAGCGTGCTTTAAGGGTGCGTATGCCACTAAGACTTTCCTGATGCTCGACACTGCCACTGACACCCAAGAAGAACTACTACAGATGTCAGACGATGAATCAGTCCCTGACTCTCTCCCACCACTCGAAGAACTGTCTGCCCCAGACTCTCCCCCACCACTGAATGAGCAGGCACCAAACGAGCCTCCACCACAACAACAACAACGACCACAACACCAACAGGAACCCGCCGACGGAGCAGCTATGACAGTGCATGCCTTTTGGAAAAGGTTTCATATTAAAAATGCAGTGGATACGATGGTGGAAGCGTGGGCTGATGTGACAAGAGCTACAATCCACCATGCCTGGAGGAATGTTCTAGAGGGGTTACCTGGGCACAAGCTGGATTTACCTGAACAGCCAGTCAGGCTTGAGGCAGTGGTGGAGAGAGAAGTCGAGGTTGCCAGACGTGTGCCTGGGATGGGTGAAGTGGGGCCAGAAGATATTCAAGGTTTGATTCAGCCACCACAGGAGCCTGATGCCGAGGACCTAATGCAGGATTTGGAGGAGGAAGAGCAGGCAAAGGAAGAACAACGAGAAGAAGATGAACCCCAGGAAGAACCGAACACTCCTGGTCTACGGGAATTTGTAGAATTGTCACAACGCCTCAGCCATCACATAAACAACTTTGATCCCAAACATGATCGTTCAGCACAGATAATAGCAAGCTTCACTGCTTCCATCCAGCCGTACTTCGACATGTTTCACGACAGGATAAATGCATGCCAGCAGACACGAATAACAGATTTATTTCGACAACGAGCACAGCAACAGGAACAAGTGGCGTCGAGTGACTCCGACTCCGACCCTCAGCCACCAGATGATTTACTGTCGAGTGTATCAGATGCCGACTACAGTGGCTTCGAGGACTCTGATGCTGAAGGTGGGGAGGGACCTCGCCGTATCAACAAATGACTGGCGGCGAGAGCTACCAGACCATCAACTTCATCGCAGTGATGGCGATGGATCCAGGGTGGAGGGGACGGGGGGGATGCAACACTTCATTTATTCAGAGGTAAGAGTTGCAATGGGCAAATCAACCCAATGCACATGTAAAATAACCTTTATAATTGAATTTATTATTATAACATAGGCTTCTATGGAGAAGAAGTGGACTTTGTGGAAATCCCCAGAACACCAAGGTACCTTTAACATGTAAACATATGGGTTCGGTAACCCGGATTTGGCTAACACGGGCGGTAACCAGAACACATTGGCCGCGTTATTGAAGGACCAACTGTATGTCACACTTATAACGTATGCTTATTCATTATAGAAGAGGACCCTTTGTCTTTCTACTTGATCACTCTATGGTGATGAGAACAAGACGTAAAATTATAATAAACATTGCCAAGCTATAATGCTCCTTAAGCCTGTACAAAATTAGTATGATACAAGGAAATTCTGTGCTTGTATGGTAGCCAGTATAACATAAACTATTTGTCTATACTTGTTCCCCACATACAGTTTATATTTATTCATTATGTAAGGAAAAACCATTGTCTTCCTACTTTGTTTTGTTCTACCTTCCCCCCCTATCCCTTTTGGAGACTCGAAGAAGGAAGGCATAACCATGCACCGTAAGAACCTTCATCTTATGGGCCTGAATGTAAGAGTGCAATACCCGAACAGGACAAAGGGGTTGGTGCCGGTTGCCCTGTTTCAAGGCAGGAATAGCAAAAGGAGTAAAAATGTGTCTCTCGTGTTCATTGTTTGCTATGAAATCCGGAGCTGGGGCTATAGGTACACTTTGGTTTTGGGCCTGGAATTGCAAACAATTGGGGGATGCTTCCGTATATTGGGCTTTGAGTTTAGGATGTAACATAGGATCGTACTTTTCTCTCAGCCATTTGGCCCAGAAAACGTCCATAATGCAAAATTTAGACAAGTCTTAGGCTTCCAATTTGGTCCAAATGGAATTGAGAGATTGGAATTTCCACTGGAGATGGGCACCACATTTATTTGAACTCCTAGATTTATTACATGTTGACATACTCGGAGCGTTGTTGTTGTTGTTGTTTCTGCTGGGGAGGCTTATTAGACTGACCCCGGGGTTGGTGTTGGTAGTATGGCTGTCGTGTTTGTTGTTGGTAGGGCTGTCGTGTTTGTTGTTTTTGGTAGGGCGGATCCTGGCTAGGCTGGCTTCGGCCTGCCTGGGGTTGGTCAACATACGTGGAGCCTGAAGGCGTGAAGCCTCTAACCCGACTTTGTTGCCCATAGTTACCCCTGCCTCTGGCTCGCCCTCTACTTCGAAAGGGCATCTGGCTCACCCCTCGGGGAGTCTCAACGGAAGCCAAGGGGTTCCATCCACTACTGTGTGGGGGCCAGTCTCGCTTAGGTTTCCGAGGTTAATATTTACTGAAGTTATCTCTGAAAGCAGCAGAAGAGGGGGACATGAGGAGTGTACTAACTTCCTGCCATGTGTCAATTGACATGAGTCTGTTAGAGAAGATGGGGGAAGAAAGAATGCGTGCTTTAATATCTTTAGGTAGGTTATGAGAGAGTTGTAGTCGAAGGTCTTGTCTCGCTCTGACAGCTTCAAACAGGGATAATCTAATGTCTCCCCCCAGCATAAGAGAATTTGCTAATTGAGCTTTTCGGACGAGAGTTAAAGCGGCTCTAGAATCACTGTTAGTAATGGAATCCCCCACTACTCTCATACATTCAGACAGGTGCCTATTTAGTAGAAAATTAGAAAGAAGCCTATGGGCCTTTTGATGTGCTTTCAGGTCCTTCTCAAGAAGAAACTGGGAGGGGGTAGACAGCAGAGGATCAGTTAGCGGACGACAAATTATTTTGGGGCCCCGTAGAAACTCCCAGAAGCTAGTTGGTAGGGAATCATCAGATCTTAAATGACATGAAGCAAATTTATGGTCCTCATTTGGAAGCTTACCAGAGGATCTGTCAGTCAGGGATAAATCAAATTTTGCAGCCTCTGCTGCCCATTCCACCCACGGACCTTGGTCCACACCTTCTAAGGTAAACATGGGAGACTGAGGGTCCGTAGCAACAGTTTCTATTTTTGTAGAACACACTGAGGACAGTGACTTTATGGCATTATGAGCGTCAAGCTTCGAGAAATCAGATCAAGGCTTCAAGGATTTCATGGCAGAAAATACTGGAGAAGGTTTGTACACAAAAAATTGAATATCAGATATGGAAGGGAAAGGAGACACGACCACATCCAGCACTCGTCCCTCATAGTCTTTTGCCCGCAGTTGTTTTAACTCATGCATTTCAACGACCCATGATGGAGGTACCGGGTAAAGCTTAGCGATCCCCGTTTCCGCACCTTCTGGTGGCAGAGGTCCAGTTACTGGTTGCCAAACTCGGGCAGGGCCATACAGCAGAGGCATTGGTTTTTTGGGCAACTCTGGGTCCACTTCCAGGGCAACTGGAGTGATCGGGGCTAGGAATAGCCCCGACCTGTCAAGGGTGGAAATTGGGAGGTTTAACGACCCTCCCAATACCTATCTATCTATCTATATCTATATGCTCAGGCCCAATCCCCATTTTGGGGGTAGCCGACTCAAGACAGAGCAAGAACAGGGAAAACACAAAAACAACACAAAACAAAAAATAAACACAGATAAAACACACAAACTCTCACACAACCAGGTCACCCAGGAGAAGACCCAGAGACCAGGGTTACCAAGGTCGCTCCAGCACTCCCCCGGCCCCTGACCACCCGGAGAGGTTCCGATCTCGGCAGGCAGACATGCAGCGGAGCCAAACCCACAAGCCCTCCCACCACACTTCCAGGCACACCCTTCATATTAATCATCTCCCCGGGCCAGGCGCCTGATGGACTATTATCTAGTCCAACTTGCGCCCGACCCCTTAATCCAAATGACCACGTGTTCACTCAACTATTCACAAGCATTCTCCATTCACTCCTGTCCACCACCACTTCCCCTGCCTGATCTATAGTCATTCCTCTATCATCCAAAGCCTTTCTTACACAGTCTCTCCATCTCAATGGGGGTCTTCCTGCCCTTCTATCTCCCCTTGTACCTGACTCACATATTCTCTTTGTAAGCCTTTCATCTCCCATTCGTTCAACATGACCATACCAGCTCAGCACCCTTCTGTCCACTCTGGCTGACAAATGTTCCTGCTGCCCCACTCTCCTACGTATCTCTTCATTCCTCAATCTGTCTCTACGAGTAACTCCACACATACTCCTCAAGCAGCTCATCTCCATCACATCCAGCCCTTTTTTCTCCTTTTTCTTCAGAGCCCATGTCTCAGCCCCATACATCACTGTTGGCACAACAATTCCTTGATACAGTGCACTATTTACTTTCACTCCGAGATTTCTCGTCTTCCACATACTTCCCATTGCTCCGAAAACCTTCCTTCCTTCACACACTCTCTGTTTTACCTCCACTTCCATACCTCCACTCCTGCTTATTGTTCCTCCTAGATATTTAAAACACTCTACTTGTTCCAATATTTCCCCATCCAGCCTCACATCTAGATTCACCCTATGCTCTCCCCTATTACACACCATTACTTTACTTTTATTGACGTTCACCTTCAGTTTCCTCCTTCCACAAACCACACCAAACTCTTTGACTACCCGCTGCAGTTTCTCATCAGAATCCGCCACCAATGCTGTGTCATCAGCGAACAGCAACTGATTCAACTCCCAATCTCTACCATTCTTTCCTACTAAACCCAATCCTCTTCCCATAGTTCTCCTTTTCACCTCCCTCACCACACCATCCATAAACATATTAAACAGCCATTGTGACATTACACAACCCTGCCGCAAACCTACCTTTACCTCAAACCATTCACTCAACTCACCATTTCCTACTCTCACACATGCTCTGCTCCCTTCATAAAACTCTTAACTGCTTCTAACAAATTTCCTCCTATTTCATAAATCCTTAACACCTTCCACATTGCTTCACGGTCCACACGATCATAAACTCTTTCCAAGTCCATAAAAGCCCAAAATATCTCCTTATGCTTCTCTAAATACTTCTCGCATAACTGTCTTACTGCAAACATCTGATCCACGCACCCTCTTCCCCTCCTAAAACCGCACTGTTCTTCTCCTATTACAACTTCCGTACACTTTATTATCCTCTCTATCAACACCCTGCCATACAGCTTTCCAACCACTGACAATAAACTAATACCTCTATAACTTGAACACTCCTGCCGATCTCCCTTCCCCTTGTACAACGGCACAATACATGCACTCTTCCAGTCTATTGGTACCATTGACACAGCAAAGCACACATTGAAAAGTCTCACCAACCAATCTATTATCACATCTCCACCCTTCTTTATACACTCCACAGCAATACCATCCAAACCTTCTGCTTTTCCCGCTCTCATTTGTTTCACTGCTTCTTTCACCTCATTTTCCTCAATCCTTTCATTCATTCCCTGCCACCTGGGTGGCCTGGGTAACCTATCTCCATCCACCTCTGCTTCAATCACTGCTTCTCTTCCATCTCTTGTATTTAAGGAGAGCGTCCGGTTTGACTCGGAAAAGTGCTCAAAACGGCAATATTGCGCAACCCGATATATGGCATCATCACCCATCCCTCTGTCTTCAGTTAAAATCCTGAGGCAATATTCCGTCTGGAAGCATATTATTTCTGGGCTAGTTTCAAACTTTCGCGGGTCGCGGGTCACGCAGACGCGTAGAAAATGCATTATGGGTTTCGGATCTGCAAAAAAAAAAAAAGAAAACCATGAATTTTTGGTGAAAATATGACGTTCGTAGATATTTTCCCTAGCAGTATCTGCTATCTCTATCCTGGTAACACCGAGGGTGTGGTGGTGGTGGAGAAAGAACAGTGTGCTGCTTGCCGCGTGACAGGTAGGGTGCGGCTGGCTGGCTGGTTTGCCACCGCTCTCCCGCCTTAGTACCTCACGTAAGAAAGTTCACTCGTCGGCGTTATTCTGACGTAACCAAACATGCTACAACAATGATTCGGGTGTCATTGGAAAGGGCATGAAATTCTTTACAACTCTATGTTGCCCTTTTTTTTTTTTTTATTTCCCATTTCGACACACCACCCCGAGACATTTGTCACCTAATTTGTACCTAATTTTAAATGCCCTCATTCTACAATTAGATACAAAATGGAAAAAGTAAACACGGACAATTGAAACTACACCTATTGTTAGTACCCCCAATGCATTGAAACAATTAAACAACATTTAAATGAGATTTTGATTTTAAACAGTCATAAATTTACACACTAATTCTCACCTAACTCAAAAAATAATTGTCCTAGAGAATTAAAATTTTGGAAATTTCTTAGTTTTTAGGTCCCCTAAACGTGTACCAAATATTATGAAATACAGACAAAATCCACTGACACGTTCTAGAGTAAATACCGGACGCTCCCCTTAACAAAGATTCAAAATACTTGGCATATCTTTTCCTCACTTCAACTGGTTCCACTAGTAATTCTCCATTTTCATCTTTCACTGACTCTTCTCTCTTTTGTCCTCCTTTCCTTACTTTATTTACCTCCTTCCAGAACATCTTCTTTCGTTCTTCAAAATTCTCACTCAGCCTTTGGCCCCACCTTTTGTTTGCATCTTTTTTCGCTTCTCTAATTTTCCGTTTTGCCTCTCTCCTTTTCTCCTTGTACCTCTCCCATACCTCAACACTACCATCCTGTAAAACCCTCTCAAAACACTGTCTCTTCTCCTCAACTGCCTTTCTCACCGTATCATTCCACCACTCGCTTCCCTTCCTCATACCTCTGCCTCCTACTTTCCTTTTGCCGCATACTACCTCTGCACTTGCTTTCGCTCCTTCCTTAAACTGTTGCCATTCAACCTCTACTTCTCTCTCTTCCATCTCTCTCACTTCCATCCACTTTTCATTTAGTCTTTCCTTGTACTCTCTCTCTTTTTCACTCTTCTCTAACTCACTAACTTTTATTACCTCTCTTACTTCACGCTTGTCTCTTATTCTCCTGTAACTCTTAACTCTTAGCTTTCCCTCCACCAGGTAATGATCTGACATACCCTCCGCCTCACCTCTCATCACATTCACATCCAGCAGTCTACACAATCTTTCCCTTGTCACCAGCACATAATCCATCAATGCCCTCTCTACAATCTCTCCCCTCACAAGTCTATGCCAGGTGTACTTGTGTATACGCCTTTTTTTGAAGAACATATTACCTACACTCAATCTACACTCTTCACATACATTTTTCAGTCTTTCTCCACTCGTTTACACCATCCACACCAAAACTACCGATGACTCCCTCAACAGGCTCATTTCCTACCCTAGCATTTAGGTCCCCTAAAACTATAACATTTTCATTTCATCAAACCCTTGTAGACAATCTCTCAAATCCTCCCAGAAACCCTCTACCTCGTCTAACTCTCTTTCACTTCCTGGTCCATACGCACTTACAAAAACCCACCTTCACCCTTAAACCGCATTCTCACCCACATTAGCCTTGATGACACCTTCTGGTGGCAGAGGTCCAGTTACTGGTTGCCAAACTCGGGCAGGGCCATACAGCAGAGGCATTGGTTTTTTGGGCAACTCTGGGTCCACTTCCAGGGCAACTGGAGTGATCGGGGCTAGGAATAGCCCCGACCTGTCAAGGGTGGAAATTGGGAGGTTTAACGACCCTCCCAATACCAAATAAGGTAAACCTCCTATTTGGTTGTAGCCTCGGAGTATCCAACGTAGAGCTTATACTATGACGATGTTGTTGTTGTTGTTGTTGTTGTTCCCTAAGCTGCCTGGCCGAACAGCCCCGAGTCCCTGAGAAAGGCCATGGCCACGATCGGGCTTTCCCACAGAGCTCTCATTGAGTGTAGATTGTGTTGTTGTCGTAAGTGGTTGTGTGAAATGCAGTCTTCTATGATGTGTTTAATGGTATGGGGTGCTGTGTTACATCCCGGGCAGGCGTCGACAACGGAGTCATCCAGTCTCTTCTGATAGCTCAGGAGAGCTGGATGGTGTCCGTATCTCAGCCTGGCCAGGTGGACTCTGTCCTCGCGAGGAAGGGAGGATTCGGAAGGATGGATTTCGGGAGGTCGTGCATGCAGCTGCGTGTTGTCTGTGAGTGAGTGGATGGTTCGGTGAGAGATATGAGTATGGATGTGCTTCTGGAAGTTGGTTCGGGGTGGGCAGGGAGGGAGAGAGGACAATAATTGTGTGTGATACCGTGTGCTGGGTGTTGTTTTGATATTTCTTGGTGTCTGTGGGTGTGTTGCCATGTAGTTTAGTGGGTGGTCTTGGTTCGTGGAGGCTGCTGCCAGGAATTGAGCGCCTCTCATGTCCAGACACGGGTCACGGGTCCTTGGAGCGGCTTCGGTCGCGCCGGGAATTTCCACTATGACGATGTTGTTGTTGTTGTTGTTGTTCCCCAGACTGTCTGGCCGAACAGCCCCAAGGTCTCGAGCAAGGCCAAGGCCATAAACGAGCGCCCCCACAAAATCCTCCCTGCTTACCACTAACAAAGCCCGGGTGACCGAAGCCACTCCAAGGCAGGGAGCTGAGGAGGGTGCGGAAACGCCCGGGAAACCAAAGCCCCACCCAAGGCCCTGTGCCCCTCAGCAATTATGAAGGGAAAGTTGAGGGGTAAGGGAAAAATGTGACACTTTGGCTCCCAATCTGCCAACTTCTAGTTGGCAGTAGGGAGGTCAATCCACGGAAAAGACGCCGCCACTTGAGATCTAGAAGATATATAAGTAAAAGAAACAGTCAGAGTAAGCTATTTAAGAGTTATTTACAATGCTAAAAATCGCATTAAGGACCTGGTCCTCGAACAAGTGTGTAACACTGACAATCCCAATGGGATCTTCAACCTAGCTAGGCGAGTTAAAAATGACAGTAGGGATATTATAGGTGAACAGTGTGTTAGAGATGATAATGGGAAGATTGTGTATGCAGAAAATGAAATCAGAGAAGCATGGAAGGTACACTATGAACGATTGCTAAATGTAGAGTTTGAATGGGATAAGGAACAGCTTAGTATCGAAAAACCAATATCTGGGCCCCCTCCTTTGATAGCACCAGCTGTAGTGAGCGACGCAATCATAAAATGAAGGACGGTAAAGCTCCAGGTTGCTCCGACATTGTCGCTGAGATGATAAAAGCCTCAGGGGAGATTGGTGTAAACTTAGTCACTGAGTTGATAAACACCATTATTAAAGATGAGAAAATCCCAGAGGATATTGCTCAAAAGTGTTAATAGTAAATATATACAAAGGAAAAGGGGATGCGCTGGATAGAGGAAATTATAGGGGCCTGAAAATGCTTGACCAAATCATGAAGGTCTGTGAGAGAGTCCTTGAGGGTTTGATCAGGCAAAGCATCTCTATTGATGATATGCAGTTTGGTTTTATGCCAGGACGTGGTACAACCGATGCTATCTTCATAGTCATGCAGATACAGGAAAGATACCTACTAAAAGGCAGGGATCTTTACTTTGTGTTTGTGGACCTGGAGAAGGCCTTTGATAGGGTACCTAGAGATGTTGTACAGTGGGCTATGAGGAAACTTGGTGTGGAAGAGTGGCTGGTGCGTGTGATAATGAAGATGTATGAGGATTCGCGAAGTTCGGTGAGGGTGAAAGGTGTATATACCTAATTGTACTGAGTGATGAATTCGCAGTCCGTGTTGGAGTCCATCAGGGTTCAGTGTTAAGCCCCCTCCTCTTTATTATGGTCTTGGAGGCGCTGTCTAGAGTTTTTAGAGGCGGACTCCCGTTGGAACTGTTTTAATGCAGACGATTTAGTCCCTAAATAGCTGACAGTATGCAGGATGCTGAGGCCAAATTCAGAAAGTGGAGAGAGGGCATGGCGAGCAAGGGTTTAAGAGTCAATATTAACAAAACCAAGGTTAGGCATTGTAGTTTGAGACGAGGCAATGTGGAAAAAGAGCGGTGCATACCCATGTGCAGTGTGTGGAAAGGGAGTGGGCGTTTAACTCAATTCATGTAGCATCTGTCGATGTTGGTTACACCATGGGAGTAAGCGCTGTAGTAGAATAAAGGGGCCCCTGCCGAAGGATAAGTCAGAAATAGAGAAATTTGAGTGCGTTAGTGTGCAAAGGCGAGCTTGTGTTAAGTGATGATCCTGTGGCTGTGAATTTTGGAAATGAGTCTTTGGAGCTGGTGAAACAAGTTTTGTTACCTAGGAGATACCATCTCTGCCGGTGCTGGGGCCGAGGCTCCCACTGTCGCTAGAATTAGGTGTGGCTGGGGGGAAGTGCAGAGGATTGATGCCAATCCTGACCATGAAAAGAATGCCTCTCCCCCTGAAGGGAAGGTGTATGCCTCATGTGTTAGAAGTGCAATGACGTATGCCTCAGAAACATGGTCCGTTAAAGTAGAGGATGTCAACAGAATGGAGCGTAATGAGATGAGAATGGTGAGATGGATGTGTGGGGCCAGGCTACAGGATAGAATAAACAAATGTTGAGCTGAGGAGACGTTTAGGTATAAAGAGTATTAGCGAGGTGATGCGTACAAGTAGACTGGGATGGTATGGACATGTGGAGAGAATGGATGAACAAAAATTGGGTGACAAAATGGCAGGTCTGTGATTGTGGAGGGAGCTGCACCAAGGGGTGGACCGAGGAAGACCTGGGATCGGACTATACGCACCGATCTCAAATCCAAGAACTTGACAAGTGAAGCAGCCCTTAACAGGGTTGCCTGGAACGCCGCCATTAGGACAAGAGACTGAAACTGCACTTATGTGTGGAACACTCAGTCTTAAAATGTTATGTATGTATGTATGTATGGGTATGGCAGAGATCGCTCAGTTCTCACTCGGATAGACCAGCCCATCACCACATGACTAGAACCCAATCCTCTCATCATCAGCTAGGAAAGGCTCTAGAAAGCCGCCTTTGGCGGGGGGATAGCTCCCCTATTTCAACTCATTTCGGTGTTGGGCACCCGCCCCATGACGATGTAATCTGCTTCGCTCTAGACCGGCAATTATCGTATACCCATACCTTACCTTAGGTTACCTTAGGTTGTGTTTGCCACTCTCGTAGAAGCACCGAGGAGCGTGTCGCCCCTCTTTGTGGGTTGTGATTTGGTGCAGCAGACTGTTTGAAGAGACAGCCCGCTCCCTTGCTAAGATGGGCTCGTCTGGCACTTTTTGCAGTTCGACATCGAGGGCTCTCTTGAAGTTGTCTAAAGAGATGCCCCTCATGTCTCTTACTCGCCGTGGGAGTTTGTTGAAGAGACGTGGGCCTCTGTGTGATAACCAGCCCTCTCGCAGAGAGCCCATAGCACCCCTGTTATTCATTCGGGGGATATTGCATTCCCAGCCTCTCCTATCACTGAATTTCATGACTATCGGAGTATGTAGGTTTGGTACTAAACCCTCTGCGATTTTCCACGTGTATATTATTAGGTAACGTTCTCTTCTACGTTCCAGCGAGTACAGGTTCAGTGCTCTTAAACGATCCCAATAGTGTAGCTGTTTTACCGAACTTATATGCGAAGTGAAATTTCTTTGTACACTCTCTAAGTCATTTATTTCACCTGCTTTGTATGGGGATGTTAATACGCTACAGTATTCAAGCCGCGGTAGCACTAGAGATTTGAAGAGCGTTATCATAGGTAATTCACCGCGTGTTTTAAATGTACGCAGAATCCAACCCGTTAAACGTTTCGCAGCCGCAATTTTGATCTGGTTATGTTCTTTGAAACCCATATTTTCAGACATTAACACCCCAAGGTCTTTCACACTGTCTTTTCGTTCTATTATGTGGTTAGATTCTGTTAGGTAGTTTGTGATCACTTTAACGCCATTATTTTCTCCGTACCTTATTAATTGGAATTTTTCTTCATTGAATTGCATGTTGTTTTCCCTGGTCCACTGGAACACTACATTTATGTCTTCCTGCAGCTGGCCCGTGTCCTCTTGTGTGTTTACTATCTTGCTTAGTTTTGTGTCATCCGCAAAAGACGACACCGTACTGTGTCTTGTGTTGGTATCTATGTCGCAAATTAGAATGAGGAACAGAAGGGGTGCTAGCACTGTTCCTTGGGGCACTGAGCTTTTTACATCCGAAGGCTCAGATGTGACTTGGTTTACTGCTACTGATTGTTTCCGGTTTACGAGGAAATTATATATCCACCGTCCGATTTTCCCCGTTATACCTTTTGCTTTTAATTTGGGGGCTATTATACCATGGTCACATTTATCAAATGCCTTAGCAAAATCGGTGTAGATGACATCAACATTTTTCTTTTCTTCTAGCGCTTTAAGAATTTTGTCATAATGTTCCAAAAGTTGTGAGAGACATGATCTTCCCGCTCTGAACCCATGTTGACCGGTTTTGTGTAGTTCATTTGCCTCCATGAAAGCTGAGATTTTGCTTCGCAGGACTCGCTTGAAAACTTTAATGATGTGAGAGGTTAGAGCTACCGGGTGGTAGTTTTTTGGTAGTGCTTTACTCCCTCCTTTATGCAGTGGGGCAATTATTGCGTTTTTTAAGCTATCTGGTATTTCACCAGTGTCTAGACTCCTTCTCCACATTATAGCCAGGGGTTTTGAGAGGTTTGCCTTACATTTCTTTCATTAGGATCGAATTCCATGAGTCCGGGCCTGGTGCCGAGTGGGATGGCATGTTGGAAATGGCCTCTTCTATGTCTTTTGGACCGAAATCAATATCCAGCATCTGGGGGGCTTCCGTGGAGGAGGTTTCCATGAAAAATATATTTTGGTCTCTGATGGCTTTTGTTTCATCAGGCTCACTGAAGGCCATTTCATACTGCCGGCGTAAGAGTTCGCTCATTTCCTTTTTGTCCCCTGTGAATGACCCATCCCCTTTGCTTAGTGGGCCAATGTTTGATGCTGATTTAGCCTTTACTTTGGCATATGAAAAGAAGTACTTGGAATTTTCCTTTATACCTGCAATAGCTTTCCTCTCCTCTTCCATATGTTGTAGTTCATATGATATTCTTAGTCTATGTTCAATTTCCACAATTTCTCTATCTATTTTGGCCTTTTGCCTATCCTGTAGATTTGGCTGTGTGCGTCATTGTTTGAGTAATTTTCTTCTTCTGTACAGCTTCCTTCTTTCCCGATCTTGTTTGCTTCTTCGTCTTGTTTGTCTTTCAGGTATGTGGTGGCTACAGATTTGGGTCATGGTTTCTGTTATTAGGACAAGACATTCTGCAGGTGTCAGGTTATTCATTAAATCTTCCCAGTCTATTTCCTCCATTTCTTGATTTACCTCTTCCCACCTAATATTTTTGTTATTAAAGTTAAATTTACTGAAAGGGCCGGTTCTTGGTCTCGATTCTGAGGTTGTCTGAACACTTGCTAAGGTTGTTTTGATCTCAATTAATTTATGATCTGAGTATGTTGTGTCCGATATGTTTATGCTGTGTACTAGAGAGTCATTGTTAGTGAAGGCAAGGTCTAAGATATTGTTTTCCCGTGTGGGTTCGGCAATATGCTGGTTGAGACTAAAATAGTTGCAAAGTGTAAAAAGCTCTCTCGGATTTGCTTCCATGGTGTTATTTGCCACTACTTGGTTTTCTACTTGTCTCCATTTAATGTTTGGTAGGTTAAAGTCTCCTAGCCACATAATATTTGGTGTTGGGTTCCCCAGTGCTTCCACTTCTCTTTTTATTTTGTTGAGCTGGGTTTTGAATTCTTCTAGGGATGAGTCCGGAGGCCTGTATGTTACAATAACTGCTAAATTTATGGATTCTATTTTAACTCCCAGTATTTCCACCACTTCATTACTGTTATTTAGGAATTCAGTACATATCAGTGAGTCGTGGATGTACAAGGCTACACCTCCACGTGTTCTATGCGTTCTGTCCGCTCTGTGTAGGTTATAACCAGGAATCCATACTTCACTATCCTCTTGATCTTTAATGTGAGTTTCTGTGAGAGCTGCAAATATAGCGTTTCCTTCTTCTAGCAGGCCCCTAATAAATGGTACTTTGTTTGTAGTTCTGTTTTTTAGGCCTTGGATATTTGCAAACAAGAGTGGGAGAGATTTTTTGGAGAACTATGTGTTTCTAATAGTCTTCGGGAGGTACTCGCCACTCTTGGGTGGCCAGGAGGTGCTCTAGGTGTTGTATGTGCTCTTCCATCTCCGTCAATCTCCTCATCTTTATCTGCCAGTTCTCTCCTTGCCTTCTTCCTCTGTCTCGTCCTCGCGAAGCTGGAGAGTTTTTTGGGTTGCCAGTACCATTTGTGATGTTACTTGCATACCTCCATGTACCTCTAATATGAAAATCGTGGCAGTTAGTATTATAGCAGGTCTTTTCTTTCAGTGACGATTTGCAGATGGTTGGGTGGTGGTATCTGCATTTTTCACCAAATCTGCATTTTCCATCACTTATTAGTCTGTTGCAAATTTGTGGGTGGGCAAATCTGCATTTTCCTCTAATATCACCGTTTTGCCCAAAATAGCACCGTCTTTTCAGGTAATATCTGCATATTGGTGAAGGTGACTGAGAGCTGTTATGTGGTGAGCTATGCTGCGGGGCTAGTTTGGTCTGGGATGGGGAGGTCTGGTAGTTGGGGGAAATAGTGGTGTGGTTTAGGGATGGTGTGGTGTTATGAGGTGGTGTAGAGGGGGGCTGGGTGTCATGATCTGCCGGGCGTAAGCAGGCAGATGGCAGAGGTGTGGAGGGGGGCGGTGTGGGCTTGTCATGTGGGGAGGCGGCGGCAGTGTCGTATTTGGTGACGTCGCGTTGTTGCGAGGTGGTGGGGAGGGGGCTGATGAGAGTTTTTGTGTGGGAGGAGTTGTGTGTGGTGTTTGTTCAGAGGGAGGTGTTGTTGGTTGTTTTGGGTGAGACGAAATAGGAGTACTTGAATTTGATACGGTTGTGGTCAGGGATGTATGAGGGGAAATTCTTGGTGTGCTTCCCCAATTTTGTTGGAATAACACCGCCTCTTGGCTATATTTAGGTCTATCTTGTACCTCTGTTTTTTCCACAGTCTGGATGATTTGCATTGTGAACTCGGCACAGTTGTTGCAAAAATGGAAGTTCTTCCCCTTATTATTATCTATCTATCTATCTATTGCCTGACGCCGTGATCCCCGAAGGGGTGGCCACGAACGAACCGCCCCCATGCACCTCTGTCCCCAGTCAGTCGACGCCCCTCCCCCCAACCAGCACCGCCTTCGTTCATGTAGTTCCTCACTCCATCCTTCCACCTCATATTCGGTCTACCTCTCCCCCTCTGTCCCTCCACCTCGCTCTCGTACACCCTCTTAGTCATTCTCTCGCTTTCCATACGTTCCATATGGCCGAACCATCTCAAGTTGTTCCTTTTCACACTTTCCAGCACATCTACCTCCACACCACACCTCCTTCTTACTTCCTCATTAGTCTGTCTATCCCTCCATGTAACTCCGCACGCCCTCCTTAAGTAATTCATTTCCACTGCTCTCACTCTTGGTCTGAGTCTCTCAACCAACGTCCATGCTTCGCTTCCGTAAGTCAGTGTCGGGATTACCACACTGTCATGCAAGGACTTCTTCACTTCCATACTGACCACCCTATTTCTTGTTACTGCTTTTAGCGTTCCTACAACCCTCTTCCCCTGTTGTACCCTCTCCCGCACCTCTTCATCCATAGTCCCATCTTTACTCAACACACTGCCCAGATACTTAAAAGAGTTGACGATCTCCATAGCCTGACCGTTCAGCTTCACCTCACACTCTGTGACTTCACCCCTTTCGAAGACCATAACCTTGCTCTTCCCCGTATTTACCTTCAAATTCCGTTTTTCGCACACTGTTCTTTTCGCACACTGTTCCAAACTCATTTACCAGACCCTGCAACTCCCATTCATTATCACTCATCAGAACTGTATCATCCGCAAACAACAGTATAGGTAGCTTCCACTCAATTCCCTCCCTTTTCAGCGATACACCAACATCCACTGCTCTTGATAGTATTTCTTTCATAACTCCATCCATATTTTTTTTTTATTTTTTTTTTTTTTTTTCTATATTCCAACTTACTTCCTCTCGGGCATAGGCTGAGAGCCTTAACATTCACCGCTTTACAATGAACAGTGAAGCCCGTGAGGTCTTGTTCCAGTCTAGGGAGTGAGACATGTGAAGCACGTAGAGTACAACGAGCACCTGCCATCTTGCCTTCACATGAGGCACGGTGCTCACTCATGGCCCGAAACGACCCCATCTATGAAGCCACCTCGTTCCCGTGCTTCACTGTCTCACCACCTACACTCGGACTCTCACACTTACACACACACAACGCCACCTGTTGAGCAGATAACTCACCAGGCATTGCACCCCTATAGCATATTTTGAATATGGGAATATTCATACAGTGCTATTTAATCAGGGAACAATGAGGGTATTTTATTGACGTTTCGGTGGGCTTGTGGTAATGCACTGATACTAGGTACAGCACAAATTCCATCCCAATAATATCTTCCCATTGATACATCGGGATTTGAACCCGGGACCTTTGGATTACCAGGCCAGTGGCAAGACCACTCCACCACACCTCCCCTAAATATATATATATACAGTAAACAACCACGGGGACATCACACACCCCTGTTTCAAACCAACATTCAGGTCAAAGAACTCGCTCTGCTCACTCTCCACACGTACTGCCGCCTTTGCACCCTCATACATGCTCTTCACTGCTTTCAGCAACTTGCCCTCTACTCCGTATATTCTAAGTACTTTCCACAAACCTTCTCTATCCACTCTGTCATAGGCCTTCTCCAAGTCCATAAAGGCAACATACACCTTTTGTTTCTTCTCCAGATACTTCTCCACAACACAATTCAGGGTAAAAATCTGATCTACACATCCTCTTCCCTTCCTAAAACCTCCCTGCTCGTCGCCTATCCATTTCTCCGTTCTCACTCTCACTCTCTCAATCACTACCCTACTGTATACCTTCCCTACTACGCTTAGAAGACATATTCCTCGGTGGTTACCACACACTCCTCTTTCCCCTTTGCCCTTATATAGGGGGACTATTATGCCAGTCTTCCAGTCATCGGGTGCACTCCCCTTCTCCCATGCTAGTTTGCACATTTTCCATACCCATTCTATCACTATCTCACCACCATACCTCAACATTTCCCCACACACTCCATCTGTTCCTGGTGCTTTCCCCAACTTCACTCTTTTCATGGCTTCCCACACTTCTGACCTCCTGATCCCCACCTCCTCCTCCACTACTTCTCTTCTTCTCCCTCCCATACCATATCCAGCTATGTTTGCTGGCTCTTCATTCCTTTCATTTAGCAACTCACTGAAGTACTCCCTCCATCTTTCGACTCTCTCTTGCTTCTCGGCTAGCATTCTCCCTTTCTTATCTTTCACACCCTTACTGTTTCTCTTGCTACCTTCCCTAACTTTCTTGACTTCTTTCCAGAACAGTTTCTTGCTCTCCCTCCATTTTACACTCAGATTCCTTCCAAATTCCTCATCTACTCTTCTCTTACTTTCCTTCACTACTCTCTTCACCACCCTCTTACTCTCCACGTACCTCGCTCGTTTCTGTCTCTCGGAATCTTCATTCCCTCTACTACCCAACCACTCTCTATATGCTTTCTTCTTTTCTTCCACAGCTATTCTTACCTCTTCTGTCCACCATGCTGTACCTTTCACTCCCCTCCCTCTTCTCCTCACTCCACACACCTCCTCACATGCTGCACAGATCTCATCCTTAAACACCTTGCTCATCTCCTCCACTTCCTCCATAACTTCCAGGTCGAACCCACCTAGTCGTCTTTCCACTGCTCTCCTGTACTCCTCCCTGACTTCCTCCTCCTGCAACCTCTCCACCCTCCTCACCATTCCACCCTCCTCTCACCTCCCTCCCGCTCTCCTCACCCACTTCTTTTGTATCCTAACCTTAGCTACCACTACATAATGATCAGACAGACCCCCTCCAATACCCCTATACACCCTAGCATCCATCACAGATTTCTTCATTCGTTCATCCACACATACATAATCAATCAATGACTTTCGTTCCACCACTGTCTTATCCTTCATCGTCAACATCAGTTTCCACGTGTACCTGTGGATCATTTTGTGTCGGAAGAAGGTGTTGGCTATCCACAGCCTCCTCCCCACACATACGTCCACAAGTGCACTACCATTCCCATTCACCTCTGATGGTACCCCCCACCCTCCCACCACTCCCTCAACTTTCCTATCACCCACCTTACCATTCATATCCCCAATCAGAAATATTCTTTCGTTCTTGTCAAACTTCTCCAGGCACGCCTCCACATTCATCCAGAACTCCTCTTTCTTTCTTTCAAGTATATCCTCTGTCGGGGAATACACGCATACAATCACCCACGTTTGTATTCCTACTTTCATTCTCACCCACACAATCCTTGAACCCACAGACCCATACTCTCTTACACATTCCTTCCATTTGCTACTTACAAACAAACATGCACCTTCTCTCGCTGTTCCTTCACTCACTCCAGCACACACACCCATTCCACATTCCCATTCTCTCACATCTGAACCTTTCCATTTGGTCTCTGTCATTCCACATACATCCAGCCTGGCATTCACTAACACTTCCAGAACCTCTCTCTCTTTTGTGCCATCATTCATGCCACTAACATTCCACGTAGCCATTCTCAGAATGTCCGAAGGCATGTCCTTAGTCGGTCATGGTTCGTCAACGTTGGTTCCGTCCGCATCCGAGGCTGTTCGTTCGTTTTTCTTTGCTTAGATATTTTTTCCGGGTGGGGGTCGCAAGCCCACCGACCCAACCTCTTTAGTCGCCTCTTACGACACGCAGAAGGCACGTGGGGCATATTCTATTCCCTAACCCCCAGGGGCTAACCCCCTTATTATTATAAGCCATGTTTATCGGTGGTGAAAGTCTGAGCGAATTAGCGCGAATTAAATCGATAACATCTAGAGTAGCACCTTACTCTCTCTACTAGGTACGTTGTACATACTTTTGAGGTCTTTTGAATAGAAAAATGAAAAGAGAAACGAGAAAGAAACGAAAAAGTTGTCGACTAGGCCATTCCATCTGGCTCTTCACACCGCTGTCAGGGGCGTACCTTCTAACCCGTTCCGGATTATAGGGCATCTCGATATCAAGCTACAAAAGAGGCAAGATTGGATGGGCAGGGGCACGGTCTGCGGGAGGGATACTATGACGTTGGATACTCCGAGGCTACAACCAAATAGGAGGTTTACCTTATTTGGTATTGGGAGGGTCGTTAAACCTCCCAATTTAGTAGTAGCCTCTACGTTCCAACGTAGAGCTTAGAGTACCAAAATTGGAGGCGGACATCCAAGCTGAAAAAACTCAAACATCAGCAATTAGTTAAGGATCATGACAAAGAAAAGACAGACTTAAACAAGAGAGTTTATATAAAGAGTGTACGGACAGGTGCATATTAAGAGAGATCACGTACAGTCATGTCATGTTCTTTGAGATCTCAACCGAATCGTATGAATGTTACATATCAGAATGGTGGATATGGATGACAGGATGCCCCCCCCCCCCCCCCCCCCCTTCATGATATGGAGTAAGTAGGAAGTACTACACCAGATAATACCAAGCGTAAACATCGCTAACAGCACCGCGCACAATGAAAAAAGTGCCGGAGGTGATAAGTGACACCCAGTAGATAAGTGACTGAACACTCAATTCTGTGGACTACCAGTAAAAACAGTAGGACAAACACCCCAATGACAATGCATGAACATGACACAAGCGGGTGATGAAGAACGAACAGAATGTGATGATGGGAAGAAATTAATGAAACAGACAGTAACATCTACATTTCAAACAATTAATGTAATAATGAAGGAAATGAAAAAACAATATCCTTAAGCCTAGGTAAGGTCCTTAACCCTAGGTGACATTATATACATATATGTATAACCCATAGCCCCACCCCCCTCCCCCCAAAATAGGAGCGGACAGGATAGGAGAAAAACAGTAGGGGGAAGGACAAGCATAGAGGAATACCCCTAATAATAATAATAATAAGCATGTTACTTATTTCTCATAAGCGCCAATTTTTCCGAAGAATTCACTAGCGCTCGAAAAGAGAAAGAAAAAAGAACAAAAATCAATGCATCAAAAGAAGGCTTATATACAACACACATTTAACAATCACTAGCAGTGGCAAAATAGCCTAAACTCTATAGCCATCTGTCATGACACCTCTCTCAAGATCATAGCTTCTCTCAAAGAGAAAAGTCTTAAGTTGTCTCTTGAAGCATTCAACAGAACTCAGTTGTCTCATGGACAGCGGCAACCTGTTATACAACCTCGGAGCCATGTAGGAGAATGACCTCTCAAAGAAAGAAGACTGCTGGAAAGCCCTTGGTTCATCAAGACGAAAAGGGTCATTGTCATGACGCACAACTACACCATGGTGTGCCAGTGGGCGCCTGAGCAGCTCCGCAAGGTACCTAGGCTCACCAAATTTGAGAACCTTAAAAGTCACCAAACACAACTTAAATTCTATTCTTGCTCTTACTGGCAGCCAGTGCAGTTCTATGTGAAGAGATGTAGTAGGAGTTCTAGGTGGAACACCAAAAATTAGTCTTGCGGCCCTGTTAAGAACAGACTGAACTTTCTTCAAAATATAATTTGGAAGACCCACCAACAGGGCATTGCAATAATCAACACGAGAGAAGACCAATGAGTGAACCAACGTCAGGAGGCAACGTCTGGTTATAAACGGCTTCACCAAATAGAGATTTCTGATGTGCAAGTAACAACTTTCAACTATCTGGTTTACATGCTCTTTGAAATCTAATCGGGAGTTCACATATACACCCAGATTTCGAACAGAGTTGGCCGGTCGCAGCTGAGATCCACCCACATTGATGGAGAGGGCACCTACTATATCATCAGCTCTTCTATTTCCTCGGATGATGAGAATATCAGTTTTACCATCATTTAGTTTAAGTTTTCTCGCTCTCATCCACTTCTTGATATCAGACATCAACTATTCCATCTTACTCCGTATATCAACTATATTTGTGATTCTCACATAAATCTGGGTGTCATCTGCATAAAAGTGAAAGGTGACATTATGTGCACGAAGCAGTAAGTAACTCTTTGGCCCAACGCAACACAAGGACGCCCTGGCCTGTCCGTAGACATGGACAGATAGGAGGAGACAAACGTGCTGGGGGAAGACCACAGCCCTGTGTCAGTAATGTCCCTGAGGGAGTGATTGTGAAGGAAGCGGAGCTTGGCCGTATAAGACCTGATGTCATGCGCCGAACCCCGAACCAGAGGATTGCTATCCTTAATGACGCGACACAGGCGTAGTCCCACAGCACGTTTGGTTAATCTCCTACCGGTCTTAGGCGCCACCCAGAGCGCCAACCCCGACCCCGGCACAGTGGAATGAACATAGGAATGAAGTGAAAGAACAGGGCACAACGTGTGATGACGATGGCCGCGCTTAAGAGCGGGGACAGTCAAAGGCTTAAACACGTGTGCCTCTCGTTCGTTCTTAGCAACAAAATGAACAGATGGAGCCAAAGTTACCGACCCGAGGATGGGAGCAAAACGCAAACAGTTCTCGGCCCGAGACATGGCAGCCAACTCCGAGACCCTCTCACCCGTAGCTAAAGCTAGAAGAAACAGTGTCTTGTCAAGTAATCTGTCAGGTGTGGGGTTAAGAGTGTAGGCCGCAGACGAGAGCCTATTGAGAGCCGCCGCCAGAGACCACTGAGGGGGAATCTGACGCGGGGGTGGTCTGAGCCGAAAGCAGGCTCGCATGAGGAACTCTAGTTCTTTCTGAGGAATGACCAACCCTGTGAGGGTCTCAAAAGGCTCACGAATGGCAGACAGGTGGTTCCTAACAGTGTTGTATATGTAGCGACGCTCCTCAAATAAATAATTGAGGTAGTGAAAAACAAGCGCCACCGATGGAGTTGTCTGTGAAGAGGTGTGTAACCAAGAAGTAAAGTTGTGCCAGTGAGATTCATATATCTTCCATGTAGACGGGGTCCAATGTAGAGTGAATTTGTCAGTTAATGATCGTCCAAACAAGGGGAGCCACCCCGCCTCACAATCATCCACGATGCGAATGCCAACGAGGTCCCTAGATCTCCAATCGACCCCAAGTGGAAGCTTGAGACCGACAGAGGCACGGGATCCAGGCACCATCGTTTCAGCTGAGCGTACCAGGCTTGGGCCGGCCAGAGGGGCGCGATCAACCAAACTTTGCCCTGGTACTCTCTCAGCCTGTGGAGGACCTTGCACATCAAAAGTGCGTCGGGTGGCGGAAACACGTACAGTGACTGCCACCTGTTCCAGTCCTCGCTGAAAGCGTCCGGTCCCCCCACTGGAGTGCGAATCCAGCGGGTCAGGAACACAGGCAACTTGGTCGTCTCGTGAGAAGCGAACAAGTCGACCTGCGGAACACCCCAGGAGGCTGCCAGGCCGTCGAATACGGTTTGTTTGAATGACCATTCTACCTGGCTGCTCCCTCCCCGAGACAGAGCATCCGCCCACAGGTTGGCAGACCCGGGCAGGTAGGTTGCATGCAGTGTAATGTTGTAACGATCTGCCTGAAAAAACAGTTTCTCCGCCAGATCCTGAAGCACCGCGGATCTGGAGGAGCCCTGTTTCTGTATGCAATGAACTGCAGTCATGTTGTCCATCCTGAAGGCCACCGACCTGCCCAGAAGGGCGTGCCCATGATCCCGCAGGAAGAACAACGGGACTAACAGTTCCAAGACGTTTATGTGTAGGTACAAAGGAGTACAAAGGAGTACAAAGGAAATCAAGCAACAACAGATCCAGCGACCCTTCTAGGTTGCTTGTCCTCCAAAACACTGAGGATCAAGTGTCCAAACAGTGGTTTAGAGTGGGTAAGGGAACATTGGAAAGGGAATTACTGCCCTGGAACTAATGTCCGTGGCAGGATTAGGAAGTTAGTAGGGGACAGATGGGTTAGTAACTGAGGGGGGGATAAAATAAAGTTATTCATTTACAAACGCAGTCAGTCGCGGGTTTGATGCGAGATATTTGTCTAGGCGGAGTTTAAATGAATCAACGGTGATGCAGTCTATAACGTTTCGGGGAAGCCCATTCCACAGTTGACAACTCGATTGAAGAAGAAATTCTTAGATTCGTGCGAGTTAAAAGATTTACCAATAATTTTGCAACCGTTTCCCCGCGTGTAATTAGATTGGTCGATAGTGAAGTACTTACTACAGTTCATATTGTCGATGCCTTTGATGATTTTGAACACTTGAATTAAGTCGCCTCTTAATCTGCGCTGGGTTAAAGGAAATAGATTTAATTCTCTAAGACGCTCTTCGTATGGTTTGTTCTTTAGGCTAGGTATCATTTTGGTAACTCTACGTTGAACTCGTTCTAGCTTGTTTATATCTTTTTGGTAATAAGGGCACCAGGATTGAACGCAGGTGAGTGAGACCTGACCACCTGCCTTGGTTTTGGTGACCCATGTTTGACTGGTAGCCCCATCCGACCTCGCTCGACGCATCGGTGTCTATCCAGATGGTCGGCGGGGGCGAAGTCCAAGGCACAGCTCTCGTGAGCTTGCCCCGAACAACCCAGTGTGTCAAAAGTAAATGGCTCGAGCGCAGAATCGGCCAAAGCCGATGTGGAGGCAACAGTGGGAATGCCTTGTTGCCCAGTTGAATCAGGCGTTTGATCCTGAGCCTCCCGAGGGGAATGGTCAGACACGCCCAATTGAGCGACCCGATCAATGAGTCCCAGAGTTTCCTGGTGATGGAGACCGAGTGCAACGCAGTGAAAAGTTTCCTTCGAATCTTCGATGCGTTCACCCGACTCTGTCTGACGGTCGCGCTCGCCATGTCCCAGTCCAGGCCCACCCACGTCACGGCTTGCGACGGGGTGAGGCATGACTTGGGAATGTTTACCTTGAAACCTAAACGTGTGATGTGTTGGATGACAAGGAGAGTGTGTTGTGCACATTGAGTGGGAGAGTCTGTGGAGATGAGCCAATCGTCCAAGTAAAACAGGATCTGAATCCCCTGACGGAGCAGAGGAGTCAGAGCCTGCTTGACGAGTTTCGTAAAGACGCGTGGCGCGATATTGAGACCGAAGGGCAGCCTGTCGAACGTGAACACCCTGTCGTGCAGCTGGAGCGCCAGATAGCACTGGAACCGAGGAGCAATCGGTACATGCCAGTATGCGTCCTTGAGATCCAGGGATATCACCCAGCAGCCGGGACGGAGCGCCAACCGCACCTGACTGATGGTGAGCATCCGAAAGCGGTCGTTCACGATATGCAAATTTAGGCACGACAGGTCGACCACCAGTCTCATCGCAACGCAGCCCTTCTTTGGGACCAGAAACACACGGGAGAGGAAGACCCGCTTGAGCGGGGAGACCTCCCGAACAATCCCATTCTCGAGCATCGACAAGATAACTTTGGCCACGTCTGGAGAGACGTGCCGATGTCGGGGAGGACGTCTGAGAGGAGGCCGTGACCGCCACCTCCAGGACAGACCCCGCTTCACCACCCGACGCGCCCACGATCGGCGAGGCCATTGCCGATAGTGGGGGCAAAAGAAGCCGGTAGGAGCTCCTTGTGTGAGCCTCAACACTCGTTCGGGGAGGCGGTCGGGAGAGAAGGGGGAAAAACCCGGAGGAACTAGCGGTATTTTGATCCAGCATAGTCGTCAGTCTTGCCGCGGCGAGACTGACCTCCATGGGCACCCCCTCCCATGGAGCGACCGCGTCCCTGAAACCTGCGCGGAGGATCCTGCGCTGGGCAGCTACGCTCCTGCCTCTGGTCGGGACGCCACGAGGACTCCTCAATGGCGAGCTGACGAGATGGGCGAAGAGGCGAGCGGCGGACATAAGGGCGCAAGGCCCATCCCCAGCCCCCTTGGCGTCGCCCATCGACGGCACCTCGCCAAGGCGAGGCCCTTAGGCGGACCGGCCTTCCTCCCACGACCCTGGGAGGAAGCGGCTGCGGGAGGCCGCGACGCCCCCGCAGTCGCAAAGAGGTAAGCCTCTTGCCACGCACCATCGGAGAAGAGACCCTGAGTAGCGAGCTCAGAGAGGAGCAGCTTAGTCCTGATCTCTGTGGGCGCCTTCTTACAGAAGGCCACCCTCAGAGACTGCCGACACCTAGCAGCCTCATGGACGGCACCCTGAAGGTCACCCACTGAGTTCAGGGCGAGCTGCAGCTGCACAAGCCACAAGGTCTCCCAACCCTTCTTGAGGTCACCAGCCGGCTCGGCTTCAAGAAGCCCGAGGTGAATCCTCGCCATTTGGAACTGCAAAAGGAGGGTGGAGAGCAAGCGAGTGGCGCGTTGCCGGAGCCGGTGATCCCGATCCAGGGCACTCTTCTCCGAGGGCACGAAGAAAGACGAGGGCAACTGGTCTAACACAATCTTAGGGGCATTCAGCCATGACCAATACTTGGAAGAGACCCCGGACGATGACAGGACTAGCCCAGACACAAAAGTTTTGTCAGGCGGTGGGAGAGAAACAAAGCCCTCAGCCTACCTGACGCCAAAATCAACCCCTTCCGCCAGCCATCGATCCCACAGCCCGTGCTCAAGATTGGTGAGCTCGAGCATGACGTTGCCTTCAGCATCGCGAGCACTCTTAACCAGAGGAAGACCGGCAATGGCTGACAGAGCGGGCGCATCAGCTAAGATGTCATGGCGGGTGTAGTCCGACCATAAACGTGTAGACCCAGAGGGAGATACCCTAGGACGGTACGTAAAAAAATGCATATCTGACCTACTGGGACTAGGCCGTCCAGAGTCAGAGCTCTGAAGACACCTTTAGCACTAATCTGGATAGCCCAATTTTCAGCAACCGGCCGTTCTCCCCATGCATGAGTGGCGGCAAAGTCTGGGCGTGTAGCCACCACATTCTGCCAAGACGCAGGCTCGCCATACAAAGAAGGGAGGACACGTTTGGGGATCTTAAACTTAGACAGTGGAGGAACACTAACGGGTTGGCCAACCATCCCCAGCCCGCTCCCAGGCAGCACGACAAAAGACAGCGAGGGAGTCGGAGAGGGGGCAGGCGCAGGCAGAGCCGGGGCCGCCACCACAGGGGTTGCTGGGCCTGTAGGCAGCAGATCTTCAAATGGAGGAAGAGGGGTAACAACAGGAACCACCGTAGGAAGCTGAGGAGGCTTAACCATAGCCTCAGTAAGCCGTTCCAGGGTTGCTTGCAAAGCCCCAAACCTGGCACAGTTCTCCTCCTTGAGGGAGTTGAAAGCCGCAAGCCACTTAGGGGCTGCGGCCGAGCGATCAGGCGACGTCAATTCAGGGGAAGTCGACACGTCGACGCGCAGCCGAGACCTCTGAGCAGGGAAGCGAGGGGGAGGCGTATAGTGCAGATCCGGACGAGGGGAGTCCTCCAAGACAACTACGTCAGCGTCCTCAGGCTTCATCCAAATGCCCCTGTCGAAGTCCTCAGGATCCTCAAAATCCTCCTCCACGTCAGTCCACTCATCGTCCTCACCGGCGGCTGACACTGCCGGAGGAGGCGATGGATCACGACCCATAGTAGAGGACTGGGCACAGCGAAACGCCGGATCGACAGGACCCGGGGACCCCAGAGGGGACAGAGGCGGGGCGTGCACATTAACGGCCGGACCAAACAAGGAGACCACCCGTGGTGCAGGCGACGATGTGCTGCCAGGCGGGGGAGGAACAGGTTGATGTCCCGCAGCCTGAGACGCCTCAATCTCCCTGATCAAGTCGTGGGTAGTCTTCCGAGGTGGGGCAAAGTGAGGGGACACAACACGAGGCACAGGTGGTACAGTGCGCTTCGCCCTAAAGGTAGTCGACCCTGACGGCCGAACAGGTGAAGGTGGAGACTTCCGCTTCCTTCCGCGGTCCAAAGATGTCGACGAGAGGTCCGCAGGAGGCACTTGAGGAAGGGCGGCCTGGAGCCCTGACAGATGAGCAGAAGGAAGGCGGAGCAGGAGCCGAACATCCTCGTCCTTGAAGTGAGGGATGCGGTGTAGGGTCTTTCCTACTTATCGGGAAATGCCCTCCCACGTAGTCAGGAGGCGCGCCGCAGCCTCCGCCGCCACAGGTGACGAGGGTTGAGACTCCACCGCCATGACATTAATGAGGCAAGGGCCACACCTCCTGGGAGAATAACCATCCCTGGAGTAACAAGCCACGTGGGTAGGGCATTCCAGATGGTCGGGACTGACCACAGGCTTACCACATCCCCGCCTGGTGCAGAGAGGGAGCGGCATCACACCTGCAACCGAAAGAAAAAACCAGTCTTGAGCCACCAAACAGGTAGGTAAAATTACAAGTAAACAGAAGAATCCCTTAAAAAACAGAGACAGGCACAAAGGGAGAAAACCACCCGCGAGTTGCCCCTACCCTTGAAGCTGTAGCGTTCCCCAGACAAGGATAATAACCCCCCACCCCCTTGAAAAACCCCAAGGAAGGACAAAGGCCAATAAGACACCACTATAGTCAAAAATAAGAAAGTCGCAAGGTAAACCGATCACAAGGGCAGGGAGACGCCCAAAAGCGCTCACTAGACCTTGAGAAAGAAAACCTCCGCTGCATAACGGAGAGTGTAGATCCCGCCCCCCAATGTAAACCCCAACCAGGTGAACAAAGAAGGCGACATTACCTGTAGGCCTAGGCGGAAGCGAGGGAGGCACAGGAGAGCACCCAAAGTGTAGCGTAGCACAGCCTGGATAAAAAGGGAGAAGAGCATTAAACACCAGAACCGATGCACCAACAGGCATGGACAAGTAGCAATGCACTCCCCAACCCAAACCCAGAGAGGAGCGGACCATCAAGGGACCCTCCGGTCTGGGGCGGGACAACAGGACAGCCAAAAAAGCGTGAAACACACGCCACCGTAGAGCGGGGTAAACACGCCCTGGAGCGGACACCGATACGCTCCAGAGCGGGCCACAGCCACCAGCACCACAAAGACGAGTAGGACCGACCCAGAGCGGGGGAAGAACCCGCGCCCTAGGGTAGGGGAAACACGCCCTGGAGCGGACATCAAGATGCTCCAGAGCGGGCCACAGCCACCAGAACCTTACCAAGGCACCTCAGAGACGAGTAGGACCGACCCAGAGCGGGGGAAGAACCCGCGCCCTAGGGCGGGTGAAGACACCAAGAAGAGAGCCAGCTAAAAAACCAAACGAACCGACCTGGAGCGGGGAAAACCACCGCTCCAGGGCGGGGCGGTCATGCTTGAGCGGGAGGATGATATAGCGGACTCACGCCCGGTCCAGAGCGGCCAAATACACGCTCGAGGGCGGTACAAAGACCGACCTAGAGCGGGGCCGAAGAGGGACAGACCAGAAGCAGTCACCAAAGCACGCCCAGAAGCGGGAATACCGACGCCCCAGGGCGGAGCGGCGAACACCATGTTAAAAGTCTGAGGGCTAGGGCAGGTCCAAGTGAAAAAAGACATGCGACGAGTGCCAGACGCTCGCCCTGGAGCGGTAAGACCGACGCTCCAGAACAGCGGAGCGGCGAGCCAGGTCCAAGTAACAGAGGACCGAAGCGTCACTCACCGACGGCACTTAATACAGAAAGTAATGTAAAGGAGAAGTGTCACGTCTGCCAAGAAGGCCCCCCAGGGACTCGAGAAAAGGAAAACGCCAACCAAAGACCGACCTGGCGTGGGACGTGACCCACGAACAGGGAGGAGCAGAGGAAGACATAGCCTAAACGCAAGTCCCCAAGCAGGCAAAATAAGGTTGGAGCCTTAATGAAAATGTAGAATACAAATTGGAGATCTGGAAAGCCAGAGGTAGTCAGAAAACTGGTGCGAACCCCACAATGAGAAAGGGGGTCCAAGGACAACCCCAGGGGCTGCAACAGAATCGAACGACAAAAAGGGGGTCCAAGGACAACCTCAGGGGCTGCAACAGAATCGAACGACAAAAAGCCCCCCGGAGGCTAGGCCATCCAACAAAAAGGGAGCCTAAACGGCACTAGGCGAAAGGAAAAATTGAAAAAGAAGGGCGCCACTAGCAACCTCACACCCAAAGAGGTGTGAGCGCAACACAAAAGACCAACCAGGGGCAATTGACAACCCGGGTCGGCGCCCCCCACCATAACATCACCCGAAACACCGAAGTTAGCCTAGCCACCGAAAAAATGCGCGTAAGTCAGAAACTAAGTAAGTAACAAGAAGCCCTAAATGAATAGAACCTATCAAAACCTAAACTAAAGTCACCGCAAAGAAAATAAAAGCAATATAAGGCAAAGGCCTTTCAACACTAGCGGCGTCCAAAGACACGCATGCGCAGAGGGCTGAAAACATGAGAGACCCCACTTTCAACGCAAACACTCAAATAAAACACCTGAGTGCCCATTTTACGTTGTGCCTACAACACGGATCATCTATCTATAAATCCAGGCGCCAATTAACCCGCTGGATCCCAGCCACGCACGTGTTGCGTCGGCAATGTTCGATCACCAGAACCCAGCGACACGCCTGGCGCGTCCGTCATATTAAAATCAGTTACGCGGCCGGTATCGTAAGAAAATGCCTAATAATGGTACTGCGTACTCTCTCGGGTATTGGAAAAGCGGGACTGGCAGCCGAAACGGGTCGGTGGGTTGTGCGGCTGAACCAGGGTGGATGAGAGGCATGTACTGACCCACCTTTTTTGACCGCAACTATGGACCTCATTTACTCAGGTCGTATGGGTTGGTTTTGCTTGAAAATTGTGTCAGAGCCGTGGGATGTCATTGTGTATACGTATTATCGGTGTACATGAACATAGTCTGAGCGGGTGATGGATAATAAACGGATTTACGTATACCCGCATATTACCACACGACTTTGGACATGATTTACTCAGGTGGTATGGTAACTATTGGCCTAAAAATGATACAGGGTATTCGATACAATATGGGAAACCAGTGGATGGCGGGAAAACGGGCTGTTGGGGTGAGCGGCTGGATGGTGGGATGGATTAGGGGAGCGGTATTATCCACCTTTTAGCTCCGACTTTGAACCTTAGTTACTCGGGTCGTATGGTCGGGTTTGGCTTGAGATTTGTCAGACACGGTTGGATGGTGTACGAGACCTTTGTATGGGTCTACGTGACCATACATAGTATTGCCTAGAGGCTACAGGCTGCGTGAGAAACTCCTATATGCGCATATTGGCTCGCGACTTTGAACCTTATTTACTCAGGTTGTATGGTGTGGTTTGGTCTAAAAATGGTATAGGATGTTCGTTAGGATGTATTTGATGAGGGAGCAGCTTTCAAAACGACTTTGGACCTTATTTACTATGTGCATATGGTAGGAAGTGCCTGGATGAGTTGTGTATATGGTAGACTAATCTATATTTCTGTAGGTGTGACATTCCTTAGTCACGCAACTTTAGACCTTATAATGTCTTGAAATTTGTGGTGAAAAGTTCGTTGGCTGGTAGATATGATAAGACAAAAAGATGCTCTGGCTTGACCTAGTGCATGACAAAGGACATTCAGTATACCCGTTGTCTTCCGCGAGTGATCATCATGTCCAAACAACCTCCACGCCGTAACCCCCCCCCGTGCTAAGGGCCTTACCATTGATGAAGCCCACGCAATCCTACTACAAAGTGACGAGGCAGACTCTGACACAGAATCCTCAGGCTTCGAGGATTCCGAAGAGGAATATTTCCCGAGTCGGGAGGAATATGCCGCCATGAACCAGGAGGCACCTTTCATCCCTGTCGCAGAACTACCTCTCAGTTTTGCGCAACTGAGGGAGAGGGAGGCTAGTAATTACTGTTCCCCCATGTCTCCCAGGGCAAGGGACATACAGGACTCCCCAGCAAGTGGGGAAGCGGTCGAGCTAGAGGAAGAGGAACAAGCAGACGACCCTATGGCCTTCCTGGACATTCCCCAACGCTACCGCCAGCCTGCCCCTACGGCCGCGAGTGTGCGAGGCCATGTTCATGCTCTGCCTCCTCAACGCCTCCCATCACCACCACCACGGAAGCCCTCACCTCTCAAAGCTGCAAAACCCAAACATTTCTATGGGCTTCGCAGGAGTGATGCCGCACCACCATCCAGTGACGAGGAAGAGGAGGTTCCCGACACCCCACCAAGAGAAGTCAAAAGACGTAGGATGGTTGCGAGGTGTCTCTTCCCACGTATGGCAGCCCGGGAAGACGCAGCTGCAGCGGCCAGGGGAGAGCCTCGCATTCCCACACCACCACCACCACCATCACCAGACTACCCCCCACCATCACCGGGTGGTTCACTACCCTACACCCCCACCGGAACTTCTATACCAGTGCCCTACCACACACCAACACCATCACCACCTCCATTCGATCCTCCTGCAGAACGCCCAGCTCCTGGGCGTGGGGTTGTAAGTCGGCGTCCAAGAAGGGTTGGTAAGGTGACCCTGATTCGAGCCCCCCCCCCCCCCCACTGGCGGTTCGAGAGGGCCAGGAGGGTCCAGGCGGCTGTCAGGAGGCAGGGCAAGGGCAAGGGCAAGGGCTAGGGGAGTGGCAAGAGGCAGGATTGCGCCCCCTCGCCACCCTGGTGACCCGGATCCCGACGACCCTGATGCCGACGACGACGAAGGTGCCGGATTACCTGATGTTTGGAATTGGGAGGATGGGGCGTAGTATCAGCCCACCGACTGGCAATTTGTGGGCGCAGGGATTGCCGGCCCTACGTTCCATCACCAAGGACCTGACACCCCAAGACTGGACATCTTCCTACAATTTTTTACTGCCAACCTCATGAAACTGATTGTGGACCAGACTAACTGGTATAATTGGTATTTCATGGCTGGTAAGGAGCAAACAAGGTACTCGGCCAGGCTGTCATGGGAAACACTGCTAATCCCAGAGCTCTACTGTTTCTTTGCGATCGTGATCCTGATGGGGGTGACGACGAAATCGTCAATCCGGAAGTATTGGTCATGGGATCCCCTCATCTGCACCCCTATCTTTGGCCAGATCATGAGCCGGAACCGATTCTCTGCAATAATGGGGAACCTGCACTTCATCGACAGCCTAGCAAGCCATACCAGAAACCAGGACCTCCCCAGAAACACCAAGGACCCCATGGAGAGGATAAGACCAATCTTTGAGTACCTAAAGATCAAGTTTGCTGCGGGCTTCAAACCCCATCAGAAACTAATAATTGACGAGAGTTTGTTACTGTGGCGGGGAAACATCAGCATCCGACAGTACATCCCCAGCAAACGTCATAGGTATGGCTTGAAGACCTTCGTCATGTGTGACTGTCTGACCGGCTACATCCAGGACATCATTCTGTATATGGGGAAGATGACAGAATTGGTGCCATCGAGGACATATGGTATTTCAGGGGCCATTGTCATCACCTTGATGGAGCCCTACTTGGACAGGGGCCACATACTGTACCTGGACAACTGGTACACCAGCCCCTCCCTTGCCAAGTTCCTGTATAGCCGCACAACAGGCGTGTGTGGCACCGTCAGGAGGAACAGAATCTTCATGCCCAATCTACCACCCAGGCGGGAAAAGGGCTCCATCATCTACCTGCAGGCCAATAATGTCCTCCTGTAGTCCTGGATGGATAACCGGGACGTCAACGTCCTCACAACAGTCCACCGACCAATCTTACAAAACAGCCGACGACGTGACCGAGCAACAGGGGATATGATCCGGAAGCCTGAGGCAATCTGTGACTACAATATCAACATGCGGCTGGTTGACAAGTCCGATGCTGTCATCGCTTCGTGTGAGTGTGCGAGGAAGACTATGCGGTGGTACAAAAAATTGTTCTTCCATCTCCTAGACATCACCCTGTACAACTGCCACATTCTCCACCATGCAATTACTGGCAAGCGAGAGACGATGGAGGACTTCTGCATCGAGTTGTGCAGAGAGATGTTGCATAAGTACATGACTGAACCCCGCGACTCGCAACCACCAGCACATCGTCAGCCAGCAGCAGAAGGGATTGCCAGGCTCACTGGACGCCATTTCCCCATGTATGTGCCAGCCACTGATGGCCAGGCGAGACCCCGCAGGCGGTGTCATGTGTGTCGCAACACGACACGAAGGAGCCCTAAAAGACAAGACACCAATAATTTCTGCAGGCAGTGTAATGTAGCACTGTGTCACCCGGACTGCTTCATTGACTACCACACCCTTGAAAAGTTCTAAGTGTATTCAAAGACTGCGAAAAAAGACGCTAAACCAAGTGTAAATACTAACTGTGAATAATAACTGTATAAAGTGATAAAATATAAGTCCATAATAACAGTGAGATACATTTTACTTGTACAAACTAACAAAAATACAATGTGAAATCCAATATTTCTAACTAAAAAGTGCCTACAAATCATATAATATAAGTAAACTATACGGTAAACTATTCTATATATATAAAGTGACAGTGTGGCAGTGTCAGACAACTAAAGTGAAAGTGCTGGACTAATGTACAGTTTGACAGAAGGGAGCGAGCTCGGGAGTGAGAATTGTCACCTGGTGTCCGTCTGTCTGTATGTAGCGCGGGAGTCGTTGCCACGAGTGAACACTTATATCACCACTTGAATATGTGCACTTATTACACTTGAACTTGACTTACTAGGACATTATTGATACATGCGTGGTATATATGAACTATAAAGGCACACATGATACTCGAGTGGTATGCAAATGACCAAACACCCGAAAACTTGACTCATCGTACATCTGGCTACGGGGCGCCCCAGCCAGCCTGCCCACGCGGGATTTATGAACTGGGCCAAACTGCAGCTGTCATCTCAGGACCCCCCCCCCCCCTTTAGGACCCCTAAAAATCATCGGTAAGCAAAAAAAAAAAAAAAATCCTTATTTTTAATTTATTCTTAGTTAACCCGGCAAGCGCGATAGGCCTCACGGAAGGCTTCCTATAGGGAACGCGATAGGCCTCACGGAAGCAGGACCATAAAAAAAGCCTTCCATAAAAAAAAAGGGCCTATCAAAACAAAGGAATTTGTCTCT
The DNA here is from genome assembly GCA_032716605.1 of Paralithodes platypus. NCBI lineage: Eukaryota > Metazoa > Arthropoda > Malacostraca > Decapoda > Lithodidae > Paralithodes > Paralithodes platypus. Next base: position 71,624,184 of record CM064487.1, read on the forward strand.
AGGTGAGATAATTCCCCTCCAGTACTCATCCATGTAAATCTCACCCACCCCCCTCCCCTCCTTCCCCACCTTATTCCCCCCTCCCTCCCCACCTCAATTATCACCTATTTTTCCTCTTATTATCATCATTTATCGGTTATTTTTCTCTCCCGCGATAATGTAGCACAAGTGGGTTGCATAAAAGATCGTTATGCAACACCCAGACACCGGCACACACCGCCCCGCTCTTCTCAGTTGACTCCCAGACAGCGAGAGGGGAGGGCTGCCTGTCTCTCTCTCTCGCCTGAGATTATGACCGGGTGGCCAATATCTTCGTTTTTCACCACCCAAATGCTTTTCCCACTTATTTTAGCACTCTTGAAGGTTCATATATACATCATATATGTAAAATAAAAGCATACCGAAAACAAATAATGGTTTATATTGTAAATATAACGAATTCTGTCAGAATCCAGGGCTAGAAATGCACAAATAACTACCCTAGCACCTACTGTCATATCGCGCTTGTCAGGTTAAAAAAAAAAAAAAAAAAAAAAAAAAATGAAAAATGCTTGTGACTGGGATGAACAAAGTAATACAACTAGCTGGGGCTCAGCGGGTTAAAGGCCCAAAACTCACCAAAGGTGACGAAGATAGGAGTGGAAGGCACCAAAATGACGGAGCACTACAAAAAACATGTGTGCACCCGAGTGGTAGCGCGAAAGAGATGCCCTTTAATCCGGAACGGGTTAGAAGGTACGCCCCTGACAGCGGTGTGAAGAGCCAGATGGAATGGCCTAGTCGACAACTTTTTATTTTCTTTCTCGTTTCTCTTTTCATTTTTCTATTCAAAAGACCTCAAAAGTATGTACAACGTACCTAGTAGAGAGAGTAAGGTGCTACTCTAGATGTTATCGATTTAATTCGCGCTATGGGTATACGATAATTGCCGCTCTAGAGCGAAGCAGATTACATCGTCACCTCTACGTTGGAACGTAGAGGCTACTACTAAATTATTTGATTCATCGGTTTAGGAGCACTACGGTCAATTGACTCCAAGGGGGGAGGCGGCGTGGTGGTCTTAAATTGTACAGGGACAGGTTGTAAGGGAATAGTTGGCAGCGTAGGGGGCACCAGCCTAGACGACAGCTTAACCTGGGGCGTCAGAGACTCTTGTATCTGACTAAATTTAGAATAAATTGCATTGAGCACTTCTGTTTGGAACAAAGTTTCTAATCTGGAGGTAAGCTTATCCGTCGTGGCTACTGCCGCCCTTTCTACAAGTTCATCAAAAGATAGAATTTCAGTGTCAGAGGGCAGGTTTGGTTGCTCCTTACAGGAAGCTGGGGAAGGATTAGAGACATGGGGCTCCCTGTCCTCTGGGTCGGAAAGAACCGGAGCCCCCTTCTCTCTGAGGTACTCTGTCCCATCCGGTCCCTCACTATCATCTATATAGTTCACATTAAAATCATCGTAAGGCACCTCCACACTACCTGACGTTTCTGATTGAAAGGGATCGGGCTGGGGTTGTTGTGGTTCTAGTTGTACGGGGAGGGCCTGTTCAATAAACTCTGAAAATACTTGTTCCACTGGGGATGATTGTGAGTGATGGACCTCGGCAGTGGTAAAAGGTGGTGGGGTAGGAATTGTTGAGAGGTGCACCGTATCAGCAGTGCTACTAAATGACACATCTTTATCTAGGTCAAGCTTAACACATTTGGGGAGAGGACAGAGAGGGGAGGAAGTATCTTTTGATTTTGTAGGTATAGACCTCTATTTAGAGGTTTCTGGGGAAGACACAGAGCTTCGAGAGCGTTGGGACGTGCGTTCTGGAATGTTTAACCCTTGTCTAGTGGGGTGTTTTGGGCTATTTTAGGCATATTCAGGCCCTCCTGAATGATCAATCAAGTATCTGCATGAAAAAAAAATTATTTAGCAAAAAACTAGGCACTAAAACCTTCAAAATGAGACCAGAACGAGCTACGTAGCACTCGTGGTTCTCATACAGTGATACCAGTAACATGGGAGTTTAGCGTATTTCGGCATATTTTTCCCAGCTATGCTCACTACTGGCTACACTGCCGGCCTCTTGAGAACACAGGGAACATGAGTTAATGGGCGGCGGTAAGCCCTGGGAGTTGGCTGTCTGGCCCGCTGCGCTCCCGGCCATTTGCACTCAACTTTAACCCTTTAAAAGCCTTAATAATGCTCCTAACTTGCTGCAAATTGGTGCACGACTTAAGTCGAGCGCTGCTCTTTAAGGGTTAAGAAGGAAACATAGTCCCTACTGGCAATGTCTGGGACTCTTTTCAAAGTTGATGATATATAAACTCTTACCTCACCCCAAATGTTCAGCAATACCTGAGTCGCACCCGCTGCTGTTATGTTGCCACTCGGATTGTGGTAGTGTTACACGAAGAGTGCACAATTTGTACACTTTTTAGGAGCCCACTTAGCCAATGTACGATCCACACAAGACACATGGCGTACAGATCTCGTATGGCCAAGAAGGGGAAACTTGTCACATCTTGTGACCCCGCACCACTGCACCCTGGTCGCGGTTGAAGTCGCCGGTTCAGGTCCCGACATCCTCTCAGGTGTAGAAAAACCTGAGAAGCCACTCTCTGATCCCACTGGAGAGGGCCACGCGCCTGTCCGGCGATCCAGGACGTGGGTGACTCCTGGAGCTGATCACAGTTGTGACTCAGGTGAGGGGGCGTAGATTACTGTGGAGAGAGAGAAAAGGCCAAGAATCAATGTTACATAATATAAGAGCAAAGAACAAAAACATGTACCAGTTCATTATGTATAAGGCCCATATGCAATATCTAGTAGCCTGTTGGCCCTATGAATGTAAGAGTCAGGTAGCATATTTGCTACATCTTATATAAGAATGGATTTAAATGGGATATTCTATAGGCTATCATAAATGCCACTGGAGTACTCAGCTCCTCCCTTCTTTTTCCATTCATTGTTCTACATTGAGAATTCGGAGGGAAACGTTGGTCTTTAATTTAACCGGAACCTTTTGGTACATCGGATATTTGTTTCTGAAGGAAAACATTGTTTCCCCCCCCCCCCCCCCGGAGTACCCGGAGTACTTGGAGGAAACTTGTTCCTTAATTTAACCTGAACCTCGTGGTTCCATGGTTTCCAGTATTACCCGGAGTACCCAGAGTTGTTGGAGGAAGCTATCGTTCCTTATTTTAATCTGAACCTCTTGGTTCCTGGGTTGTCAGTGTTTACCCGGAGTACTTGGAGGAAGCTATCGTTCCTTATTTTAATCTGAACCTCTTGGTTCCTGGGTTGTCAGTGTTTACCCTGAGTACCCGGAGTACTTGGAGGAAGCTCTTGTTCCTTAATTTTAACCTGAACCTCTTGGGTCTTTAGTATGTACCCGGACAACTTGGAGGAAACTCTTGTTCCTTAACCCCTTCAGACTCATATGACGCAGAGGTTGCCAGATTAGCAATAAGAAATAGAGTTCTCTCACTCTTATAATTACCTCTCCAAAATTAGTTTTCTGCCCACAGCTAACTCAAAGACAACTGCAGAGATTGAAGTAACTAAACTAAAGGTTTCTAAATACCCCTGATGGTAACAAAGGCTTTAAAGTATCCCTAATCGGCTCAAAATCGCGTCATGTCGGAGAGGGTTAATTTAACCTGAACCTCTTGGTTCTCTGGTTTTCAGTATTGCTCGGAGCACCCTGAGTACCCCTAGTACCCGGAGTACTTGGAGGAAGCCTTGTTTCTTAATTTAACCTGAACTTCTTGGTTCCCTGGTTTTTGTTAGTACCCGGAGTACCCGGAGTATTCGGAGGAAGCTCTCGTTCCTTAATTTAACCTGAACTTTTGGTTCCTTGGTTTTTTGTATTACTCGGAGTACCCGGAAGAAGCACTCGTTCTATCTATCTATCTATCTATTGCCTGACGCCGTGATCCCCGAAGGGGTGGCCACGAACGAACCGCCCCCATGCACCTCTGTCCCCAGTCAGTCGACGCCCCTCCCCCCAACCAGCACCGCCTTCGTTCATGTAGTTCCTCACTCATTCCTTTGCGTTAACCTGAACCTTTTGGTTCCTTGGTTTTGTTGGTGTTTTGTGCACCTGGAGGAAAACTTTGTCTCTTCATTTAACCGGAACTTCTTTGTGCATTTTTTTTTTTTTTTTTTTTTTTTCCTCATTTTTTTTTTAAACCATTTAGTACCCGGAGGTCTAAAACCCGGAGACCCGGAGAGAACGGAGGGACACAGGAGCCCCGCCGACTCCGGGACTCGAAGCGTGCAATTGTATAGGGTTAGTGGTGCTCTTGCACTAGAGGAAACTTTTGTTGCTCACTTTGTTTTCATGCAAACTCCTTCTATTTTAAGAAATTAACACATAATTGTGTAGGAATCTGAAGCACTTCATAACATAACACTCGTTTAGGAAGAGAACAATTGGTCTCTTATGTAAAATTCAGTAGAAGGAAGCCGAGCTGGTTAGGCCTATTGGCCGCCTCGCGGACACTTGCTCGAGGTGGCGAACAAGCATGGCCCTATAAATAAGTAACTAGTACAAGCATGTGACACATAAGTAAATCAATAATTCTTAGCTAAGAATCTATCAGCTCGAAGTAATGCTAGAAGCAAGCAAACTATAAAATGTCAGAAGCAAGCAAACTATAAAAGCGAAGTGATCTTGAAAATTTTATACAAGTAGAATTTCAGGAAATAATGTAGGCTATCTATCTATCTATTGCCTGACGCCGTGATCCCCGAAGGGGTGGCCACGAACGAACCGCCCCCATGCACCTCTGTCCCCAGTCAGTCGACGCCCATCCCCCCAACCAGCACCACCTTCGTTCATGTACTTCCTCACTCCATCCTTCCACCTCATATTCGGTCTACCTCTCCCCCTCTGTCCCTCCACCTCGCTCTCATACACCCTCTTAGTCATTCTCTCGCTTTCCATACGTTCCATATGGCCGAACCATCTCAAGTTGTTCCTTTTCACACTTTCCAGCACATCTACCTCCACACCACACCTCCTTCTTACTTCCTCATTAGTCTGTCTATCCCTCCATGTAACTCCGCACGCACTCCTTAAGTAATACATTTCCACTGCTCTCACTCTTGGTCTGAGTCTCTCAACCAACGTCCATGCTTCGCTTCCGTAAGTCAGTGTCGGGATTACCACACTGTCATGCAAGGACTTCTTCACTTCCATACTGACCACCCTATTTCTTGTTACTGCTTTTAGCGTTCCTACAACCCTCTTCCCCTGTTGTACCCTCTCCCGCACCTCTTCATCCATAGTCCCATCTTTACTCAACACACTGCCCAGATACTTAAAAGAGTTGACGATCTCCATAGCCTGACCGTTCAGCTTCACCTCACACTCTGTGACTTCACCCCTTTCGAAGACCATAACCTTGCTCTTCCCCGTATTTACCTTCAAATTCCGTTTTTCGCACACTGTTCCAAACTCATTTACCAGACCCTGCAACTCCCATTCATTATCACTCATCAGAACTGTATCATCCGCAAACAGCAGTATAGGTAGCTTCCACTCAATTCCCTCCCTTTTCAGCGATACACCAACATCCACTGCTCTTGATAGTATTTCTTTCATAACTCCATCCATATATACAGTAAACAACCACGGGGACATCACACACCCCTGTTTCAAACCAACATTCAGGTCAAAGAACTCGCTCTGCTCACTCTCCACACGTACTGCCGCCTTTGCACCCTCATACATGCTCTTCACTGCTTTCAGCAACTTGCCCTCTACTCCGTATATTCTAAGTACTTTCCACAAACCTTCTCTATCCACTCTGTCATAGGCCTTCTCCAAGTCCATAAAGGCAACATACACCTTTTGTTTCTTCTCCAGATACTTCTCCACAACACAATTCAGGGTCAAAATCTGATCTACACATCCTCTTCCCTTCCTAAAACCTCCCTGCTCGTCGCCTATCCATTTCTCCGTTCTCACTCTCACTCTCTCAATCACTACCCTATTGTATACCTTCCCTACTACGCTTAGAAGACATATTCCTCGGTGGTTACCACACACTCCTCTTTCCCCTTTGCCCTTATATAGGGGGACTATTATGCCAGTCTTCCAGTCATCGGGTGCACTCCCCTTCTCCCATGCTAGTTTGCACATTTTCCATACCCATTCTATCACTATCTCACCACCATACCTCAACATTTCCCCACACACTCCATCTGTTCCTGGTGCTTTCCCCAACTTCACTCTTTTCATGGCTTCCCACACTTCTGACCTCCTGATCCCCACCTCCTCCTCCACTACTTCTCTTCTTCTCCCTCCCATACCATGTAGGCTACTTTGCGATAAAGAAAACTTTGAATTAATAATATCTTAAGAGTTCAACGTGTAGCCTGAGGGCACACGACTATGGTGAATAATAGCCTACAATAAGTAAATAATTAAATGCAAGCATTGTATAGGATATAGCCTATTTTAACAATAATCACTTACTACGACGAATAACACATATTAAGAAATGGCGAAGCGGTACTCATATACTTTCGGTGTGCACAGGCATGGACAGTGGCCCTCTGAAACATACAGGCGATTACTCAATTCATGTTTGAACCTAACTCAAATAATATATAACAAGGACTCACTAGGAGTGAAGAAGCTAGGCAAACGCTGAGACGCCCAGAGCAAGGGGGCACACGTCCGACTCGCCTGGATCACAACCGTAAAGAGGCAGATAAACACGCTAGAAAATCTGGCATCACGTGCAAGGGAAGCATGATGACAGCATAGCTGGAGGGCAGAGGCACCGGGAGGTTCGAAATGATAGATTCTTCTTTAAATTCTTATTTCTAGTGGTATTCATTTTCAATGACGAGCCCTTGGTAAGATTTAATGGGTATTAACCAAGGATTGTTTATTATGCTATATACGCAACGGTTGTGATAAGAACTCCGGGGAATCCCGAACGGGTCCCGGAATCTCAGCCTATATATAGTATAGGCTCTTCGTCATTGACGAAGGAACCAATACTAAATTGCTTTGTTTACACTTTACTGGTCTCAGTCTGACGAACAACACACACACACACACACACACACACACACACACGCACACAGTGACCACGGGTCCAAAACTACTTTTATTATTAGCTAGCCAGACCAAGAAATGGTCTAACCTAGCCTAGATAATTAATATATCAGGAGGCAAAAATCACTTTTACCTTGTGAATGGTGAAGACTAGAATGTTCTACCTGTATATCAAGTGTTTTTCGATTGAGCAAAATAATAAAAGTAGTTATGGACCCGTGGTCACTGTGTGTGTGTGTGTGTGTGTGTGTTGCGGATCGTTCGTCACACCAGTAAAGTGTAAACAAAGCAATACACAAAAGATATGAATCGGTTTGGTCAAGATTACTCGGTTAATATACGTTTATTAAATGAAGCCCTCCGAATCATAAGGGGACCAACCACCATTTTCTTACTTCTGAGAAAATCAAGGTCAAAGTTTGGCAGTTCAAAATATGTGTAACTCTTTAACCCGGTAAGGTGCCCTCTTCATATTTTTACTGAAGGTAGCTGAAACACTACTCTTTCATCCCAGCATGTAAAAATAGGGGGTTCCACGTCTATATTTTTAGTAAAAACACCCAAACCAAAATTATCCCCTTTTTTGAATGGCCAAAATGGCCAAAATCTAACATTACCAGCACTTTGACCATGAGTTTTTCTTTTAAAGTTAATACTGCACTGATATTGGGTAGTGTACGTAATTTTCCATCATTCCCACCCACAAGCCTCCAATTTCCATACTCCAGGTAAGGCAGGTAAGTAGTTAATAATTAACAAGTAAGTACAAGGGTACGGGTAAGTGAACGTACTTTTACGTACGGGAGAGTGAGAGTATGGAGGGATTAACTGAGTGTCGTTTGGACCCCTTGTGTCAATTTAAATTTTTCCCAGGATATTGGTGAGTGTTCCCGAAAGGCGAAAAAAGTTACCTTAACGTCCAGGACTCTCACTCTTACAGTTTTCGTCTTAAGGGTACCAAACGACTACCAGTGTGTAGGGGAGAAGTTGGGCTATGGCGCCACGTGCTTGGCTCGGAAATTCAAAAAATGTCGGTTGGTCCCCTTATGATTCGGAGGGCTTCAAATATACCTGGGATATTCTCGCTATAAAAGCAGCTCAGTTGAGGTTTTGTGAGTATCTATAGCCTAGGCCTAGGCCTAAGAGTCACTCGTCCTGCCACTTAGCGGACAAATCTATCCAACACCGGACATTTGGTCCTGTCCAGATGGATTGTCCGCCTACAGACAGAGTCCGTTAAATCCGAAATCCGTTGTATCGAGGTCCGTTAAACTGAGGGTCGAGTGTAAATCTTTTCTCTCCTTTGGGCTCCTCCGACCATAAACTAATATCTGTCACCTATCCTATCTCTCCAGTACGGCTGCCCGGGTCCTCCCAACCGGCAGCGCTTGTGGCACTTTGGCGCTGCCGACTGTGATTTCCCATGGAATGACGTTTGCTTCCGTGGCCGGAGACTCTCGGAGAGTGCTGACGCATTACCGAGGTATTCCTCTCGGGCATGGAAGCATACATTCCATTTTCTTTCTCCCAGTCTAATGCAAACAAATCTTGGTTTACTCACGCTTGTTCTACTGCTGTCCGCAACAAAGAGGAAGCATTCAAACGGTACCGACGCCTTAAGACTCAAGAATCTCATTCTTCCTATGTTTCTGCCTGGAATCAAGCCAAATCTGTTCTTCGACTTGCCAAACACTCTTTCATCAATAATAAATGCACTGAACTATCCAACTCTAGCTCTTCCCAAGCTTTTTGGCATCTTGCCAAAAACCTCTCCAACAATTTTTCTTCCTCGTCTTTCCCTCCCCTTTTCCACTCTGATGGCACAACCATCACTTCTTCCTCTGACAAAGCTGAACTCTTCGCTCAAACTTTTGCTAGAAAATCCACCTTGGATGATTCCGGTGCTATTCCTCCCTCTCCACCCCCTTCTCTCCTACTTATGCCTAATATCCTAATCTCTTCTAAGGATGTATTTTCTACCCTCTCTGGGCTTCATACTAAGAAGGTGTACGGTCCGGACGGTGTTCCTCCTGTTGTACTAAAAAACTGTGCTTCCGTGCTGACTCGATCCCTGCCTAGGCAAACTCTTTCATCTCTGTCTCTCCTCTAACGTTTTCCCTTCTTGCTTGAAGTTTGCTCTCGTTCAACCTGTCCCAAAGAAGGGTGACTGTTCTCAACCCTCCAACTATCATCCAATTGCTCTCATCTCTTGTATCTCTCAAGTTTTAAAACTATTTTTGCTTCCAACTTTCTTAAGCATTTCTCTTCTCTTAATTTACTCTCAGATCGCCAGTATGGCTTCCTTAACCCTCGTCTAGCGGGTTTTTTTTGGGTTATTTTGGGCATATTCAGGCCCTCCTGAATGATAAATCAAGTATCTGCATGAAAAGAAATGTATTCAGCAAAAAACTAGGTGCTAAAAGCTTCAAAATGAGACCAGAACGAGCTACGTAGCACTCGTCGTTCTCAGGCAGTGGTACCACCAACACGGGAGTTTAGCGTATAGCGGCATATTTTTTCCAGCTACGCTCACTACTGGCTACACTGCCGGCCTCTCGAGAACACAGGGAGGGTGAGTCAGTGGGCGGCGGTAGGCCCTGGGAGTCGGACGTGTGGCCCAGGCCATTTGCACTCTATTTTAACCCTTTAACCCTTCCAGCCCGGGTGTCATTTTAAAATGCCACCACGAAAAAAGGGCAGGTGCCCGGGTGTCATTTTAAAATCCCTGTGCTTGAAAGCGTGCTTCAAAATTCGCGCGGCCAAATTTTGCATTGCAGGAGCGACCGCAGCGCCACCAAGCCTCAACTACTAGTGTTATCAGTTCGTACGTGGCCGCCATAGCGAGTTATACTGAAAAAATGTTTTCCGACGTGTCCGAATCGCTGCAACCTCCCGCAGGCCCCACTGCTACCCCGCTCGCAACTTCAACGCCTGTTGCAACCGAGAAGAAAGCTCAACGAAAGAAAGTTAAGCGTTTGTTGAGTGATAGCGACAACTTTTTGATAGTGAAGAGAGCAGTGGCGAAAGCTTGGTGGACAAAGAACAATTTATAAGTGCAAGCGAAGATGACGATTTCGTTGGCTTTGGAGACGACGATAATGTCGATTTATTTGAGGGGGGAGACAGTAGTGATGATCCTGATGTTGAAGTGTTTCAGGAAGGTGCCATTGAGGTTCCAAGTGTGCTAGAACCTAGGCCTACCCCTCGCCATCTTTGCTATGTCAGCCTAGGCCTAGCCCTAGCCCAGGACCTTCCCCTTTGCCTGTCCGTACGCCCTTGAAAGTGGGCAAATATTTCTATAAACAATCGTTGGTGAAAAGTGCAGCTAAAAAAGCACGCAGGGCAGCCGCAGAAAAGGATAGGGAAGCTGAAGACAGTGATAATGACGCCGACCCTGGTCTAGCAACCACCCGCATTCCATTGTCCCGACGCCTTGACCTGGGACGCTGCGTGGGTCATCCACAGCCCTCGGCTTCATCTCTCCTTCAGGATGACCAAAGGGCCTCTTCAAGTGGTATTACTAGTGTGCCACAGCCCTCAACACACCGCAGAGCATTATTTGCTGCGGAGAAGCCCTCGGCTCGCCGCAAAAGGAGCCCAACTCCCGAGGCCGAGGCTCCCATTGTTGAAGCTCCCGCAGCCTCCCGCGCCCCACACCGCCGACGCCCGGTCACTTCTTCACCCGAATTGTCTCCTGAAGACGATGCTGACGACCCCAACATTGCCCCAGATGACCTGACGTCGCCTGAGGAGGAAGAGGAACAGGAACAGGAACAGGAAGAGGAAGAGGAAGTCCCGACAAGACGAGCGACAGGGCGAGGTCGTGGACGTGGTCAGTCTGCCGACGCCGCTGCCCCTGGGCGTGGGCGTGCAGGGCGTCCGCGTGGCCAAGGGCATGTGCCAGGGCGTCCAGGGCGTGTGCCTGCTGCACCTGCACGTCCTCGAGCATCAGCATCCGACCTGTTTGTGTGGACAGATGGGGCTGATTTTGAGCCAGATTGTCCTGCCTTTGACGATGTACAGATGGGTTCTGGGGTGTCACCAACATTTCCCTGTGGCCCAGCTGCTACCCCCAGTGAAATTTTCTGTGGCTTCTATGACAATGAAGTCATGGAATACCTCGTCGAGGAGACCAACAACCATCATGAGATCTGTGCCAACTTTCTTGGGAGGAAGACCAGTGCCAAGATGGTGGCATGGAGAGCTGTCACTGTGGCAGAACTATATGTGTTCTTGGCACTCACAATGCTGATGACACATATCAGGAAGCACGCTCTGGCAGACTACTGGATCACTGGCGACCTCATAACGACTCCAGCATTTGGCAAGTACATGTCCAGGGGCAGGTACTTCGACATCCTCTCCTATCTCCACCTGACAAACAACATGGCAGTCCACCTTCCCGACTCATTATGGAAGATCAGGAAGCTGTATGACATGATACGTCATCGGTTCACCACCTACGTGATTCCTTTCCAGAAGATGTGCCTCGACGAGTCTCTGGTCCTGTTCCGTGGTAGGCTGCACTTCCGACAGTATATCCCGTCCAAGAGACACCGCTTCAGCATCAAGCTCTTCGTCCTCTGCGACTGTTTGACGGGGTATGTGCTGGACTTTATAGTCTACAGCAGCAAGGGTGGAGAAATTGTGACTGACCCCCTCATTGGTTTTGGTGGCGCTGTAGTGAAGAAAATGATGGAGAGGCACTTCAATAAAAACCACATCCTCTACACAGGTAATTACTACACATCGCCTCTCCTGACCAAGTACCTCCATGACCGCAAGACCGGAACTGTCGGCACAGTCAAGGGCAAGAGGAAGGGCATGCCAGGCTACCCAACCAAGACGAAGAAGGCGGACATCTTCCACAAGAAGAGTGGCCCCATCCTCTCCATCCACTTGCATGACCAGCGGAAGGTCAACCTCCTCACCACATGCCACAAGGCCCAGATGGTCGCCACAGGGAAGGTGGACCGTAGAACCAAGAACCCCGTCCAGAAACCAGCTGCTGTCCTGGAATACAACCTCAACATGCGCCTCGTTGACAAGTCCGACATGCAGATGGGCTTCATCGACTGCCTGCGAACATCTTGCAGGTGGTACAAGAAGTTTATCCTGCATACGGTAGATATGTCGGTCCTCAATGCGTACAACATCTACCGTCTGAGGACTGAAGGAGCCAAGAAGTACAAGTCCCTGTGGAAGTTCCACAAACAGGTGATACTTGAGCTCCTGGCTAAACATGCGGGTACACCAGGGAGGCCACTACAAGGACCAGGCCAGCTGGACAGAACGGGGTGTGCTGAATTTTTCAGGAAGCACCAGCTCAACCCCCTTCCTTTCAAAGCACCAGGTAGTAACGTTAGGAGTCCGAAGAGATGCCATGTGTGCAGCCACACAGCTAGAAGACCCCGCAAAGCCACAAAAACCACTTGGGAATTCCTCGAGTGTCAAGTGGGACTGTGTGCTGGCACCTGCTTCAACGACTTCCACACTCTAATAAACTTTTGAAGTGGAAGTGACAACAGTGAAAGTGACACTCAAATGTAGGCTAAGAATAATAATATAACTAAGTATAAGTGAAAATGACACATATAAGTAATAATAAGTGCCTTCAATAACAATATGAACAAGTGAAAGTGACACTAAAATATATATTTCTAACAATAAATAAGTGAAAATGACACTCAATAAGCCTAGGCCAGTCAAAGTGACATTATAATAATAATAAAACTAAGTATAAGTGAAAGAGACACACAAGTTGTTGTTGTTGTTTTTGTTTTTCCCCAAGCTGCCTGGCCGAACAGCCCCAAGGCCCCGAGCAAGGCCAAGGCTATAACCGAGCGCCCCCACAGAACCCTCCCTGCCGACCACAATAAAGCCTGGGTGACCGAAGCCACTCCATGGCGGGGAGCTGAGGAGGGTGCGGAAACGCCCGGGAAACCAAAGCCCCACCCAGGGCCCTGTGCCCCTCAGCAATTATGAAGAGAAAGTTGAAGGGCAAAGGAAAGATGTGACGCTTTGGCTTCCAATCTTGGTAGATTAGGAGGTCAATCCACGCAAGAGACGCCGTCACTTGAGATCTAGAAAATATATAAGTAAAAGGAACAGTCAGAGTAAGCTATGGGTATGGCAGAGATCGCTCAGTTCTCACTCTGATAGACCAGCCCATCACCACATGACTAGAACCCAATCCTCTCAGCATCAGCTAGGAAAGGCCCTAGAAAGCTGCCTTTGGCGGAGGGATAGCTCCCCTATTTCAACCCTTTTCGGGGTTGGGCACCCGCCCAGACACACAAGTAATAATAAGTGCCTTCATAACAATATGAACAATTGACAGTGACACTATATATATTATTAGCTTACCTAGCAATACATAAAAGTGGAAATGACACTATCAATTATCAAAGTCCAGTGAAAGTGACACTATAATCATAATAATAATAATAAAACGAAGTAATAAGTGACAGAGACACAAATAAGTTCATGTAAATAACTTTATTGAGTGAAAATAACATAATAACTATAATAAATGACATAATAACCAATAAAACACTATCAAATCGGTTCCCGGCATAATTGCGGGTGGAGCGACGAGTGCAACTGGGCGTCGTAGCCGGGGCCGCGGTTGAGTGTTCGGACGCGCCGAGGTAAATACGCGGAAAGAGTTACCTCCACTTCCATCACCATCACTCCGGAACCAGTCGAGCTAGAGAGCTCTACTCAACGCCATACTACGCAGCAAGGTAAGGCGCCCATTTCTATATATGTTTGATTAATGTAGGTAATATATTAACCCTTAATTAGCGGCGAGCAACATAAGTCGAGTTAAATAAAGCTGGACTATGTGGCGGCGCTCGACATAACTCGAGTGGCAATTTCAGCACGTAATGTGGCTGAGAGAGAGAGACAAGTGGTGGCAGGAGACTAGCGAGCGTATGACTGCTCCAGACCACCGCGGCGAACCTACTGACACAAATCTCAGCTCCCTCCTCCCTCTCTCACTCGCTACATACTCAATTATGTACCGAAAGTACCGAATTACCTGCTTTTTGCACTCGCGTTGCACGGTTATTGCAAGAAAACTATCCATCATACAAGGATCGTTATGGTGTCATTCGAAAGCTCTGTTTATGCCCTTTCAGGGATAGATACTTGTTTTACGTTCTGGGTCTTATTTAGGCATGAAAATGATCACGTAAACAGCCCTATTTTGGCTAAAAACACCCCGCTGGGCGGTACACATAAATAAACCGCATAGGCCGCTCGTAAGGTGTTAAGCGAGATTAACCTTAGTTAACTTTTGTTGATATTCGGCTAGATCGCCCGGATACGAGCTCCGTCCTTTGGAGAGCCTGCCCGGGCCAGGAGGGTTAAAAGCCTTAATAATGCTTGTAACTTGCTGCAAATTGGCGCCTGGCTATAGCCGGGCGCCGCTCTTTAACCCTTATTTAGCGGGTGGTAAGGTATTTTACACCATGCCGCCCAGCGGGCATAATCCCGAAATATTCGCTCACTTTCACTCGCCCTAGCACCGTTACTATGGCTCCAATGGGAAAGAAACGGTCATTTTTGGAAAGAGCAACTCTTCGTCTCCCCATATAAGTCTATTATGGATGTTATGAGCGAGTGTGGAAGGTGGGAAGAGGAGGTACTTTTTGGTCTATTTCCCAGGCGCGTTCGGATGCGTTCGCTTTGCCCTGACTTCGGCCTCCCGCACGTCTACTATTCCTTCGGTAATCGGTCTTATTTTTCTCTTATTTTTCCTTATTTCTGTATTCTCTGTATTCTCTCTCTCTCTTTCTTTCTTTCTCTCTCTCTCACTCCTCCTCTCTCTCTGGCTCGCTCGCTTTCCCTCTCTCGCGCGCTCTGTCTCTCTCTCTATCGTGAGAAATGTACCGTACACCCTGGTTATCGTGAGAAATTTACCGAACGCCTGCAAATAATACGCTATAAAATGCTTGCAATCAAACTCTCAAGCAATTTCAAGGTCACATGCAATTATACATGTATAGGTAGACCCAGCGAGGAAGAGACAGAGAGAGAGAGAGAGTGTCGTGATAATATAACTATTTTACATATGTATCATATAATATTATGATAAAATAATATATACGGTACATATGTTCCCCACAATCATATAATGCCATGCACAAATATTCAATCGTTCGTTGTTTGTATTACCGTAAGAAATTTACCGAACGCCTGAAAATAATACGCTATAAAATGCTTGCAACAAACTTTCAAGCAATTACAAGGTCACATGCAATTATAAAAAGGTATATTGTAGACTACAATCTTCGCCAAGCTTCGTTGTTGCTTGTATTATCGTGAGAAATGTACCGTACACCCTAGTTATCGTGAGAAATTTACCGAACGCCTGCAAATAATACGCTATAAAATGCTTGCAATCAAACTCTCAAGCAATTTCAAGGTCACATGCAATTATAAATGTATAGGTAGACCCAGAGCGGAAGAGACAGAGAGAGAGAGAGAGAGAGTGTCGTGATAATATAGCTATTTTACATATGTATCATATATATAAAATAATATATACGGTACATAATATGTTCCCCACAATCATATAATGCCAAGCAAAAATATTCAATCTTTCGTTGTTTGTATTACCGTAAGAAATTTACCGAACGCCTGAAAATAATACGCTATAAAATGCTTGCAATAAAACTTTCAAACAATTACAAGGTCGCATGCAATTATAAAATGGTATATTGTAGACCACAATCTTCGCCAAGCTTCGTTGTTGCTTGTATTATCGTGAGAAATGTACCGTACACCCTGGTTATCGTGAGAAATTTACCGAACGCCTGCAAATAATACGCTATAAAATGCTTGCAATCAAACTCTCAAGCAATTTCAAGGTCACATGCAATTATAAATGTATAGGTAGACCCAGAGAGGAAGAGACAGAGAGAGAGTGTCGTGATAATATAACTATTTTACATATGTATCATATATATGATAAAATAATATATACGGTACATATGTTCCCCACAATCATATAATGCCAAGCACAAATATTCAATCTTTCGTTGTTGTTGTTGTTCCCCAAGCTGCCTGGCCGAACAGCCCCAAGGCCCCGAGCAATTTCAAGGCCATAACCGAACACCCCCACAGAACCCTCCCTGCCGACCACAATAAAGCCTGGGTGACCGAAGCCACTCCTTGGCGGGGAGCTGAGGAGGGTGCGGAAACGCCCGGGAAACCAAAGCCCCACCCAGGGGCCTGTGCCCCTCAGCAATTATGAAGAGAAAGTTGAGGGGCAAGGGAAAAATGTGACGCTTTGGGGTCCAATCTTGGTAGATTGGGAGGTCAATCCACAGAAGAGACGCCGTCACTTGAGATCTAGAAAATATATAAGTTAAAGGAACAGTCAGAGTAAGCTATGGGTATGGCAGAGATTGCTCAGCTCTCACTCTGATAGACCAGCCCATCACCACATGACTAGAACCCAATCCTCAGCATCAGCTAGGAAAGGCCCTAGAAGGCCACCTTTGGCGGGGGGGATAGCTCCCCTATTTCAACCCCTTTCGGGGTTGGGCACCCGCCTTCAATCTTTCGTTGTTTGTATTACCGTAAGAAATTTACCGAACGCCTGAATATAATACGCTATAAAATGCTTGCAATCAAACTTTCAAGTAATTACAAGGTCACATGCAATTATAAAAAGGTATATTGTAGACCACAATCTTCGCCAAGCTTCGTTGTTGCTTGTATTATCGTGAGAAATTTACCGAACGCCTGCAAATAATACGCAATAAAATGCTTGCAATCAAACTCTCAAGCAATTTCAAGGTCACATGCAATTATAAATGTATAGGTAGACCCAGAGAGGAAGAGACAGAGAGAGAGAGAGTGTCGTGATAATATAACTATTTTACATATGTATCATATACTGTACTGTATATGATAAAATAATATATACGGTACATATGTTCCCCACAATCATATACTGTAATGCCAAGCACAAATATTCAATCTTTCGTTGTTTGTATTACCGTAAGAAATTTACCGAACGCCTGAAAATATTACGCTATAAAATGCTTGCAATCAAACTTTCAAGCAATTACAAGGTCACATGCAATTATAAAAAGGTATATTGTAGACCACAATCTTCTCATGACCGCTTGCCACGGCCGCCGTGGACCAACTGAGATGTACTCCTCTTACATCCACCCTCACTCCCTCGCTACATACGTAATTATATAAAGAAATTACCGTATTTTAGCGATTTTGCCCTTCGGTTGCACGATCGTTGCAAGACAACCAGTGATCGTAGAAGGATGGTTCGGGTGTCATTGGAAAGCTCAATTTACGCCCTTTCAGGGATACATACTTGTATTACGCTCTGGGTCTTGTTTATGCATGAAAAAAAGCACGGAAACAACCCCATTTATGGTAAAAAAAAAAACGCTGGGCGGCACAGTGAAATATACTCCACCAACCGCTCGTAAGGTGATAAAATGCTTGCAATCAAACTTTCAAGCAATTATAAAATGTAAATTGTACTTACCAACACCCACACCAGTATAATGTTCGTCAGGAACGTCTCTATTTTGCTCAACAGTCTGTGCAACATCAACCACAACATTTGCGACACGCAAATTATGCTTGGGGTGAAAGCCTATGATCGGCATAATTTTGTCTTCCGAGTCATCCACACTATCTAAACTCTCACCCAGGCCTTCCATGATTTCATTCAACAGCCTATTAGAAAGTTCTGAAGAGTTCAGCATGATATCTAGTTCCTGGGCGGTGAGCCGAGCGTGATGAGTAGGGTAGCGCGACGCACTAGGGGTGGCGGCCACCGAATCGGACACGGGCAAATCTTGACCTTCCATTACGGCTGCTTGAGGGTTACCGAGTCATGGTCACACAGTGGGAATGTGTGGGTGGGACCTTGTAGTACACTGCCTGACCACCAGGTTTCGCTTTCCACCTAAATTAGGGCGGGAATACGCCCACGGACTTAAGGCGGGCCCCGCCATTTAGTCCAATTTTCTCGATTCGGACTTAAGTCGGGCCCCGATCTTTAAGGGTTAAGGGTTAAGGGTCGCTCTACTGGTGATCTTCTTTCATATCTTACTAACTCATAGTCATCCTCCTTGCAGGAATTCGGTGAGACCTTTTCTATTGCACTAGATATATCGAAGGCCTTAGATAGAGTCTGGCACAAATCTTTAATTTCTAAACTACCCTCCTTCGGTTTCTATCCCTCCATCTGTGCCTTTGCCTCTAATTTCCTTTCCGGCAGTTCCATAGCTGCGGTTGTGGACGGCCATCGCTCACTTCCTCATCCTAACAACTCCGGTGTTCCTCCGGGGTCTGTCCTATCTCCCATTCTCTTTCTAATTTTCATAAATGAACTTCTCAACTGTACCTCCAGTCCCATCCATTCATACACAGACGATTCTACTTTACACTACTCAATTAGTTTTCCTGAACGCCCCAGCCAGCAATCCCTCAAAGTCAAACATAATGAAGCCATGCAACACTTATCTTGTGATCTAACTACTATTTCCAATTGGGGCAGAGTTAACCTTGTTACCTTTAATGCTTCCAAAACCCAATTTCTTTCTCTTTCTACCCCTTCAGAACTCCCAGAGGACTATACCTTACACTTCAACAATACAAAAATCAATCCTTCATCTTCTCTCAATATTCTCGGTGTCTCTTTTTCTGATGCTCTCACTTGGAAGGACCATATTACCAGTCTTGCTAAGGCTCGCTTGGTGTAGTGACTAGCGTCTCGGACTTCCACCCAGAAGGCCCGGGTTCGCGCCCACGCTCGGAGCATTAAAGATTTTTCACAAGCACTGAGTCGTTATCATCCCTCATGAGCAAAGGGATGGGGTAGTAGTACAGGACCCCAATGGAAATACGCCTAATCGGCCTTATTGAGCTATCCTTAGCTAGCTTAGCATGCGCTAGCTTTAAGAACTATTATTATTATTATTATTATGTCAACCGCCTCAAGGGGTTCTTTACCCCTGCACAGCTTTTTGCTCTATACAGGGGCACAGTGCATCCTTGTATTGAGTATTGTTCACATGTGTGGGGAGGATCCTCTCACACAGCACTCCTAGATAAAGTAGAAAGGAAAGCCTTTTGTATTATTAACTTCCGCTCACTCACCAACTCTCTGCAATCTCTCTCTCTTCGCCGCAATGTTGCATCTCTCTTACTATTCTATCGCTACTATAATAATCAATGTTCCTCAGAGCTTTCCCAGTGTATACCACCTCCTTTATTTAGGGTACATAGTACCCATCTCGCAACACAATCCCACCCCTACTCTGTGCATCTCTTCAACCCAAAAGTGAAACATTATTCTCAGACTTTCTTCTATTCAACTGCTGAGCACTGGAACTCTCTCCCAGAATCAGTTTTTCCCTCTTCCTATGACTTAAATTGCTTCAAACTCCGTGTGTCCAGGCATTTTGGCTCGAATGTCCCTTGATTTTGGCCCTGTCACTTTGTCAACTCTGGGGGAGGCACTCACTAAAGGCAGTTCTGCCTTTTGTCTCCCTCACTCACATAAAAAAAAACAATAACAACAATGCATTAAACCACCGGCTGATTTATTATAAATGTACAACGAGGGACCAGCCACTTGTCAATTTTTATTTTTTTTTTAACACGCACACGGCTCGACTTAGGGGATTGCCAACCATCGGTATTGTTCCATGGGATCCTAAAGCAGTTCCCATACAAATCTAGGTGCCATAGGACAAGAGTAATTAAGGTGGACGCCAGGGCCGGATTAAAGGGCGGGCTACTTGGGCTGTAGCCCCAGGGCCCCCACTGAAAAGGGGCCCCCACGCTCAAGTTTAGAATAATAAATAGTAGATGTATTATAAGTAACAAAAACTATATACGACTACAGAAACATATCCATAAATTATCTGTTTTATTATATAACACTGATAATAAGCAAAAAATCAGCAATATGCAATTATTAATGAAATCTCACACAAAATGTTACTTAAATTTTGTGATACTCGAATGCCGCGTATTCACGTGATCACACTGATCAGTGTTGCCGACTCGGCGACTGTTTAGCGACGTGATGGCAAATTTCTGCTAGGACTAGCTACTTTCACAATTGTAAGTCTGCCCCGGGTACTGATTTGCTTTGTACTCTACATACTGGTAAGACCAATTTCATTATTCCTCTCTCCCTACCTAGCTAATTTCAAAGTGTAGAAAAATCGTCAATCTAGCACTTTTTAAAATCTTCATATGGCAACACTCGATTTTGATCGACGATTCAGATATTGTTTACTAACGCCAGCAAAAGTACGCCATGAGCCTGGCTAGCTGTGAATTATCATAAATTTTGAAGAAAATTGGGGTTGGATTTAATTTTGTCTTACCCTGCCGTCCTGTTCCCAAAGTTGCAAACAGCCATAAAATAATATAGGGTAAGTAATAAACTCTATTAAGGATATAAAAGTTGAAAGTTCTAATAGTAAGAGGCTACAACCATCCTCAAGTCTGTGTCGTCTGTTTCTGCGAATGTTCCCTCAAATAGTATATTTTTACAGTGAATATAGGCTAAGGCTACAGTGCTACTACACTGTAGACTATAAAAGTAGCCTACAATAAAATATTTTGTTTTATACAATTATAACTGACAAATAGAGTATTAGTAAGTTGGAGGGAGAAAGAGGGAGGGGTAGGCCTAGAATGAAGGGGGGGATGGAGTGAGAAGACATAATATGTCCTATGGAGAGGAGTGGCATGAACTGGCAGGAGGGCCGTATCCTTGCGAGGGACGGGTCGGGCTGGAGGCGCTTTGTGTGTGGCCACCGTTTAGGGGAGTAAGGCATCTAGCAATAGATAGATAGATTTGTTATTGATAAAGAAATGATTCCAGTTTTATATAAACTTAATTGCAAAACTTTGTTTTGTTTTATTTAGTTTTCTTGTACCGGTAACGAGAAAGTAACATGTACAGTATTTTTTTAAATCTTCCAACTCTATCTATATTAGCTTTAAACACTGGTATTAATAATATTAGCAAACTACAAAACGAAA
This sequence comes from Paralithodes platypus, assembly GCA_032716605.1. Taxonomy (NCBI): domain Eukaryota; kingdom Metazoa; phylum Arthropoda; class Malacostraca; order Decapoda; family Lithodidae; genus Paralithodes; species Paralithodes platypus. Next base: position 71,645,302 of record CM064487.1, read on the forward strand.
GCATATTTGCCTGTCTGTTTTTTTTTTACTGTATTTATTCTCTGGATACCAGTCTATTACTCTTAGTAGTCCGGGAGCAACCCTACCAAATTGTTAATTTCCGTTGTCCATGTAAGTGTAGGTAAAAAATAGTTTCAAATTGCTAATTAGAAAAATAAACAAGTTCGAAATATATGTACAGTACCTTAACTAAATATATGGGGGCATTCACATATAAAATATATTATTTTTTAGACTGTTGCCATTTGAGCAAATTCGTCTTCCCTTTTAATTCGTAACAATTCTAATTTCTACATTATTTGATTTTTACAGTACTGCCATTTTTGACCAAATAAACTGTGTATCATAACAATTGTCGGTCAATATTCAGGAGGCGCTACAATATTGGTAAAAAATTAAGCTCAATAGCATGTGATTAAGCTATTTTTTTCCAATTTTTTTATGTAGGTGTAATTCCCAGGAAACTAACATAATACATATTATATGGATATTTACGTTGTAAGGGTTTGTTTACACTTCTTCTATTTCGTCTTCTCCTGGGAGATCTGTTTTGCGTGACTGTCAGTCAACAACTGAGATATCTGGTGGCGAATGCAATGAACTATACTGGTGGCGTCGTGGCCAAAGTAATCACCCTACCTAATTCATGCCAAGAGTACTCGAGTTCACTGACACGTGATGTCTATCGACCAATCAGGTGATGCCATGATTTGGAAAACAGGTGGCCCGGGATATAAGCTATCAGTTTAATTCTGGCCAGCTTGTGTAGAGGGTGTGAGCCGATCAAAGCTTTTTCCACCGTCTTTAAAAACACTGAGGCTGCTTCAGACATTTTCGCCTTCCAATAAGTGTAAACTGTCCAAAGTGCAATAACCAGTGTTCCAAATACAGCTGACGAGGACAGCTAGTTTTGAAATGCACATACACTTGTATTACATGGAAAAATTTGAAACAAAATCCACCAGCTGTTGACCAAGATGAGTGGTGATCGAGCCTCCAGCGGCCAGCCAGGCAGCCCAGTACCTCTTCTGTTCATTAAGGTTAGTTGGTTGGTTGGGACAATATCAAGGAGCCGGACCACAGCTAGCTCGGGAATCTTAATGGGTGATCGCAAAGTAACATAAAGTGAAAGATTTTTTCGCATAGTTTTAAACTGGCATGCAAGGGCTAGTTCGTTATACTGATGGGTCAATATTTACGAGTCACACCACAGCTGGGATCTCATTGTTAACGGTAGTTTTGGGTTCCTATCATTCTATGCTTCATTGCTATATACTTTTTATCCACCGGAATTATTTATTTTTTCTTGGCTTTTTTTTTTTTTTTTAGCATTAACCTAACCAAAAAACCTAACCTAACCTAACCTAATAGCCCCCAAATACATTTAGGTTAGGTTAGGTTAGGTTTTTAGGTTAGGTTAATGCTAAAAAAAAAAAAAAAAAAAAAATATATATATATATTTTCCGGTGGATAAAAAGTATATAGCAATGAAACATAGAATGATAGGAACCCAAAACTACCCTTAGAAATGAGATTCCAGCTGTGGTGTGACTCGTAAATATTGACCTACTGATGTTTTGGATCGACATCGATCTTTTTAGGCCTAATAGGTCCGGTAGAGCATATACATCATTGCTATATATGTCATTAAGAGCTGAAATGTATTATAAGGGAAAAACAAAAAAATAAAAATACATAGGCCTAGGCCTACTGTAAAACAATAAGTTTTTCAGCCAGTACCCAACCAACGGGGGTGTGGGGGCGGCAGCCCCCACCCATAATACTAGGTTAGGTTAGGTAAGGTTGTTAGGTTAGGCTAATGTTAACCCCATTCTTACTAGGTTAGGCTAATGTTAACCCCATTCTTACTAGGTTAGGTTAGGCTAATGTTAACCCCATTCTTACTAGGTTAGGTTAGGTAAGGTTGTTAGGTTAGGCTAATGTTAACCCCATTCTTACTAGGTTAGGTTAGGTAAGGTTGTTAGGTTAGGCTAATGTTAACCCCATTCTTACTAGGTTAGGTTAGGTAAGGTTGTTAGGTTAGGCTAATGTTAACCCCATTCTTACTTCGTTAGGTTAGGGCAATGTTAACCCTATGAAAACCCAAACAAAGATTTTATTTGGGTTACTGTGTAATTTTAACATGAACATTAGTAAAATCCGAGCCAAGTTTCGTCAAAACTTGGCTCGTGTTTTCGAAATGTCGGGTTATATGGGTATCGAAATTTACAAAACCCGAGCCAACATGTTAATAAGGTTACTGTGTTATTTTAATTTTTAAATTAGTTAAATCCGAGCCAAGTTTCGTCAATACTTGGCTCGGGTTTTCAAAAAGTCGGGTTTTATGGGTCTGGAAATTTACAAAACCCGAGCCAAATTTTGGTTACAAATGTGTATTATCGTGTTCTATACGCTTTTTACCCCTCAATTTCCCTGATCTTCATAGCCCTCCTGTTACGACCTGGCACTCGGGTACACAAGGGCTCTCAATCAGGACTCTAATACGGCTCGCTGCCACAACGGAAACACACGATCCCAACCCCTGAGTACTGCCAGCCGAACAAAAAACACCAATACCCTCCAGAGTTCAATCTGCTATAACGGGGTATACAAGAACTCGGTACTAGTGTTCAACAACAGACTAATAAAGAGACAGGAATTCTCTAGTCTGGTCAACAATCAAACAAAGAAGTAAGAAACAACAACACCAAAGAATAGTGTTGGCCGAAGCCGAAGTAATCCACCCTTGACTAAGAACTTAAGAAGTCCTCCACCCTCTACTTCGGATCGGCACTATTACGTTACGTTAATTAATAGTCCTTAAGCATCGAGCAAGGAATCTTCTGAAAAAAGTTAGATGCTTCTCGGATGCTCGTAAGAAGTACGTATCGGATTTTGAACAGTAATTCAATAAGAAAAACACTGGCAATTAAATACTATTACAGGTTTAAATTGGCATAAGAATAATTAAAAGAATATGCAATAGTAAATGGCAAACATTAAAAAGAAGTACTCCGCAAATGCAACGGCAATAGCCTACTCGGATTGTGCTCGTGGGCCACTAATCACTAAAGTAGCCAAGCTTGCAACACATGAAATCAATAGTGCATAAACAATATCATACATAAGGAAAGCTTCAATACTATTCTGTATCTACTAATCGAGTAAAGTCTAGCTGGGGTACTGTGGGCAAAAGGTAGCAGTGACTGAGCAAAAACGGCTCGTAGCCTAGCGAAGTCCTCACAACTGTTTAAAGTATTACGTTAACACTAACAAGTGCACTTTGAGAAATCCAGATCCCTTGTATCTGGTTTTCTCCCGGCTCCTTGACAAAGTAAAAACAAGCTGTTAATAAAATACAGGGTGGTTAGGCTCTTGCCCTCACGCACTGTAAATTATTAACTCAACACAGTCAGCCGCGAAGACAACCTAGGCTTCACTGAACCGAAACGAGTATGCAGGTTTATCGCTTAACCACTGCATCAAACAACAACTCGTAACACAGAAAAGCCTTACCCCAGTCTAGCATTACCTAGACTAGCAGAAACCAGGAATAATAATAATAACACACAGGGAAATGCATAGACAAGTGCAACAAACATAAATCAATCCTATTCTAAGTTAACCCTTCCAAAATAGGCTATCTAATAGGCATGTATCTCATGAGAACTCAAGCGATAATACGTTGGCTGACTAGCTCTGCACCAACGGGACCATGGAAGTTAAAAAGGGTAGGGAAAAGGGGAGATAAGAATGTAAGGTAGTAGAGAAAGTTCACATCAGTCAGAAGAATATATATAGTTAGCAAGGGAAATGAGAAGTCGCTCTGCCTAATGAGTTCTGATCAAAAAATGGCTAGACTTCCCTTTTTATACTCGGCCCTCTAGTGAGCCCAACGTGAACTACTAAGGACCGCCCACTGACAATCATTACGTAATTTCTCTCTCTCCTCTGGGATAGACAAAGGCTTTCCTAGCACTGAGGGGAGGGGGGAGGGGGGGGGGGAGTGCTAGTGAGTTAGGCCCACCTCCCGCATGGCGCACCCACTGACCCCCAACTGTGGCTGCCGCTTCTCCCATCATTACAAATAAGTTTTACACACAATACTTATAACTAATGATATAAAATAGAACTCGTTGACTCAGATGAAAACAAAATACATATTCATATTACTTATAGTACAACGGCTCACATGAACTAAGTTAGGAAACTCTACATAGACTACAGCCAAAGTTCCTGCCCTGACGATCCTAGCGAGAGTGGGGCATGACTAGGCGTTCTGTACAGCATGCTCACACTGGACATGCGTCACACCTCCCCCAAGATTTTACTTGCTCAACCCTGAGCTAAAATCTGACAAACACAGAACCCCATCAAGCCCCTCACACCCAGCGACCCAGCGACCGCATGGCACTAAAACAAAGCTGAGTTTATCACCAAAACGCATCTTATTATTAACCAAAAATTCACATTTATAACTCCTCCCAACAATAGCAAAAAGACACAATATCATGCTCCCAGAGCGAGCTTACAGCAGCTCAGCCGTTTGATAGTTTGTGGACTACTCAAACTCTATAGGCTATGACAAACTTATACGATTACCTATATCAAAAGAAAGAGTTTTTTATGATTTTTATATTTTAATATGTTTTTCCCGGCTGCACTATAAGGGCAGCCTATTTTCCTCCACTCAAACCCACACACCTGTGATAGCCTACGACTGATCATCCACCCTTGATAAACAATCCGCGATCACATTGTCACATCCAGCAATATGACGGATGTCCAGGTTATACTCCTGCAACATCAAAGACCACCTGGTCAGTCTCATATTGTGATTGTGAAATTGATTCAGGAATCTCAAAGGGTGATGATCAGTGTAGATAACCACGACTGGGCCATAGGCTGGAACATACACCTCGAAGTGCCTGAGCGACAGCACAATCGCCAGTAATTCCTTTTCTATTGTAGAATAGTTCTTTTGTGCAGCATTGAACTTCTTAGAAAAGAAACTTACTGGGTGTTCCACACCTTCATTGTCTGTCTGTAGCAAGACGGCACCAGCCCCTACACCACTAGCATCTGTTGCCAGCTGAAAGGCCTGTTAAAGTCTGGGGCCCTGAGTATCGGGTGAGTACATAGCAAATGTTTCACCAAAGTGAAAGCCTTTTCACACTCAGGTGCCCACAAAAACTTTTTGTCTTTAGATAACAAATCTGTGAGAGGTGCCAACACCGTTGAGTAACCTTTTATGAAGCGTCTGTAGTAGCCTATCATACCCAAGAATCTCATAATCTGCTTCTTGGTTGTTGGGTGCGGAAATTTATTGATAGCCTGTACCTTGTTCTGAGGAGGGCACACCTGTCCCCTTCCCACTACAAACCCAAGGTACTGCACAGTGGCTTTTACGAAGTCACACTTTGCCAAATTTACTACCAGACCTGCTTCACTAAGTTTCCGGAACAAGGTCTCAAGGTGCTCACAATGGCTCTCAAAGTCGTCATCATAAATGATTACATCGTCCAAATATACGGTGCAATTTGGAATGTCCTTTACAATTTCATTCATCAGGTTCTGAAACGTTGCTGGTGCATTCTTAAGCCCGTAAGGCATATCATTGCACCGGTAGGTACTCCCGTCCACAACAAAACCACATACCTCTTTAGCACGCTCGGACAAAGGTACTTGCCAGTAACCTTTTACTAAATCTACTTTAGACAAAAACGAGCATTACCAATTTTGTCAACACTATCATCAACCCGAGGAAGAGGATATGGGTTAGTTGGAGTCAAACCGTTTAACCTACGGAAATCAATACAAAAGCGTACCTTGCCATCTGGCTTAGGCTGCAGTGTTACAGGGGAAGTCCACTTAACTGTGCCTTTCTCTATCAACCCTCTACCGAGCATATACTCCAACTCATCCCTCAGAGCTGGTAGTTTTATGGGGGGCACACGGTACGGGATTGACTTAAAGGGTAGATGGTCCCCCACGTCAACATCATGCATAGCCTGAGTAGTGAGGCCTGGGTGTTCAGCAAATACAGTGGGGTATGAACCGAACAACTGACGGATAGCATCAAACTGCGGCTCAGGCAAATGAGCTATAGCCTCGTCAGCCCTTAGGCTCGAGTTCCCCGCCCACTGATCCGCTGAAACATGTTGATCCCAGCTATCCTCCTCTGAAGCTTGACTGTCCCCCTCTCCTTCTCCACCACGGCCGCAACAAGCCAACACAGGGACAGTGAGAGGCTCAGAGGGGCGCCTCACATACTCTTTAATAAGGTTCACGTGACATAACTGGTTCTTTTTCCTCCTGTCTGGAGTGGCAACAAGGTAATCTAAGTCTGAAATTTTTTCTACAATTTTATAAGGTCCAGTGTACTTCGCAGAGAGGGGGTTACCAACCAAAGGCAACAAAATTAATACCTCTTGTCCTACAGTGAACTTCCGGAGCCTCACTTTGCGATCATACCTGTCCTTCATCAAAGCTTGTGATTCTGTCAAATTTCTACCTGCCATCTCCAGACTCTTAAGCATGCGCTCACGGCTTTCAAGCACATACTTTAATAATGGACAAGGCTGCACAGTCCCCTCCCAAATTTCTTTCAGCATGTTAAGGGGGCCCCTGACACGGTGTCCAAAAATCAGCTCGTTTGGACTAAATCCCAGGCTCTCACCAGGTACCTCCCGAGCAGCAAACAGCACATAAGGCAATCCAAGATCCCAATCCATACCGTTGTCAGCACAATAACACCTGAGCATGCTTTTAAGTGTAGCATGCCACCGCTCAAGCACCCCTTGACTCTCAGGGTGATACGCTGACGATACTACTGCTCGTATCCCATGCTGTTGCATTGTTTGCTTGAACATGTTGGAGGTGAAATTAGATCCCTGATCAGACTGAATCTCCTCCGGGTACCCGTACCTTGAGAAGTACCACAACAAGTTACTGACTACCGTCTTAGCCATTCCATTTTTCATAGGGTATGCATCGGGGTATCTAGTGGCAACATCCATTATGGTTAACAAAAATTTATTTCCCGCCTTAGAGGGAGGGAGTGGACCAACCATGTCAACAATAATTTTACTAAAGGGTGGCCCAATCACAGGAATAGGGTGTAACGGAGCCTTAGGAATAACTTGGTTCGGTTTCCCGACACGTTGACAAATATCACAGGAGTTTATCCATGACTGCACATGAGACTTCATCCCCGGCCACCAAAACAATTTCCCCAAAGCCGCCACCGTTTTTCTCACCCCTAGATGTCCTGCCAGTGGTGTGTCATGCGCCAACCTCAGTAGGCTATCCCTGCACTCCCGTGGCACCACCAACTGGTCCACTACTCCGGACCCCTTTTGCCAACTACGTTTAGGGTCTTGAAAACGCCTATAAAGGATGCCTTCTAAATAAAAAAAATCTCCTGGCTGTGCATCGCCGTCCTCGTCGAGCTCTACAGCTCCATTAGCACACGTTTGGAGCTCAGGGTCCTCTAGTTGCAACCGACTTATATCTGAGGGTGCCAAGCGATCTAACTGCTCCCGGAGCAATGCATGACCTTCCCCGATACTGGGCTGCTCCCTCTGTCTCTCTCGATGTACATAACGTTGCTGTCGTGGAGACTCGTCATGCCCAGCCTCGTCACTCTCGATGACAGGCCCAGGGGCTACTCCAGAATTAAGTAATGGTGCTAATACTGAATCACCCAGGAGAGCCGCCGAGTCAAAACTCTTAAAACCAACTCCAGCTTTAGCCTCCTCCTGTTGATCGTTCCTCCGCTGGTCTGAAGGCGGAGGACTAGGCTGTGACACTTTAGCTGCCCGAGCTCGGGTGACAACACACGCCATGGGTTGTGTCTGGCACCGCTCGACCCACTCTTGCTCTTCCCTACTCACGTCGGCCGGCCTCTCGGCAACGACTAAGGGTAGAACCTCGGAAGCGGGCATTGCAAAGTCGTTGCCGAGAAGAAGGTCGACGCCCTCCACTGGCAGTTTCTCCACAATCCCGACATCCAATTCACGTGCCACACCATCCACCTCCAACTCCAACCGCACCAGCGGGTATGACCGAGTTGCATTAATACCCTGCACCACTACCACCCGAGCCGCGTTTATAGGGTAGCCAGTCAAGTTTTTCATCAGAGTCTGGGAAGCACCTGTATCACGCAAGACCTCTACTCCATGCTTGCGCCCCGCCCACATCACGCAACCCCGCCCTCTATGGTCGCAAAAAACATCCTGAGCAGGGTTCGAGCCTCCCAGGTGCTTCTGCATTGGCTGTGCCTCAGCCTCTGACGAACTGCCCCAGGCAAACTCAGATGACTTCGGAGACACACCAATGTTGCAGGCCAAAGACACAGCTGCTGTAGGTGGTTTGCTAGGACAGACTCTTGCAAAGTGCCCCTTTTTATGACAATGATAACACTCCACCTCCCCTTTGGGCTTCCCTTGGTACTGGGAAGGGCCCGGCCCCTTCTTAAATGGGACGGTGCTAGTCTTGTGGTCAGTCTTGGTATCATGGCTCTTGTACTTGTTTGCATAAGGTATATCACTAACTCGGGGGGTGGGGCGTCACGCCCCTTGTTACCTGCCTCACTACGCTGGGCAGACCCGCACCCACGAATTAGTGATAGCCGGAGGTCAGCCATCTCAGCTGCCTCCTGTAGAGTTTTTGGGTTCTTTTCTTTAATAGTTAAAGTCATTTCTGCACCAGTACACTTATAAAACTGCTCGAGCAGAAACAGCTCAGTCAACTGTTCGGCCGTCTCAGCTTTCTCAGAACGTGTCCAGTTTTTAAGTGCATCTTTTAAGTCCCGGGCATGTTCAAGAAAGGTCACCTCCCTAGTCTTTGTAACACCCCGAAACTTCAATCGATATGTTTCCGGTTGCAACTCGTATGCCCGTAGGACAGCTCTCTTCAATTCTGGGTAGTCAATGCAAGACTCTAAAGGCAGTGCATCATAAGCCTTCAGACCCTTACCCGTAAGTCTTGAGGAGACTAGAGCTGCCCACTTCTCTTCAGGCCAATTATGGTCCCTACATTTCTTCTCAAAACGATTAAAAAATTCTGTGACTTCAGTTTCACTAAATACCGGCACCAATTTGACTAATTGGGCCAAGGACTGTTCTCTTACTTGGCCCTCACGGCCCATCCAAGTCCCTGTCGACTCTGCACGAGACTTATCTAAATCTAATTTAGCACAATATTTCTCCGAGTCGTACTTAAGCTCAGCCTCATGCCTCCTAACCTCAATCTCATGCCTCCTCGTCTCATCCTCCTGCCTCCTGGTCTCATTTTCATGCCTCCTGGTCTCATCCTCCTGCTTCCTAGCCTCAATCTTAGCAAGCTCAAGTCTAAATACCATATCTGGAGACAGACAGGAAGAGGGAGCTGCCACTACTGAAGGAGGGGGGGCAAAAACTGGGGAACCACCATGTGCACCACCCGAGGGCACTCCAATCTGCCAATTCTCATCCCTCTGTGGGAGAGTGCTAACCTCCGGTAACTGAGTGGACGGCACTGTGGGAGTCGAGTGAGAGGGGATCTGGGGAGGAACCCCCCCCAAACGCCCTCTCCTCCGAAACCCCATGTCGCCCACGCAACACCCAGGAAATCAGCTCCCCCTTGGACATCCCTACTACATTGGAAATGCCCAAAACCTTGGCTATCAGGTGCAAGCCACAAACATCCACCCCAGTCAGCCTCTCCTCCGTCACGTGGTACCGCTTACTCACAAAAACTCTAGCATCCTCCTCACTGGTTACTAACGGCACACCTTCAAATGGCATCTCTCGCTCATCGTCAGTGCTAATGCACGACATACTGAAGTCCACAAAAAAATTCTCGAGACAAAAGTGTTAAACTTCCTATGCAAGCACTAATTACTAATTAACTGGAGTCTCTTAAATGCTTTACTAATTGCCATACAAAAAAAAATATTCTTCAATATGCACGCTAAAATACAAACAAACAAATGTTGTACAACTCTGCAAAAATTTATACTGTTCACAAAATCCTGGCAAGGTCGCCATTTGTTACGACCTGGCACTCGGGTACACAAGGGCTCTCAATCAGGACTCTAATACGGCTCGCTGCCACAACGGAAACACACGATCCCAACCCCTGAGTACTGCCAGCCGAACAAAAAACACCAATACCCTCCAGAGTTCAATCTGCTATAACGGGGTATACAAGAACTCGGTACTAGTGTTCAACAACAGACTAATAAAGAGACAGGAATTCTCTAGTCTGGTCAACAATCAAACAAAGAAGTAAGAAACAACAACACCAAAGAATAGTGTTGGCCGAAGCCGAAGTAATCCACCCTTGACTAAGAACTTAAGAAGTCCTCCACCCTCTACTTCGGATCGGCACTATTACGTTACGTTAATTAATAGTCCTTAAGCATCGAGCAAGGAATCTTCTGAAAAAAGTTAGATGCTTCTCGGATGCTCGTAAGAAGTACGTATCGGATTTTGAACAGTAATTCAATAAGAAAAACACTGGCAATTAAATACTATTACAGGTTTAAATTGGCATAAGAATAATTAAAAGAATATGCAATAGTAAATGGCAAACATTAAAAAGAAGTACTCCGCAAATGCAACGGCAATAGCCTACTCGGATTGTGCTCGTGGGCCACTAATCACTAAAGTAGCCAAGCTTGCAACACATGAAATCAATAGTGCATAAACAATATCATACATAAGGAAAGCTTCAATACTATTCTGTATCTACTAATCGAGTAAAGTCTAGCTGGGGTACTGTGGGCAAAAGGTAGCAGTGACTGAGCAAAAACGGCTCGTAGCCTAGCGAAGTCCTCACAACTGTTTAAAGTATTACGTTAACACTAACAAGTGCACTTTGAGAAATCCAGATCCCTTGTATCTGGTTTTCTCCCGGCTCCTTGACAAAGTAAAAACAAGCTGTTAATAAAATACAGGGTGGTTAGGCTCTTGCCCTCACGCACTGTAAATTATTAACTCAACACAGTCAGCCGCGAAGACAACCTAGGCTTCACTGAACCGAAACGAGTATGCAGGTTTATCGCTTAACCACTGCATCAAACAACAACTCGTAACACAGAAAAGCCTTACCCCAGTCTAGCATTACCTAGACTAGCAGAAACCAGGAATAATAATAATAACACACAGGGAAATGCATAGACAAGTGCAACAAACATAAATCAATCCTATTCTAAGTTAACCCTTCCAAAATAGGCTATCTAATAGGCATGTATCTCATGAGAACTCAAGCGATAATACGTTGGCTGACTAGCTCTGCACCAACGGGACCATGGAAGTTAAAAAGGGTAGGGAAAAGGGGAGATAAGAATGTAAGGTAGTAGAGAAAGTTCACATCAGTCAGAAGAATATATATAGTTAGCAAGGGAAATGAGAAGTCGCTCTGCCTAATGAGTTCTGATCAAAAAATGGCTAGACTTCCCTTTTTATACTCGGCCCTCTAGTGAGCCCAACGTGAACTACTAAGGACCGCCCACTGACAATCATTACGTAATTTCTCTCTCTCCTCTGGGATAGACAAAGGCTTTCCTAGCACTGAGGGGAGGGGGGAGGGGGGGGGGGAGTGCTAGTGAGTTAGGCCCACCTCCCGCATGGCGCACCCACTGACCCCCAACTGTGGCTGCCGCTTCTCCCATCATTACAAATAAGTTTTACACACAATACTTATAACTAATGATATAAAATAGAACTCGTTGACTCAGATGAAAACAAAATACATATTCATATTACTTATAGTACAACGGCTCACATGAACTAAGTTAGGAAACTCTACATAGACTACAGCCAAAGTTCCTGCCCTGACGATCCTAGCGAGAGTGGGGCATGACTAGGCGTTCTGTACAGCATGCTCACACTGGACATGCGTCACACTCCCCACTATCGGGGGGGGGGGGGCGTGTCTTTAGATTGATGGATAATGGGTAAATGCTTAATTCCCATTCAATTTCATCACTAGATTAGACTAAAACACCAGAAACAAAATCAAAATACCAAAACAAAATTCCTGAAAAACACGTTGTTGCGTCTCCTGTATATTAACCCAATTGTCTTGTAGTTTACAATTAACCTATATTCAAATAACTTTGTGAAAATTAAATAATTGTGTTACCACTGTTTTGGCTACGAAAACTCCAGACAGCGTTGCCAGATTGTTTTTGCCCTTTGTCTGGGAAATTTTGGTAAAAAATCTGGATATTTGAAGGTTACAATTATGTAGAGTATGCCGATATATATTATGGCGTATGCCAAGTAAGTAATGCGTTTTTAAGGAATTGTACTAGGACAACAAAGAAAATGGTACATCCTACCACCACAAAATATGCAGGACTAACACAAATATATTAATCCTTTCCACAATATATGCTCTTAGTATAACCCTGGGCGTATGCTTACATAAATCGCTGTAGTAAATTAGAAAGCATATTTGTTTCCACAATTGTATATATAGCTTGTATTAACTTAGGCATATGGTCAGCAACTGTGAAGGGTAAGTCATGTTCAGTTATAAAAGCAGCAAGTCGCAGTTCACTAGCCTTAACCATCTCAGTTTCCTTTTTCTTACTATGTGAAGCATAATCAAATACTGAGCTGGCTGAAAGTTGTTCGATATTGGACTTTGGACATTCGGATGTAAACAAAGCGACGAATCTCACGCGATCTTGAACGAAGCAAGCTGATTTACTTAGATACGTTTAGTATGATCAATACGTATATTATTTATGTTGTATTTAATATTTATTGGCAAATCTATTATCACACAATTAAAATTCATATTATAAGTAATGTTAACCAGAAAATACATAATTTTATATAACGGTAGCCTATTGTTATGGAATAACAAGCCGTAGTAAATACCGATGACACTGCAGATCCTGAATATCCAATAGAATCCTGAAAACTGTTGGATATTGGACTTTGGACATTGGACTTTGGACATTCAAACATTACTGGATAGTGAGTAGCCTATAGAGTTGAATATCCAATAAAAACCTGAAAACTGTTGGACATTGGACTTTGGACATTCAAACCTTACTCGATATTGATTAGCCTAGAGTTGAATATCCAATAAAATCCTGAAAACTGTTGGATATTGGACTTTGGACATTCAAACATTACTGGATATTGAGTAGCCTAGAGTTGAATATCCAATAAAATCCTGAAAACTGTTGGATATTGGACTTTGGACATTCAAACATTACTGGATATTGATTAGCCTAGAGTTGAATATCCAATAAAATCCTGAAAACTGTTGGATATTGGACTTTGGACATTCAAACTAAAATGCCCCAGAACAAGAAGCCCACCACAGAAGCCACGAGCGAACACCACACAGAAACACCCAAAGGAAAGGTCCACAGAACGAAAGGACCAGCTGACCGAGCCAGCCATTTCAGACAGGCCCAAGCCCGCAGGGCTAAGCAGCTCCAGGCTGCACCCTTTACCTTTTCTAAACTGACCATTTTCCACACTTCACGTACACTAACCCTCTCGTGTCCTACACTCCTAACTACAAAGATGATGAACAGGAATATACATTCATATTAAAAACACCCATGCCCTGTCCCGACGTTGAGCCAATGCCAACACATCAGACAGCCATAATTATATCTATGTATGTTCTTACATCCAAGAAGTAGATGTTATATATCTTAGAAGTTAAAACACCCACGCTTGTCCCTAGACCTCGTATATCATTTTCCATGACGAGTATAGATATATGTAACCCGTGCTCAGTCGCCCCTTGCATTGTTCCTCTAGTAACTAAGTATTAATATTAACATTCCCTAACATCTTGTCTTGCCAGACTAAGCTTCTGAAGACCCATCGCCCCATAAATCTATGTATTCAATCCTTAGGTTAAGTATTTTTATCCGCCATTGTGTTCACCTTTTTCCATTTACTTTCCCACAATTGTCATACGTCTTCCCCTTGCCTCCTTCGTATCCACAGTCCACACTACGCCAATTTACTTCGTGTCTTACACCTCTTACCCCAACCAGAGAGTGTATAAGATAACCTGGTTACCAGTATCTGTCATAATTACCCCGAAACAATAACTAAGTACCCCTACGAACTGCCGCTGTTGTTGGTATATTTATATTTAATAGAAAACGCAGTTCCCAGGGCCAACTAATAATATCCATAACCCTCGGACTGATCACATAACTCTATCTTTTCCAGACTCGTATACCACCCCATAGTTGCATTCCCCGGTAGCATTTGGCTAACGTATTCTACTGCCTTTTCAAACTTCCATATCAATTGTAGCCTAATGCCACCCCCACGCCCAGGGACCTTAGGGGCAAAATTTCCCTGTAGCCCTTGAACTCTCCCCCCCCCCCCCCCCTCTCATTAAGACACCCGCGCTTCTCGACTATTGTCCGACCTAGCCTCTCTCTCATACCTCTTGAAGATCCTTGAATTGTCCGTTGCTAACGCTCTCCAACCTTTTATATATATACTCCTATCCAGCCTACCTTCACTTAGTAGGCCAGAACAACATTAGAACTTTACTAGCCCCTTGCAGGCCATCTATTCTCTTACAACACATTCACAACCCTGCACCCAATGGTCGTCGGTGCGAGGCTAGCCGCCCCGCCAGTAACTAACTTCTATTGCCATACTTCCAGATAAATGTGGCAGAGTTAGCAACCCAGTCTCCACCACATCCAGCAAACCCTACAATTAACAACCAGCCGAGTAAAACCAGCTAGCTAAGGCACCTTCGGTTTTGGTATTAAGGACACCCACATCTGTCTCATACACAGAGGGTTATTACAAACACTGGTGATATGGCAAGCCCCTAGCCACAGCCGCCGGACGACTATCACAGAGAGAGGGCGCCCAGCTCCCCCTTTTTGCCCACCCAAGGAGGGAGACCCCCACCCCCACGGAGGTATACCTGGCCCCTGTTTTGACTTTCGAGTCATTGCCAGGTAGCACAGGAATTCTTCCTATCAATGAACTAACCATGCATGACTAACACCTTTACTAACCTCTATTAACTCACAATAAACCATTTACCTTTCTTGCATGCTCTGATCACTAAATTAGCACCTCAGCTATACCATAGAATGAAGATTGAACAATCTAGAGAGATGCTCCTATCACAGCTGTCTCCATCCTCCTCGCAAAGTAGATCCAGTCTCTCTCCCCTAAATACTTCCAGTATAGCCAAAATAGTACCTCTTACTAAGGCTCAGTTATATGAAAATATAAAGGCTTTCCTATAGCCATGTGCCACAACAGTAAATACCATCTTACCTAGTCCCCATATCTATTCAGAGCTCAATTAAGTCCATAAGACTCCAGATCCCTACTGTCTACAGGGTCCAGAACCGAGCCTATAAATCTAACTCCCGCCCCCAGTCAAATCAGTTGAAAGCTAGACACCAACCAGGGGTCACTACCCTGCCGTTAACTTCTAGCTCTGCCCTTGTGTTGTTCCGGAGTGAGATCCCAGAGCCGGCAGACTCCGTGGCAGATTTGGATAGGAGGACCTGCCCACATATTTGAGAACTTCACACATATGGGCCCCCTGGACGGCCGCGGAACCAGTCGTTAGCCCCCAACATCATGGACGCAAGATAACCAGGACCAGACCCATCAGATGCTACCCAAGATTCCCTTTAGCAGTACTACATATTACTGTGCTGTTTAGAGATTCACTAATTAATATTTCTACGAAGTGGCTAAGACCTTGCCCAGTGTAATTCATACTTAACCATTCCATTTGGGACGTACTAAGCGATCAGTGCTCTTTAATTAACAGGCGACCTTGACTCTCGTAATTACCTTATTCAGATATTAAAACTCTAGTGATATCTAACGTTCGCCCACTGATTTGCGTTCTATGTATTTCTGAGACAAGGATATAAAACTTAGATCAGTACCCCCTGAGGTTACTAGAATTCCCGTGCTCTAAAATACGTGTGTCTAATCTAGTCTGTGAACTACTACTTGTGCACCAGAGCTACCAGTAATAAATCTAACAGTGAATATGAATCTATAAGTAACATTGATGGTCTTCGGTATATAAACCTGTGAAATCAAAGCCAGTGATCAGAAGATTAATACCTGAACGTTGGAAGTGGGAGACTAGGCTCCATCCAGATCCACTTATGCTAGTGTTGTTCAATTCTATTATATTGTCTTACACAAGTATTCTGCAGTGGTATATCAATAAACGTGATCATGTAACTTGCTACCATGTGTTTCTTTGTGTTCCCTATTCCTCATATCTTGTATTGTGCATGCAGCCTTATATACCCAGTCAATTTAGAACTCACATTACCCAAGTTAAACCTGTAGAAAAACAGGGCATAACATTGGCGGCAGCGGTGGTTCTTGATTCGGATAAAAGGTTGCATTACACTGCAAGTTTGGAACAGTAGAAGCATGGCAACATCGCGAAATCTTCAGCCACTCGCTCACATTCCCAAGTATGATGTAAACACGTATGATATCACCAGTTACTTAGACATAATAAAGCCAGTGTACGATGTGGTACTTCATAATGACCGCGAAAAAATCGGCATTGCAATTGTGCATATTATACAGTTGGGAGAAGCCGTTTCCCAACTTGTTGATAAGCCTACCTTTAAAGAATTTATTCACCAAATGGTGGCACAGAATACGCCAGAGTTTACCTGGAACCAGTTTCGATCCTTCGTGATCCGGACCTTAGATCCACTTTTGGGTTCCCCCGTCGCCTCCAAAATAATAAAAGTCGACGAGATCAAGTATGAAGGGGATATAAATGTGACCCTCATACAACTCTACAGATACGTGAGGACCACGTATAGCTATGAAGATTACGACCAACAAAATGAACTCTTATTCACCGCATTGCTAAACATCCTCCCACCCCACATCACCGCCCATCTCGACCCGTATGGCTTATTCGAAGAACATATGCTCTCCATCAGAGAAGAATGCATACGCAGTTCGATGAATCCCCTATCCAACCCTTCAGCCCCTATCCAAGACTCCGTGCACCCTTCCAAAATGACTTCCGGTGAAAGTCCAACCCCAGTGCACTCTTCCTTGCCTCTATCCTCTCTGACCATCCCTAAATTTTCCCCTGCCCAGCCATCCACCAATGATCATCTTCCATCAATTGTGTTACCCCATAAACCCCATCCTTTTTCTATGCATGTCAAACAAACCCACCAACCCCAGATAACCGCTAACCAGACCGTGACTGCCACCAAGAAGATTCCCAAAATTCGTCCTGTTAACAACCCCAAGTCAATACATCAGTCCTCTACCAATAACCCCTGTTCGACACCTAACTCTTCCCCCACCAACCCTCCGCAGGCCCCCCAACAAGCCCTGTATTCTAGCTATGCCTACCTATGTAGGCCTACCACAACATATTTTCCCCATGACCCCAGAAATGTTCAGCTATCTCCCAACCAACAAAATTTCCCTTGTGACAGTTTTCAGTCAGTAGCTCCCTTCCACCCCCACACAATTCACACCCCTAGAAAACTTTGAAACCCCACACTTGACTCGCCCTCTCATGTCAAACAAACTCACCAGTCCCAGAGAACCTCTAACCAGACCGAGACTGCCACCAAGAAAATTCCCCAAACTCGTCCTGTTAATGTCAAACAAACCCACCAACCCCAGATAACCGCTAACCAGACCGTGACTGCCACCAAGAAGATTCCCAAAATTCGTCCTGTTAACAACCCCAAATCAATAAATCAGTCCTCTACCAATAACCCCTGTTCGACACCTAACTCTCCCCCCACCAACCCTCCGCAGCCCCCCCAACAAGCCCCGTATTCTAGCTATGCCTACCTATGTAGGCCTACCACAACATATTTTCCCCATGACCCCAGAAATGTTCAGCTATCCCTCCACCAACAAAATTTCCCTTGTGACAGTTTTCCGTCGGTAGCTTGTGACAGTTTTCAGTCAGTAGCTCCCTTCCACCCCCACACATTTCACACCCCTAGAAAACTTTGAAACCCCACACTTGACTCGCCCTCTCATGTCAAACAAACTCACCAGTCCCAGATAACCTCTAACCAGGCCGAGACTGCCACCAAGAAAATTCCCCAAACTCGTCCTGTTAACAACACCAAATCAGTACATCACTCCTCCCTCAATAACCCATGTCCTATGCCTAACTCTGCCCCCACTAATCCTCCCCAGCCCCACATAACCTTTAACCAGACCGAGACTAACACCAAGCAAATTCCCCAAATTCGTCCTGTTAACAACCCCAAATCAATACATCAGTCCTCTACCAATAACCCCTGTTCTACACCTAACTCTTCCCCCACCAACCCGCCGCAGTCCCCCCAACAAATCCTGTTTCCTAACTCGCTCACCTCTCACCACCCTGACCCTCCCACACGCGCCGTTAATCCTCCCCTCACGCGTGACGACCTAGGGACCCAACCATGTTCCCCCCCTTCCCCCAGAAATGCTCAGCTATTTCCCCACCAACAAAATTTCCCTTGTGACAGTTTTCCGTCAGTAGCTCCCTTCCACCCCCCCACAATTCACACCCCTAATAAACTTCAAAACCCCACACTTGACTCACCCCCTCATGACAGACAAACCCACCAACCCCAGATAACCTCTAAGCAAACCGTCACTGCCACCGACACACCCCACCACTCTGATCCTCCCACACGCGCCGTTAATCCCCCCCTCACGCGTGACCCCCACCAAAGTGATTCCCCCCCCTCATGCATACCGAACACCTGCTCACCAGTCGGTCCCCCACCATCATGAGCCCAGCTAAACTTTCAACCTCCCCCTCTTCACCGTTACCCCACCCGCCCCAAATTCCACCCCCAAAGATCCCGCTCGACAAAATACCACTCCCATCCCAATCCAACCACAAAACTTTTTCCACCTTGGCTAAACCCCAAAATACTCTCTCTCTCGCCCCAAACAACATAATCAACCTCTCAACTTCAACCACTCCTCGAAATCCCATCCATGTCTCTCCCGAAAATAAAATCAGTCCAAATTCAACCCCTCTCAAACCACAACCCTGCCTGCCCAGACCCCCCCCCCCCCCCACCATCTCCCTATCAAATCCCCACACCCCAAACCTCCAAACCACCCGATCATAGTAAACTCTCAACCTTCAGCCTTACTCGCCCTTCCCCAAACCCCACTTACGACCACAACTCTCTACACAATTCAACCCCTCCCCAGCACCAACCTCTTCCGCAACAACAACCCCGACTCGACCTGCCCATTTCATCTTTAAAACCCCCCTATCACTACCCCCGACGGAAACCAATTAGACCCTCCCTCGAAAACTGCCCCGGGGCCAGCTCGCCCCCAGACCCACATTCCTAACGACAAGAACTAACGGTATATCCACCCCCTATTACCAGACCGTCACCCAGACTAACGGCAACCCTAAATACCCCCCCCCACCTGATGATGATGAGGATATTATTGTACTAAATTGTTTTGATTGTTTTCAATTCCTAAGCGATTGGGCATGATTCTATAAATGTACATGTTTTCCATATACTGTATATATTATTTTTTCCCTTAGTCATACTACTTTTCTTGTTAACCTACACTTTTCTGACTATCTTTTAAATTTGCTTTATACATTGTTAAACACTTTACCTCTTCTTAATTTCCTGTGTTCTTAATTATCTGTTCTTTCTTAAATTTACATGTTTTCCATATACTATATATTATATTTTTTCCCTTAGTCATACTACTTTTCTTGTTAACCTACACTTTTCTGACTATGCTTCTTTTTACTTAAGAACATAACATAAGAACATAAGAAAATGGGAGTCTGCAGAAAGCCGATTGGCCTAAGCAAGGCAGATCCCTGTCCCACACAACCCCAATTCATTACAAAGCCCAATTATAGGCTTCACACTCTAATACCCTGAGGATCATCTTACCAAAACGGTTAGAGATTAACGCAGGATTATGGAGGTCTGCAGAGCGCTGATTGGCCCAACCCGGCTGATCCCCCTTCACACCCAACCCTTCTCGTCCATATGCTTATCCAATTTTATCTTAAAGCTCCCTACAGTTTTAGATCCCACTATAGCACTTGGTAGTCCATTCCACCCGTCTACAACTCTGTTACCAAACCAATACTTGCCTATATCTTTTCTGAAACGAAATTTATCTAATTTGAAACCATTGGTACGAGTTCTTTCGCTATCACTGAGCTTTAGTACATTTGCCATGTCCCCTTTGTTAATCCCACTAACCCACTTGAACACCTCTATCATATCCCCTCTAACTCTGCGTCTCTCTAACGAATGTAAACCTAATTTCTTCAACCTTTCTTCATACGAAAGATTTCTAATATTATGGATCATTTTTGTCATTCTACGCTGTACTCTCTCCAATGAATCTATGTCAATTCTGTAATAAGGACACCAAAATTGGACAGCATAATCCATATGGGGTCTCACTAATGACAAGTAAAGTTTTAAGTTAACATCAGCAGTTCGGTTACTCACACTCCTAGAGATGAACCCGAGAATCCTGTTTGCCTTATTACGAACGCTTATACACTGTTTTCTAGGCTTCAAATCATTGCTAACAAACACACCTAGATCTTTCTCGCAGTCTGAATTTTCTAATTCTACATTAGCTAGTTTATATTTAACATTTGTTTGCATCTTCCCTATCTTTAATACCTTGCATTTGTCAATGTTAAACTTCATCTGCCAATTTACTGACCATTCATGTAAGGTATCTAGATCCCTTTGGAGGCACTCTATATCGCTATCTGAATCAATTGATCTCCCTATTTTAGTATCGTCTGCGAATTTACTTATCCTACTAGTTATACCTAAATCTAGGTCATTTATGTATATAAGAAACAACAGGGGACCTAATACCGATCCCTGGGGGACACCACTTTTGACTGCTCCCCATTCTGACTTGGTACCATTTATGCTGACTCTCTGCTTCCTACCAATTAGCCATGACCTAATCCATCCTAACAACGCCCCACCTATTCCATGTGCCTCAACCTTTCTCATCAATCTCTCATGAGGGACTCTGTCGAAAGCTTTACTGAAATCTAAATATATAATATCATATGACTTGTCATTATCTACTGCTTCATATACCTCTGAGAAAAAACTAAGCAAATTAGTAAGGCAAGACCGTCCCTGAGTGAATCCATGCTGAGAAGAATTGATTAAGTTAAATGTTTCTAAGTGGTTTCTCATTTTCCTAGCAATAATTGACTCTAGTAGTTTTCCTATGATTGAAGTGAGACTAATGGGACGGTAATTGGATGCTATTGATTTATCACCTTTTTTGAAGATCGGAACTACATTTGCAAGCTTCCAAGCTTCTGGAACTATACCTGTTTCTAATGACTTGTTAAATAGAAATGTTAATGGATAACTTAACTCATCTCTGCATTCTTTTAATACTCTAGCATATACCTCATCAGGACCAGGCGATTTATGAGGTTTCAGTCTGTCAATTTCCTTAACCACATCATTTCTACTTATAGTAACCGTACTTAACCTATTTTCTATACTATCGCTGTATACCTTACGGACTTCTGGAAACTGTGCCAAATTTTCATTAGTGAAAACGGAAAGAAATTGACTATTTAATGTACTGCACATTTCTAAATCACTTTCTGTCAATTTTCCTATCGAAGTTTTAAGGGGACCAATTACATCTCTAACCTTGGATTTATATAGTTGGTAAAAACTTTAGGATTATTTTTTGAATCATTGGCAACCTTAATTTCATAATTTATTTTTTCTTTACTAATATCCTTTTTTACCTGTCATGATAGATTCTGATAGTAAGCAAGTAGGTGAATTTCGCCTTTTTTAATTTTTCTATATATTCCTCTCTTTTTTCCTAGAAGATCTAATAGTCTATTATTCATCCATTTTGGTTGGTTCTGTGTTGATCTAAATTTTCTTTTGGGGATATATTTATTTTGCGCATTGAATACTGACTTGATAAAATTATCGTATGTATCTACCAAGTTTGACGTCTCCTCCTGACTTAAGATGACAGGTGCCTGAGAAAGGATACACTCATTTGGACACCTGGATCGACTTAATTTTTTGACCATAGGGTCCGCTAACAGGGCTTCTCTTAACCCACCATAATTGGCTTTTCTGAAGTCAGGTATTAATGTTGTATTCTCTCCGATATTACCTTTCCATTGTATATTAAAATACACAGAATTGTGATCACTATTTCCTAGGTGGTCCCCGATTTCTACACTATTTATCATATGTTCATTGTTACTGAAAACTAAATCGAGAATATTATCACCTCTAGTCGGTGTATCTATGAATTGAGATAAAAAACTATCTTGTACTACCTCAATAAACTCCTTTGAATCAGAGTCGCCTATTTGTTGCTGCCAATCTATATTAGGGAAATTAAAATCCCCCATAATGCACACGTTGCTAAGCCTTGATGCTATTTTAATTTCCTCCCATAATGATGTTCCGTCATTTCTACTCATATTTGGCGGTCTATACATAACTCCAATAACTAAAGTCTCACTACCTTCGTTAACTTCTACCCAAACACTTTCATTTTCATTATTTACTCTAATACCTGATTTAGTACAGCTCTTTAATGAACTCCTGACAAACACTGCTATACCGCCACCCCTCTTACTTGTTCGGTCATATTTAAACAAACTATATCCCGGTATATCAAACTCTGCTAAAAAATGCCTGGTTTCTGTATTAATCCATGTTTCAGTTAGCGCTATTATGTCTATATTTTCTTTGCTAACCAGTGCTCTAAGTTCGTTCATTTTGTTACATAAACTCCTGCAATTTGTATAATAAACACTCAAACTATTACTTGTATTTGCAACTATTTTTCTATTGTTTTTAACTAATTTATTTTTACCTGTTGAACTACTGGACCTAGACGGAAAATCTACGCTATCAGAATGTTCGTTATTACTATCAATTTGATGTGGCTGGGATTCTATTTTACTTACACACCTATGGTTTATTAACAAAACCCCGCAACAAACTTGTCGAGTGAGCTGGCTAAGGTCGAAACTCCTAGTCGAGAGAGATGTACTCCATCCTGGGCATACAGTTCATCCTTACCGTAGGTAAGGCACCCTTGAGGCTCGAGGACAAGCCTATAATGAAGGAGAGGGAAGTAAAATGCCCCAGAACAAGAAGCCCACCACAGAAGCCACGAGCGAACACCACACAGAAACACCCAAAGGAAAGGTCCACAGAACGAAAGGACCAGCTGACCGAGCCAGCCATTTCAGACAGGCCCAAGCCCGCAGGGCTAAGCAGCTCCAGGCTGCACCCTTTACCTTTTCTAAACTGACCATTTTCCACACTTCACGTACACTAACCCTCTCGTGTCCTACACTCCTAACTACAAAGATGATGAACAGGAATATACATTCATATTAAAAACACCCATGCCCTGTCCCGACGTTGAGCCAATGCCAACACATCAGACAGCCATAATTATATCTATGTATGTTCTTACATCCGAGAAGTAGATGTTATATATCTTAGAAGTTAAAACACCCACGCTTGTCCCTAGACCTCGTATATCATTTTCCATGACGAGTATAGATATATGTAACCCGTGCTCAGTCGCCCCTTGCATTGTTCCTCTAGTAACTAAGTATTAATATTAACATTCCCTAACATCTTGTCTTGCCAGACTAAGCTTCTGAAGACCCATCGCCCCATAAATCTATGTATTCAATCCTTAGGTTAAGTATTTTTATCCGCCATTGTGTTCACCTTTTTCCATTTACTTTCCCACAATTATCATACGTCTTCCCCTTGCCTCCTTCGTATCCACAGTCCACACTACGCCAATTTACTTCGTGTCTTACACCTCTTACCCCAACCAGAGATTGTATAAGATAACCTGGTTACCAGTATCTGTCATAAATACCCCGAAACAATAACTAAGTACCCCTACGAACTGCCGCTGTTGTTGGTATATTTATATTTAATAGAAAACGCAGTTCCCAGGGCCAACTAATAATATCCATAACCCTTGGACTGATCACATAACTCTATCTTTTCCAGACTCATATACCACCCCATAGCTGCATTCCCCAGTAGCATTTGGCTAACGTATTCTACTGCCTTTTCAAACTTCCATATCAATTGTAGCCTAATGCCACCCCCACGCCCAGGGACCTTAGGGGCAAAATTTCCCTGTAGCCCTTGAACTCTCCCCCCCCCTCTCATTAATACACCAGCGCTTCTCGACTCTTGTCCGACCTAGCCTCTCTCTCATACCTCTTGAAGATCCTTGAATTGTCCGTTGCTAACGCTCTCCAACCTTTTATATATATACTCCTATCCAGCCTACCTTCACTTAGTAGGCCAGAACAACATTAGAACTTTACTAGCCCCTTGCAGGCCATCTATTCTCTTACAACACATTCACAACCCTGCACCCAATGGTCGTCGGTGCGAGGCTAGCCGCCCCGCCAGTAACTAACTTCTATTGCCATACTTCCAGATAAATGTGGCAGAGTTAGCAACCCAGTCTCCACCACATCCAGCAAACCCTACAATTAACAACCAGCCGAGTAAAACCAGCTAGCTAAGGCACCTTCGGTTTTGGTATTAAGGACACCCACATCTGTCTCATACACAGAGGGTTATTACAAACACTGGTGATATGGCAAGCCCCTAGCCTCAACCGCCGGACGACTATCACAGAGAGAGGGCGCCCAGCTCCCCCTTTTTGCCCACCCAAGGAGGGAGACCCCCACCCCCGCGGAGGTATACCTGGCCCCTGTTTTGACTTTCGAGTCATTGCCAGGTAGCACAGGAATTCTTCCTATCAATGAACTAACCATGCATGACTAACACCTTTACTAACCTCTATTAACTCACAATAAACCATTTACCTTTCTTGCATGCTCTGATCACTAAATTAGCACCTCAGCTATACCATAGAATTAAGATTGAACAATCTAGAGAGACGCTCCTATCACAGCTGTCTCCATCCTCCTCGCAAAGTAGATCCAGTCTCTCTCCCCTAAATACTTCCAGTATAGCCAAAATAGTACCTCTTACTAAGGCTCAGTTATATGAAAATATAAAGGCTTTCCTATAGCCATGTGCCACAACAGTAAATACCATCTTACCTAGTCCCCATATCTATTGAGAGCTCAATTAAGTCCATAAGACTCGAGATCCCTACTGTCTACAGGGTCCAGAACCGAGCCTATAAATCTAACTCCCGCCCCTAGTCAAATCAGTTGAAAGCTAGACACCAACCAGGGGTCACTACCCTGCCGTTAACTTCTAGCTCTGCCCTTGTGTTGTTCCGGAGTGAGATCCCAGAGCCGGCAGACTCTGTGGCAGATTTGGTAAGAAGGACCTGCCCACATATTTAAGAACTTCACACATATGGGCCCCCTGGACGGCCGCGGAACCAGTCGTTAGCCCCCAACATCATGGACGCAAGATAACCAGGACCAGACCCATCAGATGCTACCCAAGATTCCCTTTAGCAGTACTACATATTACTGTGATGTTTAGAGATTCACTAATTAATATTTCTACGAAGTGGCTAAGACCTTGCCCAGTGTAATTCATACTTAACCATTCCATTTGGGACGTACTAAGCGATCAGTGCTCTTTAATTAACAGGCGACCTTGACTCTCGTAATTACCTTATTCAGATATTAAAACTCTAGTGATATCTAACGTTCGCCCACTGATTTGCGTTCTATGTATTTCTGAGACAAGGATATAAAACTTAGATCAGTACCCCCTGAGGTTACTAGAATTCCCGTGCTCTAAAATACGTGTGTCTAATCTAGTCTGTGAACTACTACTTGTGCACCAGAGCTACCAGTAATAAATCTAACAGTGAATATGAATCTATAAGTAACATTGATGGTCTTCGGTATATAAACCTGTGAAATCAAAGCCAGTGATCAGAAGATTAATACCTGAACGTTGGAAGTGGGAGACTAGGCTCCATCCAGATCCACTTATGCTAGTGTTGTTCAATTCTATTATATTGTCTTACACAAGTATTCTGCAGTGGTATATCAATAAACGTGATCATGTAACTTGCTACCATGTGTTCCTTTGTGTTCTCTATTCCTCATATCTTGTATTGTGCATGCAGCCTTATATACCCAGTCAATTTAGAACTCACATTACCCAAGTTAAACCTGTAGAAAAACAGGGCATAACACAAACATTACTAGATATTAATTAGCCTAGAGTTGAATATCCAATAAAAACCTGAAAACTGTTGGATATTGGACTTTGGACATTCAAACATTACTAGATATTGATTAGCCTAGAGTTGAATATCCAATAAAAACCTGAACACTGTAGGATATTGGACTTTTGACATTGGACTTTGGACATTCAAACATTACTAGATATTGATTAGCCTAGAGTTGAATATCCATAAAAAAACTGAAAACTGTTGGATATTGGACTTTGGACATTGGACTTTGGACATTCAAACATTACTGGATATTGATTAGCCTAGAGTTGAATATCCAATAAAATCCTGAAAACTGTTGGATATTGGACTTTGGACATTCAAACATTACTAGATATTGATTAGCCTAGAGTTGAATATCCAATAAAATCCTGAAAACTGTTGGATATTGGACTTTGGACATTGGACTTTGGACATTCAAACATTACTGGATATTGATTAGCCTAGAGTTGAATATCCAATAAAATCCTGAAAACTGTTGGATATTGGACTTTGGACATTGGACTTTGGACATTCAAACATTACTGGATATTGAATAGCCTAGAGTTGAATATCCAATAAAAAACTGAAAACTGTTGGCTATTGGACTTTGGACATTGGACTTTTGACATTCAAACATTACTAGATATTAATTAGCCTAGAGTTGAATATGCAATGAAAACCTGAAAACTGTTGGATATTGGACTTTGGACATTCAAACATTACTAGATATTGATTTGCCTAAGTTGAATATCCAATAAAAACCTGAAAACTGTTGGACATTGGACTTTGGACATTCAAACTGTTATGCCCTATTTTTCTACAGGATTAACTTGGGTAATGTGGGCTCTATCTGACTGGGTATATAAGACTGCATGCACAATACAAGGTATGAGGAATAGAGAACACAAAATAAACACACGGTAACACGACACACAATAACGTTTATTTAAATAGGTGAATAAAGAGCATAGAAAGATAGTAATACTCGTACAAAACAAATAATAGAAGGGAACTGCTAGCATTAGCGGATCTGGATGGAGCCTAGTCTCCCACTTCCAACGTTCAGGTATACTCTTCTGATAACGGGTTTCTGTTAGCAAGGTTTATTATACTGGAAGACCTCGATGTATTTATGTATTCAATTTCACTAATTAGATTTCTTACTGGCAGGTCGCGTGCCCAAGTAGCAGCTCACAGTTAGAATTTGATACGCGTATATTTCTGAACACGGAAATTCTAGTAACCTCAAGGGGGTACTGATCTAAGATTTATATTCTTATGGCAGAAATACGTAGAACACAAATCAGTGGGCGAACGTTAGATATCACTAGGGTTTTAATATCTGAATAAGGTAATTACGAGAGTCAATGTCGCCTGTTAATTAATGAACACTGATACGCTTAGTACGTCCCAAATGGAATGGTTAAATATGAGTTACACTGGGCAAGTTATAGCCACTTCATAGAAAAGTTAATAAGTGAATGTCGAACTGGTACTATAACACTTAGTACTAGTAACGTGAATCTTGAATAGTATTTGTTGGTCTGGTCCTGGTTATCTTGCTTCCGGTGATGTTGGGGGCTAACGACTGGTTCCTCGGCCGTCCAGGTGGTCCAAAATGTAGGAAGTTCTCAAGTCGGATCTCTTGGCGATCGGTGCTGTCTACACACTTATATACCCACTAATTTGTGTGAAGGTTATAAGGTGCACGTTGGTACTTGTACATGGACAGATCTTCTATTTAACTTCTGCCATGGAGTCTGCCGGCTCGGGAATCTCTTAACTCAGGAACAACACAAGGGCAGAGCTAGAGGTTAACTTCAGGGTAGTGACCACTGGTTGGTGTCTAACTTTCAACTGATTTGACTGGGGGCGGGAGCTAGGTTTATAGGCTCGGTTCTGGACCCTGTAGGCAATAGGGATCTCGAGTCTTATGGACTTATTTGAGCTCTCAATAGATATGGGGACTAGGTAAGATGGTGATTACTGTTGTGGCACATGGCTATGGAAGCCTTCATTTTGTGATATAACTGAGCCTTAGTAAAAGGTACTATTTTGGCTATACTGGAAGTATTTATGGGAGGGAGACTGGATCTACTTTGCGGGGAGGACTGGGACAGCTGTGACAGGGGCGTCTCTCTTATATTACTCTGTTTTCGTTCTATTGCATAGCTGAGGTGCTAATTTGACTATCCGAGTATGCAAAACAGGTGAATGGGTTATTGTGGGTAAAGAGAGGTGAGTAAGGGGGTTAGACATGCATGGTTAGTTCATTGATAGGAAGAATTCCTAGGCTACCTGGCAATGACCCGGAAGTCAAACAGAGGTCAGGTATACCTCCGCGGGGGTGGGGGTCTCCCTCCTCGGGTGGGTAAAAAAGGGGTAGCCTGGCGCTCTCTCTCTGGGATGGTCGTCCGGCGGCTGTGGCTAGGGGCTTGCCATATCACCAGTGTTTGTAATAACCCTCTGTTTATGAGAGAGATGTGGGTCTTCTTAATATCCAAACCGAAGGTGCCTTGGCTAGCTGGTTTTAATCGGTTGGTTGTTAACCCGGGAACTGTGGGGAGACTCTTAAGAGTTCCCCCGGCGGACTGCGGGGAGACTCTTAAGAGTGAGTGAAAAAAAAAATCAACTTTTGACATCGAAAAAAAAAAAAAAAACAAAAAAAAAATGTTGTTTTTATTTTTTTTTGGCCCCTGGGCCATGCAAAATCTCAGTCCTCTACCTCCCCTCCTTCCCCACTTTCCTCCTCTCCTTCAGTTATCACCTATTTTCCTTGTTATTCCCTTATTCTGAGGTATATTTTCGTGCTAACATTAGCGAGTTGCAAGCAGGGTGTTGTCATCACTGATGGCAAGCGAGTGCAAGAGAGAGAGAGAGAGTATCGATCGACTGTGTCTCAGTGGCCTTGGGGGAAATTGGCGGGAAAGCAGCTTGCCTCACCCATACATTATACAACTCGCGGGCTATATCTCCGATTTTGACCATCCAAACGCTGTTTTCACTCGTTTTATTGTTGTTTCAGGTTAATACCTTTATAATCAACCCATAATAGGCACATATGGATAAGTATTAATGCCATTAATGGTACAATGAATATTTTAGTGACGGAAACACCTCAAATACGTCAGCACAGGGGGACGTTTCCAATTACCCCCATGCGCACTTCAGAGGTTAATCGTATGGTTTGCTGGAAGTGGTGGAGACTGGTTGCTAACTCTGCCACATTTATCTGGAAGTATGGCAATAGAAGTTAGTTACTGGTGAGGCGGCTAGCCTCGCACCGACGACCATTGGGTGCAGGGTTGTGAATAGGTTGTAAGAGAATAGATGGCATGCAAGGGGTTAGTAAAGTTCTAATGTTGTTCTGGCCTACTAAGGGAAGGCAGGCTGGATAGGAGTATATATATAAAAGGTGGGAGAGCGTTAGCAACGGAAAAATCAAGGATCTTCAAGAGGTATGAGAGAGAGGCTAGGTCGGACAAGAGTCGAGAAGCGCGGGGTATTTTTAATGAGAGGGGAGGAGTTCAGGGGGGGCTATAGGGAAATTTGACCCTAAGGTCTCTGGGCGTGGGGGTGTCATTAGGCTGCAGTTGATATTGGAGTTTGAAAAGGCAGTGAAAGTACGTTAGCCGAATGCTACCGGGGAATGCAACTATGGGGTGGTATATGAGTCTGGAAAAGATAGAATTATGTGGACTGTGGGGCTGGGGGGGGAGAAGGAGGTGAACTGTAGGTGTGTGCTTGACTGTGGGTAAAGTGGGGAAAAACATGGTGTATTATTCCTCGTCAGTACGAGGGGTTATGGATACTATTAGTTGGCACGAGCTTTTGCACGTCTAGTTGTCCCTGGGAACTGCGTTTTCTATGAAATATATACCAAGAAAAGCGGCAGTTCGTAGGGGTACTTCGTTATTGTTTCGAGGTACTTATGACAGACAATGGTAACAAAGGTTATCTATACAATCTCTGGTTGGGGTAAGAATTGGAGTTACTGCATGGTGGCTAACATCTTCAGTCATTATCTCTGTCTAGGTCTTACAGGAACAATGGTTATATACACAATGGTGTACCCGTGGGTATCATAGTTTCTTATCAATTAGGACATGGGGTTTTTAATCTACTACTTCTCGGATGGAAGACCATACATAGATTTATGGCTGTCTGACGGGTTGGCATTGGCTCAACCTTAGGGACAGGGCATGGGTGTTTTGATATGAATGTGTATTCCTGTTCATCATCATGTAGGTAGAGTCGGGCGGGTAAGAGGTGTAAGACACGAAGCAAATTGGAGTAGTGTGGACTGTGGATACGAAGGAGGTAAGTGGAAGACGTATGACAATTGTGGAAAAGTAAATGGAAAAAGGTGAACACAATGGCGGATAAAGATACTTAACCTAAGGATTGAATACATAGATTTTATGGGCGATGAGTCTTCAGAAACTTAGTCTGGCAAGACAAGATATGTTAGGGAATGTTAATATTAATACTTAAACTAAGGATTGAATACATAGATTTATGGGGGCGATGGGTCTTCAGAAACTTAGTCTGGCAAGACAAGATATGTTAGGGAATGTTAATAGTAATACGTAACCTAAGGATTGAATACATCGATGAACGACGACATTATAGTCGTCGTCCTAATAAGGTGATGAAACCTGGTTGATCTGCACTTGGCACAATACGACACAAGGACAGTGCCGCTATGTCGTATCAATACTGGTGGCAGTTAATATTATAGAGACACTTAGTTACTAGAGGAACAATGCAAGGGGCGACTGAGCACG
The DNA here is from genome assembly GCA_032716605.1 of Paralithodes platypus. NCBI lineage: Eukaryota > Metazoa > Arthropoda > Malacostraca > Decapoda > Lithodidae > Paralithodes > Paralithodes platypus. Next base: position 71,676,314 of record CM064487.1, read on the forward strand.
GGTTACATATATCTATACTCGTTATGGGAAATGATATACGAGGTCTAGGGACAGGCGTGGGTGTTTTAACTTCTAAGATATATAACATCTACTTCTCGGATGTAAGAACATACATAGATATATGGCTGTCTGATTTGTTGGCCTTGGCTCAACCTAGGGACAGGGCATGGGTGTTTTTAATATGAATGTATATTCCTGTTCATCATCATTGTAGTTAGAAGTGTAGGACACGAGGGGGTAGTGTACGTGAGGTGTGGAAAATGGTCAGTTTAGAAGGGGTAGGTAGGTGCGGCCTGGAGCTGCTTAGCCCTGCGGGCTTGGGCCTGTCTGAATTGGCTGGCTCGGTCAGCTGGTCCTTTCCTTCTGTGGACCTTTCTTTCGGGTGTTTCTGTGTAGTGTTCGCTCGTGGCTTCTGTGGTGGGCTTCTCGTTCTGGGGCATTTTACTTCCCTCTCCTTCATTATAGGCTCGTCCCCGAGCCTCAAGGGTGAAGTAAAAAGAAGCATAGTTATGGTGGGTCATTTTGAGGGTATTTAGAAGGTTCCACCAAGCAAGAGAGCGACGGTCAGGTTTCTTTTGTAGGTCAATGTATACCTGTAAGAATGTGTCCTCTGTGTTGTGACGGGCGGTTGCCCGGGCTTGATGTGGGCGTTGTAGACGTAAGTGTCCAGTGGGGGGTTTTACTTTAACCTTTCGTATGAATGGTTTGTAGCTTTCCCCCGCGGGGGTTGGAGTGAGGTGTGTGGGACTGACAAGAGGTCTGTTTAGTGTGGTGAATGGGTTACTAAACGACGGGGGATTAACGCATGACAACAGAGCTGGGGATGAAGGGGGAACATGAGTCTGGATTTTTTGGGGTTTTCTTTGGCGGTGTTGTAGGCTGGAAAAATCTAGTCAGGCAATGCGCAAGATAGGTTTAGGTAAGGGGGGTGAAGGAGGTGTGTGAGAAGGAAGGGGTGTGTGTGTTGTGTGGCTTGGGTCTTTAATGTCGGAATGGGGTGTTATTTTTATATCCCCGTCTTTAAATTGATGGGTCTGTTGATTATTCTACCTCGGGCAGTTCTGGTGGGAAGGTAGAAGTTTGTCGTGGGACTTGAGTCGCTCGACGATGTTTTATATTGAGGGGAGGAACGTTTTACAGGTGAAGGGCATGTATTGGGGGCGAGGTCGAGGGTTATTTGAGAGGTAGATGTGTGTGGAGGATTTTGTTGGGTGAATTGGGGTAGGTGAATTGGAAGAGGGTTTGGTGGGAGTATGTGTGGGGGTTCTCTCAGGGGTGACTTTGTGGGGGGGGGGTTCGGTGAGATGAGGAGGTTGGTCGATGTGTGGGTGGGGTGGTGGGGATCGTGGAGGGGAAGGGGGCAGATGCGGGGGGGGGGGCTAGACGGGTGGGTAGGGAGTGTAGATTTAAGTTGGGGGGTTGGGGGTAGGGACGGGTGTGGGGTGTGTCGTTTGGTGAGGTTGGTGATTTGCTGGTGGTGGAAGTAGGCGGTTTTATTGGTGTTTGGTGGGGGTTGAGAGGGGATGAGGTTGAAGAGGAAGGTATGTGTTTTCTTGCAGGGGTGGGGGTTGTTACTTCTGGGCTATAGTTAGAGGGTTTATGGTGTTTAGGGGTGATTATTCGTCTTCTTTCCCTTTGTGGAGGAGAAGTCGCGAAGAAGAAGAGGAGGAGGTTAGTGGTCTGGCAGCCCTACGGAATTTGGTTAGCAGGGTGTGTTTCCTGGAGGTTTTAAAAAGTTTTTGTCGTGGGCGTAGGTTGTAGCGTGAGGTTACTGAGGTAGATTGTGTGGTGTGTTTGGGTGTGTACTTGGTTTTGGGTGGGGTGTGTGGGGAAGGTATGTCAGGGCTAGACGGCAGAGTTTCTGTTGTGGGGGGAGGCTTTCGTATTTGGATAAGCGGGGGAGGTACTTGATTATCAGAAGTGAACGAAGGTGTCATGGTGGAGGAGGGTGTGATAGTGGGGGCTTGGGGTTTGTGGAGGTTAGTTTGGGGGGTATGTTGAGGAATGATCTGTCTGTTCGGTGTCGGAGGGCTTAGGTCCTTAGGGGTTTGTGTGGGGATTTTCATAGCTGGAGTGTACGGTTTAGTAAGGGTGTTTAATTCTGGTTCAGCCGTGTATGGTGGGGTATTGTCTTGTGGTTGGAGTGGTTTAAACGCTCGGACGAATCTAGTTCAGAACGTGCGAGTCACGCCGTGATAGTCGATGGTGACTTGATAGGCGTTTGGAACTTGTGTGATGGTGTAGGGCCCGACATAGCGAGGGCCTAATTTGTTGGTGATAGGGAGGTTGGCTACCATTACGGTGTCATGGATGGCGAAAGGGTTTTTGTCATTGGTGTTATCAGTTTTGGTGTCCTGACAGGTTTGGGCGGTATGGAGGGTGTTTTGCAGATGTTGCAATGGGTCAATTGTGGAGGTGGTGGAGGGAAGGTGAGCGTGGTGGTGGAACGGCAGTAACAGGGGGGTACGCCGTAAACACGTTCATGAGGGGAAATACCGTCTTCTCGGGGACAGGTGTTCATGCCCCATTGTATCATTTTTAGTTGTGATGGCCAGTCTGTGGTGTTAAGAGCAATCATTTTTGTTCGCAACTGATTGTTGATGGTGCGATGGCTGCGTTCGCATATAGCATTTCCTTGAGGCCAGTATGGGGATGAGTGTTTAATCTTAATGCCACATTGTTGGGTGAACTGTTGCCAAACGTGTCCACTAAACTCGGGGGCATTGTCGGATAGAAGAGCAAGGTGCAGACCGAATATAGGGAATACTTCTGTGGCAAGCAGTGTGGCGACTGTGGTGGCTGTGTGGTCTTTAGCTGGGCAGGCTATTACAAATTTTGAATAGACGTCCACAAATGTGACGATATAGCGCTTGCCAGCGTAAGGAGGAAATGGGCCCATGATGTCGAGGGATAGGACTTGGAACGGTTTGGTAGCCGACAAGGTACCTGGGCCTGGGTGCGTGATCTATCCTTTCCCAATAAACACGGTTTGCAGGATTCTGTCACTCGTGCAATTTTGGAGGGGTTGGGGGTCCAATATTGGTCTGTGAAGATCTTTAACATCTTCTTTTGTCCAAGGTGTATGCCGTTTCCCTCGTGGATGGCAATCATGTATGGCATGGGCATGGTGGGGTCCAAGATTCTGTGGCAAGTTGATCTCCCCAGCGAGTCAGTCCCCTGAAGACATTTAACGGTATCCAGGGGGGTCTGATTCTTGCTTCCCAAGATTGAATTAGGGAGGGGGGTGGGGGTAGATACCAACTCAGTGTTTTGTAAGGCGGCTAGGTTGGTGGGGGGGTCTTTTGGTACTGGCAAACGTGACAGGGCATCTGCATTGGTATGGAGTTTGCCTGGACGATATTGTATGGTAAAGTCGTAGTCCTCTAGTGTCTCCCTCCAACGTACCAAAATGGCTGAGTTGGTTTCGCACCTACGCAGCCATTGTAAAGATTGATGGTCGGTGATTATGTCGAGTTTTGCGCCCAACACAAATTACCGGAAGTGCCCCAATGATCCCTAAGCACTCTCTCTTGGTGGCTCTGCTGGTGTTTGGTTGAGGGTGGAGCTGGCATACGCTATCACATGTTCCTCTCCGTCTCTGACTTGAGCTAAAACTGCACCCATGGCGTACAGAGATATGTCGGTATAAAGACGGAAAGGTTTTTGGTAGTCTGGGAAAGCGACAATCGGGGCTTGGATTAGCTTTTGCTTCAAAGTGTTAAACGCGAGGTCTCTCTCAGGTGTCTTTGTGGGTGAGTTGGTGGAGGGGTCTGGCTATGGTGGCAAAGTTGAGGACGAAACGTCTGTAGTATGTGGCTAAACCTAGAAACGAATGTACTCCTTTAACAGTGGTGGGTGGGGGTTGGTTTTGTATGGCTTGAAGTTTCTTTGGGTCTGGCGCAATACCATGTTCAGATATCACGTGTCCGAGGAAATCTACCTTATTTCGGGCAATCTCGCACTTTGAGGGTTTTAATTTCAACCCGGCGGCTCGGATTCTTTGAAGGACTTGTCTCAACCTGAGGAGGTGTTCTTCCCAGGTTGGTGAGTACACAATAATATCGTCCAGATAGGCTAGGCAGGTTTCCCAGGTTAGGCCATGTAATACCGCTTCCATCAAACGGGAGAAAGTGGCGGGTCCGTTACAGAGGCCAAAAGGTAGGACGTTAAATTCATAGTGATGGCCACCACTAGTGGAAAATGCTGTTTTATTTTGGTCCTCGGCCTTGATAGGCACTTGCCAATACCCTGCTTGCAAGTCGAGGGTCGTGAACCATTTAGATCCGTGTAGGGAGTCAAGGGAATCGTCTATTCGGGGTAAGGGCGTAGCGTCTTTAATGGTTACGTCATTTAACCTGTAATCGACGCAAAAACGGGTTGTCCCATCTTTCTTTTTGACTAGGACAACAGGGGAAGACCAGGGACTAATGGACGGGGTGGCAATCCCGGCCTCTAACATTTCCTGGACTTGGCGTTCCTCTTCCTGACGTTGTCTGGGGTTCTTTCTACGGGATGGTTGTCGTATGAGGGGGCCTGTGGTGTTAATGATGTGTTGTTCTACATCAGTCTGTCCGATTTCGGTGGGTTGTTGGGCAAACACGTCACTGAATTCCAGCAGTAGGTCGTACATGCCGTTCTTTTGGTGGTCAGATAATGTTTCAGGGAGAGGGGGCAATTGGAGGCTGGTAGGGGTGTCGTTACAATCTATGGGGAGGTCATCGAAAGTTTCGAGGTCTCCTATAATGAGACCTTTTGGTAATGTCAGGGATTCCTCTGAGATATTTGCCACGAGAATGTGGTTGATGCGAGCGGAAATGATGGCGGGTTGTAAGAGGCAACGATGGGGGTTGGGGGACGTGGTAGTGGGGGAAAATATCATGTGAGTTTGGGGTATGGGCCGCAGGTTCACCCATTTTTGATGGTGGGGGGGAATTTGGCATTTATCCTGAACTACAGCTGGGCTAATGATGGTGGGGGATTGACTGGCGAGCAGGTGCTTGGTACTTATAAGGGGGGCAAGGTCACTTTGGTGGGGGTCACGCGTGAGTGGGGGATTAACGGCGCGTGTGGGAGGATCAGTGGGGCGCGGTGTGAGGGGGTTAGAAAACGGGATTTGTTGGAGGGACTGCGGAGGGTTGGTGGGGGAAGTGTGAGGTATAGAAGATGGGTTATTGGTGGAGGACTGATGTAAGGATTTGTGGTTGTTAGAAGGACGAATTTGGGGAGCGTTGTCGGTGGCAGTGACGGTTTGTTTGGAGTTTATATGGATTTGGTGGTTTTGTTTGTCATGAGAGGGCGAGTCAAGTGTGGGGTTGTGAAGTTTTCTAGGGGTGTGAATTGTGTGGGGGTGGAAGGGAGCTACTGATGGAAACTGTCACAAGGGGGATTGGGGTGGGTGTGGAATAGCTGGGCATTTCTGGTGGCATGGTGGAAACATGGTTGTGTACCTCGGTCGGCACGCGTGAGGGGGGGATTAACGGCGCGTGCGGGCGGTTCAGAGTGGTGAGAGGTGAGCGAGTTAGAAAACGGGATTTGTTGGGGGGACTGCGGAGGGTTGGTGGGGAAAAAGTTAGGTGTAGAACATGGGTTATTGGTGGAGGACTGGTGTATTGATTTGGGGTTGTTAATAGGACGAACATGGGGAACTTTCTTGGTGGCAGTCAAGGTCTGGTTAAAAGTGATGTGGGGCGGGTGGGTTTGTTTGTCATGAGAGGGTGAGACAAGTGTGGGGTTGTGAATTTTTCTAGGGGTGTGAATTGTGTGGGGGGGGGGGGGGGGGGGGGGGCAAGGGAGCTACTGACGGAAAATTGTCGCAAGGGAATTGTTGTGGGTTGTGGGATAGCTGAACATTTCTGGGGGCATGGGGGAAACATTGTTGGGTACATTGATCGGCATTTTCCCTGGAAACATGTGTACATAAACATTTGATGGAATTATGGTTACATATATCAGAGTCTGTCCTGAAAACATGGGAGGATTTATCCGGGACAGAATTACGAGACTGGAGGGGATTACCGAGAGGGAGTTGCTTGGACTTGTCTTCTTTCGTTTGTTGAGGCATTTGGTTACTGAATGGGGTGACATTTTGAGGGGACTCAGGGCAAGGGGAGGGTTTAGGAGTCACCTTAGTGCTAGCTTCAATTTGGTAACCCTGACTCAGGGTTTGTTGAGGGGGAAGGTGTTTTTTTTTTTTATGAATGGGTTTCTGCGTGATGGGTTTGTCAGAGGCTTTTGGTTGGAATTTTTTGAATGATATCAGCCTTTGGCCGCAGTCGACCTGGGCCTGGAGTTTTTGAAGGAGGTCAAGTCCAAGGAAACCATCATAATGTTTACAGTTGGAGGAAAATACTGTGAATGTGTGATAACAACGAGCATGGGGGGCAGGAGTAGTTACTGATAGGGGCAAAGTGTCTCCTAGGAGATTTAAGTAAGTATCAGCAGCTGAGATTAGTTCTTCTTTGGTGGTAAACAAAGGGCCAAATAGTCGGTGGTGTTGATCATAGTAATTTTTGAACAAACATTACTTGGCAGCTCCCGTGTCGATTAACAAGCGGACAGGAATGTCCTTGATTTTGGCCATGTAATAAATGGGGGCAGTGCGGTCAGTTATGACGTCCCCCGCCGAGGCCATCTTGGGCGGGGGGTACTTTAAAAATCCTGGGAATCGGTATCTACCTCCTCCAGGGTTTCCTCGGTATCCTCTGAGGTCATGTTAGGGGCTATTTTTCCAGTGTGTCTTTCTTCCATCTCTTCCTCTTGTCCCAACTCCTCTTCATTTACAGAAATGCGAGGAGTAAAGGGGCGAGGTTTGGCAGAGTCACAAATTTGATGGAAAGCACACTGAGCATTACAGGCAGGGAAATCATAGGGGTTGATAATTACTAAGGTAGGGTTTTTACTTTGGTAGGTGTTGTAGTTCCTGTTCCGGTTGAAGATTCTGCGTGGCTGGGTAGGTTGGAACCGGGGTCTACTGGGTTGGGGCTTGCCGGAAGGGTAGGTGGGTCTGTTGTGGAAGGATGAGGCTGGGTAGGCATTCTTGGAGTTTTGGTGGTCGGGTTGCTGCGGGTGCGTGGGAAACCTCTTGATTGCAGCGATTTGGGTGGGTGCTTCTGTGCGCACGGCCAAAATACGTCGGATCATGATTAAATCTTTTTGGTATCCGACGAAATCGTGCACACGGAAATGGTCTTTTACTGCTGAGGGCAATATAGACACAAGGTTGACCAGAATTTGCTGTTCTTGTTGGATTCTGGTCAACGTGGGGAAAGAAACTTTTATGTGTTGGGCAATCTTATTCACTGTGGCATCTAAATCGCCTTCGAATTTAGTGTCTTGGATACGGGTGTGGGCCACGAAAACGCCCAACGAAGGCTTAATGGCTTCTATCACTATTGGGCGAAATTCGTCCCAGGTGAGAGCAGGGTGCACTTGATAGGCAACCAGGGAAACGGCTTTTCCCAGGTGCGTTAATGTTACGGCTATTTTTTCTGCGTCCGTGGTATAAACTAGGTCAAGTACGGGTTTCACTATGTCCATGAATGTTTCGATCTCATAAGTTTCTCCATCATAATGGGGGATGGGAATGTGAGAACGGTGCGCCATGATGTTATCATGTTCTGGCTGTTCCAAACTTGCAATGTAATGCAACCTTTTATCCGAATCAAGAACCACCGCTGCCGCCAATGTTATGCCCTGTTTTTCTACAGGATTAACTTGGGTAATGTTGGCTCTATCTGACTGGGTATATAAGGCTGCATGCACAATACAAGGTATGAGGAATAGAGAACACAAAATAAACACACGGTAACACGACACACGATAACGTTTATTTAAATAGGTGAATAAAGAGCATAGAAAGATAGTAATACTCGTACAAATCAAATAATAGAAGGGAACTGCTAGCATTAGCGGATCTGGATGGAGCCTAGTCTCCCACTTCCCACGTTCAGGTATACTCTTCTGATCACGGGTTTCTGTTAGCAAGGTTTATTATACTGGAAGACCTCAATGTATTTATGTATTCAATTTCACTAATTAGATTTCTTACTGGCAGGTCGCGTGCCCAAGTAGCAGCTCACAGTTAGAATTAGATACGCATATATTTCTGAACACGGAAATTCTAGTAACCTCAAGGGGGTACTGATCTAAGATTTATATTCTTATGGCAGAAATACGTAGAACACAAATCAGTGGGCGAACGTTAGATATCACTAGGGTTTTAATATCTGAATAAGGTAATTACGAGAGTCAATGTCGCCTGTTAATTAATGAACACTGATACGCTTAGTACGTCCCAAATGGAATGGTTAAATATGAGTTACACTGGGCAAGTTATAGCCACTTCATAGAAAAGTTAATAAGTGAATGTCGAACTGGTACTATAACACTTAATACTAGTAACGTGAATCTTGAATAGTATTTGTTGGTCTGGTCCTGGTTATCTTGCTTCCGGTGATGTTGGGGGCTAACGACTGGTTCCTCGGCCGTCCAGGTGGTCCAAAATGTAGGAAGTTCTCAAGTCGCATCTCTTGGCGATCGGTGCTGGCTACACACTTATATACCCACTAATTTGTGTGAAGGTTATAAGGTGCACGTTGGTACTTGTACATGGACAGATCTTCTATTTAACTTCTGCCATGGAGTCTGCCGGCTCGGGAATCTCTCAACTCAGGAACAACACAAGGGCAGAGCTAGAGGTTAACTTCAGGGTAGTGACCACTGGTTGGTGTCTAACTTTCAACTGATTTGACTGGGGGCGGGAGCTAGGTATATAGGCTCGGTTCTGGACCCTGTAGGCAATAGGGATCTCGAGTCTTATGGACTTATTTGAGCTCTCAATAGATATGGGGACTAGGTAAGATGGTGATTACTGTTGTGGCACATGGCTATGGAAGCCTTCATTTTGTGATATAACTGAGCCTTAGTAAAAGGTACTATTTTGGCTATACTGGAAGTATTTATGGGAGGGAGACTGGATCTACTTTGCGGGGAGGACTGGGACAGCTGTGATAGGGGCGTCTCTCTTATATTACTCAGTCTTCGTTCTATTGCATAGCTGAGGTGCTAATTTGACTATCCGAGTATGCAAAACAGGTGAATGGGTTATTGTGGGTAAAGAGAGGTGAGTAAGGGGGTTAGACATGCATGGTTAGTTCATTGATAGGAAGAATTCCTAGGCTACCTGGCAATGACCCGGAAGTCAAACAGGGGTCAGGTATACCTCCGCGGGGGTGGGGGTCTCCCTCCTCGGGTGGGTAAAAAAGGGGTAGCCTGGCGCTCTCTCTCTGGGATGGTCGTCCGGCGGCTGTGGCTAGGGGCTTGCCATATCACCAGTGTTTGTAATAACCCTCTGTTTATGAGACAGATGTGGGTCTTCTTAATATCCAAACCGAAGGTGCCTTGGCTAGCTGGTTTTAATCGGTTGGTGGTTAATCGTATGGTTTGCTGGATGTGGTGGAGACTGGTTGCTAACTCTGCCACATTTATCTGGAAGTATGGCAATAGAAGTTAGTTACTGGTGAGGCGGCTAGCCTCGCACCGACGACCATTGGGTGCAGGGTTGTGAATAGGTTGTAAGAGAATAGATGGCATGCAAGGGGTTAGTAAAGTTCTAATGTTCTGGCCTACTAAGGGAAGGCATGCTGGATAGGAGTATATATATAAAAGGTTGGAGAGCGTTAGCAACGGAAAAATCAAGGATCTTCAAGAGGTATGAGAGAGAGGCTAGGTCGGACAAGAGTCGAGAAGCGCGGGGTATTTTTAATGAGAGGGGAGGAGTTCAGGGGAGGCTATAGGGAAATTTGACCATAAGGTTTCTGGGCGTGGGGGTGTCATTAGGCTGCAGTTGATATTGGAGTTTGAAAAGGCAGTGAAAGTACGTTAGCCGAATGCTACCGGGGAATGCAACTATGGGGTGGTATATGAGTCTGGAAAAGATAGAATTATGTGGACTGTGGGGCTGGGGGGGGAGAAGGAGGTGAACTGTAGGTGTGTGCTTGACTGTGGGTAAAGTGGGGAAAAACATGGTGTATTATTCCTCGTCAGTACGAGGGGTTATGGATACTATTAGTTGGCACAAGCTTTTGCACGTCTAGTTGTCCCTGGGAACTGCGTTTTCTATGAAATATATACCAAAAAAAGCGGCAGTTCGTAGGGGTACTTCGTTATTGTTTCGAGGTACTTATGACAGACAATGGTAACAAAGGTTTTCTATACAATCTCTGGTTGGGGTAAGAATTGGAGTTACTGCATGGTGGCTAACATCTTCAGTCATTATCTCTGTCTAGGTTTTACAGGAACAATGGTTATATACACTATGGTGTACCCGTGGGTATCATAGTTTCTTATCAATTAGGACATGGGTTTTTTAATCTACTACTTCTCGGATGGAAGAACATACATAGATTTATGGCTGTCTGATGGGTTGGTATTGGCTCAACCTTAGGGACAGGGCATAGGTATTTTAACATGAATGTGTATTCCTGTTCATCATCATGTAGGTAGAGTCGGGCGGGTAAGAGGTGTAAGACACGAAGCAAATTGGAGTAGTGTGGAATGTGGATACGAAGAAGGTAAGTGGAAGACGTATGACAATTGTGGAAAAGTAAATGGAAAAAGGTGAACACAATGGCGGATAAAGATACTTAACCTAAGGATTGAATACATAGATTTTATGGGTGATGAGTCTTCAGAAACTTAGTCTGGCAAGACAAGATATGTTAGGGAATGTTAATATTAATACTTAAACTAAGGATTGAATACATAGATTTATGGGGGCGATGGGTCTTCAGAAACTTAGTCTGGCAAGACAAGATATGTTAGGGAATGTTAATAGTAATACGTAACCTAAGGATTGAATACATCGATGAACGACGACATTATAGTCGTCGTCCTAATAAGGTGATGAAACCTGGTTGATCTGCTCTTGGCACAATACGACACAAGGACAGTGCCGCTATGTCGTATCAATACTGGTGGCAGTTAATATAGAGACACTTAGTTACTAGAGGAACAATGCAAGGGGCGACTGAGCACGGGTTACATATATCTATACTCGTTATGGGAAATGATATACGAGGTCTAGGGACAGGCGTGGGTGTTTTAACTTCTAAGATATATAACATCTACTTCTCGGATGTAAGACCATACATAGATATATGGCTGTCTGATTTGTTGGCCTTGGCTCAACCTAGGGACAGGGCATGGGTGTTTTTAATATGAATGTATATTCCTGTTCATCATCATTGTAGTTAGAAGTGTAGGACACGAGGGGGTAGTGTACGTGAGGTGTGGAAAATGGTCAGTTTAGAAGGGGTTGGTAGGTGCGGCCTGGAGCTGCTTAGCCCTGCGGGCTTGGGCCTGTCTGAATTGGCTGGCTCGGTCAGCTGGTCCTTTCGTTCTGTGGACCTTTCTTTCGGGCGTTTCTGTGTGGTGTTCGCTCGTGGCTTCTGTGGTGGGCTTCTCGTTCTGGGGCATTTTACAAACATTACTAGATATTGATTAGCCTAGAGTTGAATATCCAATAAAAAAACTGAAAACTGTTGGATATTGGACTTTGGACATTCAAACATTACTAGATATTGATTAGCCTAGAGTTGAATATCCAATAAAAACCTGAAAACTGTTGGATATTGAACTTTGGACATTCAAACATTACTAGATATTGATTAGCCTACAGTTGAATATCCAATACAAAACTGAAAACTGTTGGATATTGGACATTGGACTTTGGACATTCAAACATTACTGGATATTGATTAGCCTAGAGTTGAATATCCAATAAAATCCTGAAAACTATTGGATATTGGACTTTGGACATTCAAACATTACTAGATATTAATTAGCCTAGAGTTGAATATCCAATAAAAAACTGAAAACTGTTGGATATTGGACTTTGGACATTGGACTTTGGACATTCAAACATTACTAGATATTGATTAGCCTAGAGTTGAATATCCAATAAAATCCTGAAAACTGTTGGATATTGGACTTTGGACATTGGACTTTGGACATTCAAACATTACTAGATATTGAGTAGCCTAGAGTTGAATATATATATATATATATATATATATATATATAATTTATTTTATCTAGCCTATTATTTTATTATTTATATTTATATTTTTGTTATTTACTTTATTAGGCTTTTTGTTTTCCCCTTCCCTGTTGTGTAGTTATTGTTGCTGTTCCTCAGGCTGTCTAAAATGCCCCAGAACGAGAAGCCCACCACAGAAGCCACGAACGAACACCACACAGAAACACCCAAAGGAAAGGTCCACAGAACGAAAGGACCAGCTGACCGAGCCAGCCAATTCAGACAGGCCCAAGCCCGCAGGGCTAAGCAGCTCCAGGCCGCACCTAGATACCCCTTCTAAACTGACCATTTTTCCACACCTCATGTACACTACCCCCTCGTGTCCTACACTCCTAACTACAAAGATGATGAACAGGAATATACATTCATATTAAAAACACCCATGCCCTGTCCCGACGTTGAGCCAATGCCAACACATCAGACAGCCATAATTATATCTATGTATGTTCTTACATCCGAGAAGTAGATGTTATATATCTTAGAAGTTAAAACACCCACGCCTGTCCCTAGACCTTGTATATCATTTCCCATGATGAGTATAGATATATGTAACCCGTGCTCAGTCGCCCCCTCGCATTGTTCCTCTAGTAACTAAGTGTCTCTATAATATTAACTGCCACCAGTATGGATACGACATAGCGGCACTGTCCTTGTGTCGTATTGTGCCAAGTACAGATCAACCAGGTTTCATCACCTTATTAGGACGACGACTATAATGTCGTCGTTCATCGATGTATGCAATCCTTAGTTTAAGAATTAATATTAACATTCCCTAACATCTTGTCTTGCCAGACTAAGCTTCTGAAGACCCATCGCCCCATATATCTATGTATTCAATCCTTAGGTTAAGTATTTTTATCCGCCATTGTGTTCACCTTTTTCCATTTACTTTTCCTCAATTATCATACGTCTTCCCCTTGCCTCCTTCGTATCCACAGTCCACACTACGCCAATTTACTTCGTGTCATACACCTCTTACCCCAACCAGAGATTGTATAAGATAACCTTGTTACCAGTATCTGTCATAAGTACCCCGAAACAATAACTAAGTACCCCTACGAACTGCCGCTGTTGTTGGTATATATATATATTTCATTGAAAACGCAGTTCCCAGGGCCAACTAATAGTATCCATAACCCCTCGGACTGATCACATAACTCTATCTTTTCCAGACTCATATACCACCCCATAGTTGCATTCCCCGGTAGCATTTGGCTAACGTATTCTACTGCCCTTTTCAAACTTCCATATCAAGTGCAGCCTAATGCCACCCCCACGCCCAGAGACCTTAGGGTCAAATTCCCCTATAGCCCCCCTGCACTCCTCCCCTCTCATTATATGAACCCGCGCTTCTCTACTCTTGTCCGACCTAGCCTCTCTCTCATACCTCTTGAAGATCCTTGAATTGCCCGTTGCTAACGCTCTCCAACCTTTTATATATATACTCCTATCCAGCCTACCTTCACTTAGTAGGCCAGAACAACATTAGAACTTTACTAGCCCCTTGCATGCCATCTATTCTCTTACAACCCATTCACAACCCTGCACCCAATGGTCGTCGGTGCGAGGCTAGCCGCCTCGCCAGTAACTAACTTCTATTGCCATACTTCCAGATAAATGTGGCAGAGTTAGCAACCCAGTCTCCACCACATCCAGCAAACCCTACAATTAACAACCAGCCGAGTAAAACCAGCTAGCCAAGGCACCTTCGGTTTTGGTATTAAGGACACCCACATCTGTCTCATACACAGAGGGTTATTACGTACACTGGTGATATGGCAAGCCCCTAGCCACAGCCGCCGGACGACTATCACAGAGAGAGGGCGCCCAGCTCCCCCTTTTTGCCCACCCGAGGAGGGAGACCCCCACCCCCGCGGAGGTATACCTGGCCCCTGTTTTGACTTCTGAGTCATTGCCAGGTAGCACAGGAATTCTTCCTATCAATGAACTAACCATGCATGACTAACACCTTTACTAACCTCTATTAACTCACAATAAACCATTTACCTTTCTTGCATACTCTGATCACTAAATTAGCACCTCAGCTATACCATAGAATGAAGATTGAACAATCTAAGAGAGACGCTCCTATCACAGCTGTCCCCATCCTCCTCCCAAAGTAGATCCAGTCTCTCTCCCCTAAATACTTCCAGTATAGCCAAAATAGTACCTCTTACTAAGGCTCAGTTATATGAAAATATAAAGGCTTCCTATAGCCATGTGCCACAACAGTAAATACCATCTTACCTAGTCCCCATATCTATTGAGAGCTCAAATAAGTCAATAAGACTCGAGATCCCTACTGTCTACAGGGTCCAGAACCGAGCCTATAAATCTAGCTCCCGCCCCCAGTCAAATCAGTTGAAAGCTAGACACCAACCAGTGGTCACTACCCTGCAGTTAACCTCTAGCTCTGCCCTTGTCACCTTGTGTTGTTCCGGAGTTGAAAGATTCCAGAGCCTGCAGACTCCGTGGCAGATTTGGATAGAAGGACCTGCCCACGTATTTGAGAATTTCACACATATGGGCCCCCTGGACGGCCGCGGAACCAGTCGTTAGCCCCCAACATCACCGGAAGCATGATAACTAGGACCAGATCTACAAATACTATTCAAGATTCATGTTGCTAGTGCTAAGTGTTATAGTACTAGTTTGACACTCACTTATTAACTTTCTATAAAGTGGCTAAAACCTTGCCCAGTGTAACTCATATTTAACCATTCCATTTGGGACGTACTAAGCGATCAGTGCTCATTAACCCGGCAAGCGCGATAGGCCTCACGGAAGGCTTCCTATAGGGAACGCGATAGGCCTCACGGAAGCAGGACCATAAAAAAAGCCTTCCATAAAAAAAAGGGCCTATCAAAACAAAGGAATTTGTCTCTAGGTGAGATAATTCCCCTCCAGTACTCATCCATGTAAATCTCACCCACCCCCCTCCCCTCCTTCCCCACCTTATTCCCCCCTCCCTCCCCTCCTCAATTATCACCTATTTTTCCTCTTATTATCATCATTTATCGGTTATTTTTCTCTCCCGCGATAATGTAGCACAAGTGGGTTGCATAAAAGATCGTTATGCAACACCCAGACACCGGCACACAAGCTCGTCTCAGTTGACTCCCAGACAGCGAGAGGGGAGGGCTGCCTGTCTCTCTCGCCTGAGATTATGACCGGGTGGCCAATATCTTCGTTTTTCACCACCCAAATGCTTTTCCCACTTATTTTAGCACTCTTGAAGGTTCATATATACATCATATATGTAAAATAAAAGCATACCAAAAACAAATAATGGTTTATATTGTAAATATAACGAATTCTGTCAGAATCCAGGGCTAGAAATGCACAAATAACTACCCTAGCACCTACGTCTATATCGCGCTTGTCAGGTTAATTAACAGGCGACATTGACTCTCGTAATTACCTTATTCAGATATTAAAACTCTAGTGATATCTAACGTTCGCCCACTGATTTGTATTCTACGTATTTCTGCCATAAGAATATAAAACTTAGATCAGTACCCCCATGAGGTTACTAGAGATTTCCGTGTTCTACAATATACGCGTGTCTAATCCTAACTGTGAGCTGCTACTTGGGCACGCGACCAGCCAGTAAGAGATCAAATCAGTGAAATTGAATTACATGAATATATTGAGGTCTTTCAGAAGATAAAACTTGCTAATTAAGCCAGCGATCAGAAGATTAATACCTGAACGTTGGAAGTGGGAGACTAGGCTCCATCCAGATCCACTTATGCTAGTGTTGTTCGATTCTATTATATTGTCTTGCACGAGTATTCTGCAGTGGTATATAAATAAACGTGATCATGTAACTTGCTACCATGTGTTTCTTTGTGTTCTCTATTCCTCATATCTTGTATTGTGCATGCAGCCTTATATACCCAGTCATTTAGAACTCACATTACCCAAGTTAAACCTGTAGAAAAACAGGGCATAACATTGGCGGCAGCGGTGTTCTTGATTCGGATAAAAGGTTGCATTACACTGCAAGTTTGGAACAGTAGAAGCATGGCAACATCGCGAAATTTTCAGCCACTCACACACATTTCCCAAGTATGATGTAAACACGTATGATATCACCACTTACTTAGACATAATAAAGCCAGTGTACGATGTGGTACTTCAAAATGACCGCGAAAAAAATCGCCGTTTCAATTTCGCACATTATACAGTTGAGAGAAGCCGTTTCCCAACTTGTTGATCAGCCTACCTGGAAAGTATTTATTTGCCAAACTGTGAAACAGTGTACGCCAGATTTACCAGGAACCAGTTTCGATCCTTCGTGATCCGGACCTTAGATCCACTTTTGGGTTCCCCCGTCGCCCCCAAAATAATAAAAGTCGACGAGATCAAGTATGAAGGGGATATAAATGTGACCCTCATACAACTCTACAGATACGTGAGGACCACGTATAGCTATGAAGATTACGACCAACAAAATGAACTCTTATTCACCGCATTGTTAAACATCCTCCCACCCCACATCACCGCCCATCTCGACCCGTATGGCTTATTCGAAGAACATAATTATGCTCTCCATCAGAGAAGAATGCCTACTCAGTTCGATGAATCCCCTATCCAACCCTTCAGCCCCTATCCAAGACTCCGTGCACTCTTCCAAAATGACTTCCGGTGAAAGTCCAACCCCAGTGCACTCTTCCTTGCCTCTATCCTCTCTGACCATCCCTAAATTTTCCCCTGCCCAGCCATCCACCAACGATCATCTTCCATCAATTGTGTTACCCCATAAACCCCATCCTTTTTCTATGCATGTCAAACAAACCCACCAACCCCAGATAACCTCTAACCAGACCGTGGCTGCCACCAAGAAAATTCCCAAAATTCGTCCTGTTAACAACCCCAAATCAATACATCAGTCCTCTACCAATAACCCCTGTTCTACACCTAACTCTTCCCCCACCAACCCTCCTCAGCCCCCCCAACAAGCCCCGTATTCTAGCTATGCCTACCTATGTAGGCCTACCAAAACATGTTTTCCCCATGCCCCCAGAAATGTTCAGCTATTCCCCCACCAACAAAATTTCCCTTGTGACAGTTTTCCGTCAGTAGCTTGTGACAGTTTTCAGTCAGTAGCTCCCTTCCACCCCCACACAATTCACACCCCTAGAAAACTTCGAAACCCCACACTTGACTCGCCCTCTCATGTCAAACAAACTCACCAGTCCCAGATAACCTCTAACCAGACCGAGACTGCCACCAAGAAAATTCCCCAAACTCGTCCTGTTAACAACCCCAAATCAGTACATCACTCCTCCCTCAATAACCCATGTCCTATGCCTAACTCTGCCCCCACTAATCCTCCCCAGTCCCACATAACCTTTAACCCATAATTAGCGGCAAGCAACATAAGTCGAGTTAAATAAAGCTGGACTATGTGGCGGCGCTCGACATAACTCGAGTGGCAATTTCAGCACGTAATGTGGCTGAGAGAGAGAGACAAGTGGTGGCAGGAGACTAGCGAGCGTATGACTGCTCCAGACCACCGCGGCGAACCTACTGACACAAATCTCAGCTCCCTCCTCCCTCTCTCACTCGCTACATACTCAATTATGTACTGAAAGTACCGAATTACCTGCTTTTTGCACTCGCGTTGCACGGTTATTGCAAGAAAACTATCCATCATACAAGGATCGTTATGGTGTCATTCGAAAGCTCTGTTTATGCCCTTTCAGGGATAGGTACTTGTTTTACGTTCTGGGTCTTATTTAGGCATGAAAATGATCACGTAAACAGCCCTATTTTGGCTAAAAACACCCCGCTGTGCGGTACACATAAATAAACCGCATAGGCCGCTCGTAAGGTGTTAACCAGACCGAGACTGACACCAAGAAAATTCCCCAAATTCGTCCTGTTAACAACCCCAAATCAATACATCAGTCCTCTACCAATAACCCCTGTTCTACACCTAACTCCTCCCCCACCAACCCGCCGCAGTCCCCCCAACAAATTCCGTTTTCTAACTCGCTCACCTCTCACCACCCTGACCCTCCCACACGCGCCGTTAATCCTCCCCTCACGCGTGACGACCTAGGGACCCAACCATGTTCCCCCCCTTCCCCCAGAAATGCTCAGCTATTCCCGCACCAACAAAATTTCCCTTGTGACAGTTTTCCATCAGTAGCTCCCTTCCACCCCCCAACAATTCACACCCCTAATAAACTTCAAAACCCCACACTTGACTCACCCCCTCATGACAGACAACCCACCAATCCCATATAACCTCTAAACAAACCGTCACTACCACCGACACACCCCACCACTCTGATCCTCCCACACGCGCCGTTAATCCTCCCCTCACGCGTGACGACCTAGGGACCCAACCATGTTCCCCCCCTTCCCCCAGAAATGCTCAGCTATTCCCCCACCAACAAAATTTCCCTTGTGACAGTTTTCCGTCAGTAGCTCCCTTCCACCCCCCCCCACAAATCACACCCCTAATAAACTTCAAAACCCTACACTTGACTCACCCCCTCATGACAGACAAACCCACCAACCCCATATAACCTCTAAACAAACCGTCACTGCCACCGACACACCCCACCACTCTGATCCTCCCACACGCGCCGTTAATCCCCCCCTCACGCGTGACCCCCACCAAAGTGATTTCCCCCCCCCCTCATGCGTACCGAACACCTGCTCACCAGTCGGTCCCCCACCATCATGAGCCCAGCTAAACTTTCAACCTCCACCAATTCCCACCCTGCCAGCCTAACCTCTCACGACCACATTCAGAACGAACAATCACCCCCCTACATAACCCCTGCCTCCTTTTCCCCCCCTATCTTACCCCCCTCTTCACTGTTACCCCACCTGCCCCAAATTCCACCCCCAAAGATCCCGCTCGACAAAATACCACTCCCATCCCAATCCAACCACAACACTTTTTCCACCTTGGCTAAACCCCAAAATACTCTCTCTCTCTCGCCCCAAACAAAATAATCAACCTCTCAACTTCAACCACTCCTCGAAATCCCATCCATGTCTCTCCCGAAAATAAAATCAGTCCAAATTCAACCCCTCTCAAACCACAACCCTGCCTGCCCAGACCCCCCCCCCCCCCCCCCCCCCACACCATCTCCCTATCAAATCCCCACACCCCAAACCTTCAAACCACCCGATCATAGTAAACTCTCAACCTTCAGCCTTACTCACCCTTCCCCAAACCCCACTCACGACCACAACTCTCTACACAATTCAACCCCTCCCCAGCACCAACCTCTTCCGCAACAACAACCCCGACTCGACCTGCCCGTTTCATCTTTAAAACCCCCCTATCACTACCCCCGACCGAAACCACTTAGACCCCCCTCCAAAACTGGCCCCGGGCCAGCTCGCCCCCAGACCCACATTCCTAACGACAGAACTAACGGTATATCAACCCCGCCCTTCCAAAGTGAAAGTGAAACCCCAAGGTCAAAGCCACAACCACCACCACCCCTATTACCAGACCGTCACCCAGACTAACGGCGACCCTAAATAACCCCCCCTGATGATGATGAGGATATTATTGTACTTAATTTTGTTTTATTGTTTTCAATTCCTAAGCGATTGGGCATGATTCTATAAATTTACATGTTTTCCATATACTGTATATTATATATTTTTTTCCTTTAGTCATACTACTTTTCTTGTTAACCTACACTTTTCTGACTATCTTTAAAATTTGTTTTATACATTGTTAAACACTTGACATCTTCTTAATTTTCCTGTGTTCCTAATTATCTGTTCTTTCTTAAATTTACATGTTTTCCATATACTGTATATATTATATTTTTTTTCCCTTAGTCATACTACTTTTCTTGTTAACCTACACTTTTCTGACTATCTTTTAAATTTGTTTTATACATTGTTAAACACTTTACCTCTTCTTAATTTTCCTGTGTTCTTAATTATCTGTTCTTTCTTAAATTTACATGTTTTCCATATACTGTATATTATTATGTTCCTTCCAACAACCAACTATACTCCTAAAATCGATTAATGAAATTTACAAACACATGTGGCAGTCCGTGGATTCGAATCCAGGATGCTCACACCGAAAATCAACACCTTATGCATCGCACCACGTAGACAGTTAAAGAATGGTAGACACTGCCTACGATTTATTTATTATATATTTTTTCCCTTAGTCATACTACTTTTCTTGTTAACCTACACTTTTCTCTTTTAACCCTTATTTAGCGGCTCACCACATAAGTCGAGTTAAATAAAGCTGGACTATCTGGCGGCGCTCGACATAACTCGAGTGGCAATTTCAGCACGTAATGTTGCTGAGAGAGAGAGACAAGTGGTGGCAGGAGAGTAGCGAGCGTATGACTGCTCCAGACCACCGCGGCGAACATACTGACACGAATCCCAGCTCCCTCCTCCCTCTCTCACTCGCTATATAAGGAATTGTATCGGGAAAGTGGCTAATTACATGCTTTTTGCACTCGCGTTGCACGGTTAATGCAAGAAAACTAGCCATCATAAAAGGATCGTTATGGTGTCATTCGAAAGCTCTGTTTATGCCCTTTCAGGGATAGGTACTTGTTTTACGTTCTGGGTCTTATTTAGGCATGAAAATGATCACGTAAACAGCCCTATTTTGGCTAAAAACACCCCGCTGGGCGGTACATATAAATAAACCGCATAGGCCGCTCGTAAGGTGTTAAATTTGTTCTATACATTGTTAAACACTTTACCTTCACCTGTAAAACGTTCTTCCCCTCAAAATAAAACATCGTCAAGCGACTCAAGTCCCACGTCAAACATCTACCTTCCCACCATGACTATGCTTCTTTTTACTTCACCCTTGAGGCTCGAGGACGAGCCTATAATGAAGGAGAGGGAAGTAAAATGCCCCAGAACGAGAAGCCCACCACAGAAGCCACGAACGAACACCACACAGAAACACCCAAAGGAAAGGTCCACAGAACGAAAGGACCAGCTGACCGAGCCAGCCAATTCAGACAGGCCCAAGCCCGCAGGGCTAAGCAGCCTCAGGCCGCACCTAGATACCCCTTCTGAACTGACCATTTTTCCACACCTCATGTACACTACCCCCTCGTGTCCTACACTCCTAACTACAAAGATGATGAACAGGAATATACATTCATATTAAAAACACCCATGCCCTGTCCCAACGTTGAGCCAATGCCAACCCATCAGACAGCCATAATTATATCTATGTATGTTCTTACATCCGAGAAGTAGATGTTATATATCTTAGAAGTTAAAACACCCACGCCTGTCCCTAGACCTTGTATATCATTTCCCATGACGAGTATAGATATATGTAACCCGTGCTCAGTCGCCCCCTTGCATTGTTCCTCTAGTAACTAAGTGTCTCTATAATATTAACTGCCACCAGTATGGATACGACATAGCGGCACTGTCCTTGTGTCGTATTGTGCCAAGTACAGATCAACCAGGTTTCATCACCTTATTAGGACGACGACTATAATGTCGTCGTTCATCGATGTATGCAATGCTTAGTTTAAGTATTAATATTAACATTCCCTAACATCTTGTCTTGCCAGACTAAGCTTCTGAAGACCCATCGCCCCATAAATCTATGTATTCAATCCTTAGGTTAAGTATTTTTATCCGCCATTGTGTTCACCTTTTTCCATTTACTTTTCCACAATTGTCATACGTCTTCCCCTTGCCTCCTTCGTATCCACAGTCCACACTACGCCAATTTACTTCGTGTCATACACCTCTTACCCCAACCAGAGATTGTATAAGATAACCTTGTTACCAGTATCTGTCATAAGTACCCCGAAACAATAACTAAGTACCCCTACGAACTGCCGCTGTTGTTGGTATGTATATATTTCATAGAAAACGCAGTTCCCAGGGCCAACTAATAGTATCCATAACCCCTCGGACTGATCACATAACTCTATCTTTTCCAGACTCATATACCACCCCATAGTTGCATTCCCCGGTAGCATTTGGCTAACGTATTCTACTGCCTTTTCAAACTTCCATATCAAGTGCAGCCTAATGCCACCCCCATGCCCAGAGACCTTAGGGTCAAATTCCCCTATAGCCCCCCTGCACTCCTCCCCTCTCATTATAAGACCCCATGCTTCTCTACTCTTGTCCGACCTAGCCTCTCTCTCATACCTCTTGAAGATCCTTGAATTGCCCGTTGCTAACGGTCTCCAACCTTTTATATATATACTCCTATCCAGCCTACCTTCACTTAGTAGGCCAGAACAACATTAGAACTTTACTAGCCCCTTGCA
The DNA here is from genome assembly GCA_032716605.1 of Paralithodes platypus. Taxonomy (NCBI): domain Eukaryota; kingdom Metazoa; phylum Arthropoda; class Malacostraca; order Decapoda; family Lithodidae; genus Paralithodes; species Paralithodes platypus. The sequence continues at coordinate 71,698,685 of CM064487.1, forward strand.
TGCCATCTATTCTCTTACAACCCATTCACAACCCTGCACCCAATGGTCGTCGGTGCGAGGCTAGCTGCCTCGCCAGTAACTAACTTCTATTGCCATACTTCCAGATAAATGTGGCAGAGTTAGCAACCCAGTCTCCACCACATCCAGCAAACCCTACAATTAACAACCAGCCGAGTAAAACCAGCTAGCCAAGGCACCTTCGGTTTTGGTATTGAGGACACCCACATCTGTCTCATACACAGAGGGTTATTACGAACACTGGTGATATGGCAAGCCCCTAGCCACAGCCGCCGGACGACTATCACAGAGAGAGGGCACCCAGCTCCCCCTTTTTGCCCACCCGAGGAGGGAGACCCCCACCCCCGCAGAGGTATACCTGGCCCCTGTTTTGACTTCTGAGTCATTGCCAGGTAGCACAGGAATTCTTCCTATCAATGAATTAACCATGCATGACTAACACCTTTGCTAACCTCTATTAACTCACAATAAACCATTTACCTTTCTTGCATACTCTGATCACTAAATTAGCACCTCAGCTATACCATAGAATGAAGATTGAACAATCTAAGAGAGACGCTCCTATCACAGCTGTCCCCATCCTCCTCGCAAAGTAGATCCAGTCTCTCTCCCCTAAATACTTCCAGTATAGCCAAAATAGTACCTCTTACTAAGGCTCAGTTATATGAAAATATAAAGGCTTCCTATAGCCATGTGCCACAACAGTTAATACCATCTTACCTAGTCCCCATATCTATTGAGAGCTCAAATAAGTCCATAAGACTCGAGATCCCTACTGTCTACAGGGTCCAGAACCGAGCCTATAAATCTAGCTCCCGCCCCCAGTCAAATCAGTTGAAAGCTAGACACCAACCAGTGGTCACTACCCTGCAGTTAACCTCTAGCTCTTCCCTTGTCACCTTGTGTTGTGTTGTGATTTGGATAGAAGGACCTGCCCACGTATTTGAGAACTTCACACATATGGGCCCCCTGGACGGCCGCGGAACCAGTCGTTAGCCCCCAACATCACCGGAAGCAAGATAACTAGGACCAGATCTACAAATACTATTCAAGATTCATGTTGCTAGTACTAAGTGTTATAGTACTAGTTTGACACTCACTTATTAACTTTCTATAAAGTGGCTAAAACCTTGCCCAGTGTAACTCATATTTAACCATTCCATTTGGGACGTACTAAGCGATCAGTGCTCATTAATTAACCCGGGAGCTGCGGGGAGACTCTTAAGAGTTCCCCCGGCGCACTGCGGGGAGACTCTTAAGAGTCAGAGAAAACAAAAATCAACTTTTGACATCGAAAAAAAAAAAAAAAATTATTTTTTTTTTTTTTTTTTTTTTTTTTTTTTGGCCCCTGGGCCATGCAAAATCTCATTCCTCTACCTCCCCTCCTTCCCCACTTTCCTCCTCTCCTTCAGTTATCACCTATTTTCCCTGTTATTCCCTTATTCTGAGGTATATTTTCGTGCTAACATTAGAAATCCGATTGGAGGGTGTGGTCATCACTGATAGCAAGCGAGTGCAAGAGAGAGAGAGAGAGTATCGATCGACTGTGTCTCAGTGGCCTTGGGGGAAATTGGCGGGAAAGCAGATTGCCTCACCCATACATTATACAACTCGCGGGCTATATCTCCGATTTTGACCATCCAAACGCTGTTTTCACTCGTTTTATTGTTGTTTCAGGTTAATACCTTTATAATCAACCCATAATAGGCGCATATGGATAAGTATTAATGCTATTAATGGCACAATGAATATTTTAGTGACGGAAACACCTCAAATACGTCAGCACAGGGGGACGTTTCCAATTACCCCCATGCGCACTTCAGAGGTTAACAGGCGACATTGACTCTCGTAATTACCTTATTCAGATATTAAAACTCTAGTGATATCTAACGTTCGTCCACTGATTTGTATTCTACGTATTTCTGCCATAAGAATATAAAACTTAGATCAGTACCCCCATGAGGTTACTAGAGATTTCCGTGTTCTACAATATACGCGTGTCTAATCCTAACTGTGAGCTGCTACTTGGGCACGCGACCAGCCAGTAAGAGATCAAATCAGTGAAATTAAATTACATGAATATATTGAGGTCTTTCAGAAGATAAAACTTGCTAATTAAGCCAGTGATCAGAAGATTAATACCTGAACGTTGGAAGTGGGAGACTAGGCTCCATCCAGATCCACTTATGCTAGTGTTGTTCGATTCTATTATATTGTCTTGCACAAGTATTCTGCAGTGGTATATAAATAAACGTGATCATGTAACTTGCTACCATGTGTTTCTTTGTGTTCTCTATTCCTCATATCTTGTATTGTGCATGCAGCCTTATATACCCAGTCATTTAGAACTCACATTACCCAAGTTAAACCTGTAGGAAAACAGGGCATAACACTGTCTAACCGAACAGCCCCATGGTCCCGAGCAAGGCAAGGCCATAAACGAGCACCCCTTCCCGGCTGTATGATATGCCTATGTCAAATATTATGTTTTATATACGTATTATATAATATATATATATAATATATATATATATAATTTATTATATTTATAATTTTGTTATTTGTACCTTTTTTTTCCCCTTCCCTGTTGTGTTGTTGTTGCTGTTTCCCAGGCTGTCCCGAGCAAGGCCAAGGCCATAAATGAGCACCCCTTCAGTTGTATTATATGCCTATGTATAATTATATATATATATATATATATATATATATATATATATATATATATATATATACCGGTATATATATATATTCATACAGTATTTCTCTTCTCAATTTCTCTTCTTCATTCACCCACCTTCATTCACTCACCTTCATTCACCCACCTTCATTCATCCACCATTATTCACCCACCCACCTTCATCATCAAAGTGGATATAGGCCTCCTGGCGAAAACCACTATAAAAAAATAACGAGTCTAGTGCAGTACCTCATTGGGTGACGTGGAAACTGCTCATATTTCTCTGGTTTAACACCTTGTATATATATATATATATATGTATATATATATATATATAAATATATATATATATTATATATATATATATACCGGTATATAATACACGCCTACACACATTTTCTTTTACCATTCACTTTATTTTATTTATTTTATTTTGTGTGTGCATGTACAAATTTTGTTTTCAGGAAATATATTTGTATATATTCATTATTTTATTTGCGTGTAGAATTATTCCTGAAATTTATTATTTGAGAATAACCTCGATTTCCTGTGTTTTTTTTTTTTTTTCAGTGTCAACCCAAGAGTAATTTCCCTGAGTGCAATTTCTTCAGTTTAGCAAAGCTGTGTGCAATTTAGAACATCAAATTGACAACCTCGATGTCCATGACTAACAGGTGTTGTATGGACATTTAACAACTATTGGCAAGGAAAAATGTATAAAAGTTAAAATGCCCCAGAACGAGAAGCCCACCACGGAAGCCACGAGCGAGAACAAAAAAGAAACGGGAACAGAAACACCCGAAGGAAAGGCCCACAGAACGAAAGGACCAGGTGACCAAGCCAACCAGTTCAGACAGGCCGAAGCCCGCAGGGCTAAGCAGCTCCAAACCACACCTGCCTATCGCTTCTAACCACTGACCCTTCCCCCACCTCGCGTATCCACTACCCCTCGTGTCCTACACCTCTTACCCGCCAGATTCTACCTACATGATGATGAACATGAATACACCTTAATTTAATACACCCATGCCCTGTCCCTAAGTTAAGATATCAATATCAACATACCCTAAAATACCTTGTCTTGCCAGACTAAGTTTCTGAAGACCAACCGCCCCCATAAATCTATGTATGTTCTTCCATCCGAGAAGTAATATATTAACCCCCTAAAATACCTTGTCTTGCCAGACTAAGTTTCTGAAGACCAACCGCCCCCATAAATCTATGTATATTCTTCCATCCGAGAAGTAATATGTTAACTCCCATGTCATAATTGATAAGAAACTATGATACCCACGGGTACACTATTGTATAATTATATAACCATGATTCCTGTAAGACCTAGACAGAGATAATGACTAAAGATGTTAGCAACCATTCAGTAACTCTAATTCTTACCCCAACCAGAGATTGTATAGATAACTCTCTTTTTCCATTGTCTCGACGCATGTCTACCACGAAAACAATAACGAAGCTACCCCTACGAACTGCCGCTTTCTTTGGTATATATTTCATATAAAACGCAGTTGAGCAATAGTACACTATGTTTTTCTCTACTTTTATCCACAGTCAAGCACACACCTACAGCTAACCTCATCTTCCCCACAGTCCACATGATTCTATAATTTCCAGACTCATATACCACCACCTATTGCTCATCCCCCGGTAGCGTTTGATTACATAAGAACATACCCTACCTTCCCTGTTGTTAACCCCCAGTCTAAGATACCAACTGTAGCCTAATGCCACCCCTATGCCCAGAGACCTTAGGGTCAAACTTCCACGTAGCGCCCCTTTACCCTCTCCCTCTCGTTAACCTCCCACGCTCCTCGACTCCCTCCTAACCTAGCCTCTCCACCATACCCCCTGAATATCCTTAACTTTTCCGTTACTAACATTCTCAAACCTTTTGTATATATACTCCTATCCAGCATGCCTTCCCCCAGTAGGAAGGAACACCATTAGAACTTTACTAAACCTTTGCATGCCATCTATTCCCTCACAACCCCTTCACAACCCTGTACCAAATGATCGTCAGTGCGAGGCTAGCCGCCTCGCCAGTGACTAACTTCTATTGCCATACTTCCAGATAAATGTGGCAGAGTTAGCAACCCAGTCTCCACCACATCCAACAAACCATGCAATTAAAAACCCAACCAATTAAACCAGCTGATCAAGGCACCTTCGGTTTTGGTATTACGAACACCCACATCTGTCTCATCAACAGAGGGTTATTACAAACACTTGTAATATGGCAAGCCCCCAGCCACAGCCGCCCAGACGACCATCACAGAGAGAGGACGCGCACCTACCCCTTTCACCCACCCGAGGAGGGAGACCCCTACCCCTGCGGAGGTATACCTGACCCCTGTTTTGACTTCCGGGTCATTGCCAGGTAGCACAGGAATTCTTCCTATCAATGAACTAACCATGCATGACTAACACCCTTACTAACCTCTATTAACCCACAATAACCCATTAACCTTTCTTGCATACTCCGATAACCAAATTAGCACCTCAGCTATACCATAGAATGAAGACTGAGCAATCTAAGAGAGACGCTCCTATCAAAGATGTCCCAAACCTCCTCGCAAAGTAGATCCAGTCTCTCCCCTAAATACTTCCAGTATAGCCAAAATAGTACCTCTTACTAAGGCTCAGTTATATCACATTATGAAGGCTCCATACAGCCATGTGCCACAACAGTAATCACCACCTTACCTAGTTCCCGTATCAATTGAGAGCTCAAATAAGTCAATCAAAACTCGAAATCCCTATTGCCTACAGGGTCCAAAACCGAACCTATAAACCGAGCTCCAGCCCCCAGTAAATTCAGTTGAAAGATAGACACCAACCAGTGGCTGGTCCCTTGAGTTGACCTCTAGCTCTATCATTGTTTGTTCCTGAGAATTGAGTTCCAGAGCCGGCAGACTCCGTGGCAGATTTAGATAGAAGGATCTGTCCACGTAAAAGAAATCTATGTGCACCTTATAACCTTCATACAGACCGGGAAGCTGAGCGATCGACGTGAGATGCGCTTGGCGTTAATTCCGTTCCAGATTGACAGGAAGATCCTAATTTCTGTGATTCAGGTCTAGAAACCAGAGGGTATATAAGAGTGTAACCAGCAACGATCGCCAAGAGATCCGTCTTGAGAACTTTCTACATATGGACCATCTGGACGGCCGCGGAACCAGTCGTTAGCCCCCAACATCACGGATGCAAGATAACCAGGACCAGACCAATCAAATACTACCCAAGATTCACTCTATCAATGCTACAGTATTACAGTGCTATTTAGAGACTCACTTATTAATATTTCTACGAAGTGGCTATATCTTTGCCCCAGTATAATTTATATATAACCATTCCATTAGGAAGTGCTAAGCGTATCAGTGTTTATTAATTAACAGGCGATATTAACTCTCGTAATTACTCATATATCCAGATATTATTACATGGCAGTGAAACCCGTGATATCTGAAGTTCGCCCACTGATTTGCGTTCTATGTGTTTCTGATACAAGAATATAAAACTTAGATCAGTACCCCCCTGAGGTTACTAGAATTCCTGTGCTCTAAAATTCGCGTGTCTAATCTAGTCTGTGAACTACTACTTGTGCACCAGAGCTACCAGTGATAAATCTAACAGTGAGTATGAATCTATAAGTAACATTTATGGTCTCCAGTATATAAACTTGTGAATAAAGCCAGTGATCAGAAGATTAATACCTGAACGTTGGAAGTGGGAGACTAGGCTCCATCCAGATCCACTTAATGGTAGTGTTGTTCAATTCTATCATTTGTCTTGTACGAGTATTCGTATCTTCTTATGCTTCATATTAATCATCATCAAGAAAACTACAGAAGTGTGTACATCAATAAAAGTGATCGTGTGTCTTGTGTGCTTATTTTGTGTTCTCTATTCCTCATACCTTGTTTAGTGCATGCAGCCTTCTATACCCAGTCAGTTAGAACTCACATTACCCAAGTTAATCCTGTAGAAAAACAGGGCATAACAAAAGTGTTGTATATTGTGGCAAAGATATACAATTGTATAAACATTCTTATACATTTACATAACAATAACAATGCATGGAAACAATTGCGCATAGCTCGCGAACCAATTATGCTATATTATTTTGGTTTCACCATTAGAAAGAGCATAATTTTCCGATTCTGGTGATATGTAGTTATATACGTATCCGAGCAAATAACGCAACGCCGAGGTTTCATACTTTTTATATTCATTACTACCAGTCGAACATATCACTACCTTCCCGCCTTCTGGCTAATCTCTTGACCCCCAGGAAAACCAACATGAACTCGCCGAACTACCAACATTCCGTGATCCACACACATGTGTATATTTCCATCTCATATATACAGAAGCTCCAAAATTACCAGTGTTACACATAAGATAACATAAATGCTCATCTACCCCTGATTTCAATACTAAAGATGACAGACTATTGTTTGCAGAATAGTATCAGGATACGCCTGAGAAACCTAATTTTCTCTTAACTCCTTCGCCCCTGAATTTTCCCATTTAAAGTTCAGACCCAAACATCCTCAAACCTTGAACAAAAAATAAAGTATCTCCGCAACCTCCTGACCCCACCTGTGATCTGTAAATCCAAATAAGCCTTGGCTTGAGTACCATCTACATAAAATACCACCTTTGTAATATCTTCAAGTATAGTGGAGTTATTAAGTAAAGTAAAGGAAGTCGACCTCCCCCTAGGACAAGAAGGACTTCCTGTCCTAACAGAGAGTGCGCGCTCATGCCCTTGCTCTCCTCAAAGGGTGGAAGGGTACCCCTCAGTAATTGTGAATACTATGCCAGGGAAATCTGAAGGAAGTTAAGCAATTTTGAGGCTTCTTGATCACTGTCATCCCAAGTTGAGAAACCTCAAGATTACCCCTCCATTCAGTTGGATGTACGGCACCCCGAAGTCCTTACACTCTCTGTGAGTTAAAGAAAACCTATTAAGGGATCTTTGTTAACTGTGGCATCCCATCAGTTAACATAGAGGCCTCTAATAGGCTGTATCGGCAATATTAAAGCTTGAAGTGCACAGGCATTCCTCCACTTCTACTCTTGATATTGTAGTTACGGTAACTGTGCCCTATAAAAGGAACTGTTTTATTACTGGCATCCCAGTGATTTACATAGCCACCTTTTCTAGGTTACGCTTTCCCTAGTTGAAAGTTGAGGAACTCCGGCATCCCTACTCCTCAATACTTGCACTATTGAAAGTTCACAAGTGTCTTATTAGAGGAACTTTGTTAGTACTGGCATCCCAGTATTTAACATAGTCGCCTTCTCCTAAGTTACACTTTCCTTAGTAAAAGTTGAGGTACTCACGCATCCCTATCCCTCAACACTTTACTAGTGAAAGTCTACGCTCCCACTTCTCACAGGAGATCTTGGCAGCCCACGACCTTTTGTGATATAAGGGCTTGGCGAGACCCTCACGGGGACTCTGCAGACATAAGTCCAAGGTGCATTTCGTCTGTGGCATCCCATTAGACTTTGCAACTAAAAGGTTAAAACACCACCCTGAGTTCCTTGAACCTCTTAAAACGGTTAGAGACAGTCAAAAAGATAAGTACTAAAATATTCTTGTGTTCGTCCGATATCGTGCTATTCCGTCATAACTGAGGCACGAAATTAAAGACCCCATTTCAAGAGTACCTTAATAGAACTTCATCACTGGTTAATATAAAGGTCAGGATAGACGAGTATAAATGATAAAGTTATAGGCTCAAATACTCGCGTTACTCCGATATGGTGCCCAACTGTTTAATTACGAGTTACGAAGCCATATTTAAGACCCCACACCCATTAACCCATCTGTAAAATTACTTCACACGACCGGCCAACCTGGACGGCCTACGGAGACTCAGAAGACTTCAAGCAGCTAGTGTTCTACATCTCTAAGAAAAGATACCTAAGTCGATGCCGATGACGAAGCAGAAATAAGTTTTAGTTCAAAACGTGATAAAAATATTCAGAGTTCGCTAAACTCCTTATTTAGAAATAAATCCTCAAAGTGTTCATCAACAAGAATTTATAGAAACAGAGTCCCTATAATAGTGTACCAGTGTTAAATTCGTTTAGTACACCTCTCTAACTTAAATAAGGAATCAAATCCAAATAAGACGGATTTCGCATAAAAAATGCTGTCATATTTCCGACCAATAAACTCCTTATTTTTAAGAAAATAATTCAAAGTGTATATATATTAGAATCTATAGAAACAGATTCCCTCTACAAGTGTATCAAAGTTAAAATCAGTTACTACGCCTTCCTAACATAGTAAAGATAATTAAATCCAAATAAGACGGATTTTCGCCTAAACTAACACTGAAATTATAGCGACCTGTGAAAATATTTTTAGAGTCCACAAAACTTGAATTCAATCTTGCTAAGTATACCAATGTGCAAGGATATATATTCATAGAAAAGAAATATAGTGACTGATCTTAACCTCGTCAAATACTAGTACAGTAGCTGATTATACCCAAGTTACGGGTAAAGTGAACATTAAGGTAACTGATTAAGTGTTTATACAATCTTTCGAAAAGAAAATATTGATTTGATCCTAAAGAAAGGAAATTCAATTTAAGCCGCATTGAGCATACCTGATCTCCATCTACAGTAGATCCGCTATCGTGCTATAAGATATTTAATTAAGTTGTTGCCTACCATTTATGATCTCATGTTAACACATTCTTGTTCAACAATATGTACTTAGGGAATAAGTGAAATAAAGCTGTATTACAAACTATATTTTGGCATTATATGTATCCTCTATTGTCTTCATTATATTATGTACTTGTATGAACTTGGAATTCCCAGTCTCTAAAGGACTCACCTGAACTAATAGTTAAACCTGAATAAAATCAGGGCATAACAAAAATATATATATTAACACGTAAACCTTGCAACCACATTAAGGTAAATATCTATCAGCAGGACACTTGAAGTACAATAATAATATAGAATATAGAATTGGAAGTGGTATTGATTAATAGCAATGCAATGAGTTTGCATTTCTAAGCAAGTATAGGTTTTATATAGTGTTTAACATAAATTACATAATATCACCCTAATGTATAAATCATCTTTTAAAAACAAATTATGATACTTAAGACATAACTAGGGAGCATATGATAAATGGTCTAATTCTACTATACAGGATGGGTATACTGTATGGCAATACTGTGGGTTTTATGAAGGAACAGGTATTATTTGCAATTAAAGATCCGTTCGAGAGAGAAAGAGTTAAAGTATTCAGGTGAAAACCTGGAGGTGGATATACAATTATATTAAGCTCATTTACAACTTTCACATAACATCAGCTGTAGGAAAATGCGGCACTAATAATTTTCAATGAGAGAGTCGAGGAGATGGCTACATGAACTGTTATGCCCTGTTTTTCTACAGGATTAACTTGGGTAATGTGAGTTCTAACTGACTGGGTATATAAGGCTGCATGCACAAAACAAGGTATGAGGAATAGAGAACACAAAATAAACACACGGTAACAAGACACACGATTCCGTTTATTGATATACACACTTCTGAATACTCGTGCAAGGCAAATGATAGAATTGAACAACACTAGCATAAGTGGATCTGGATGGAGCCTAGTCTCCCACTTCCAACGTTCAGGTATTAATCTTCTGATCACTGGCTTATTTAACAGGTTTATATACTGGAGACCATCAATGTTACTTATAGATTCATATTCACTGTTAAATTTATTACTGGTAGCTCTAGTGCACAAGTAGTAGTTCACAGACTAGATTCGACACCCGTATTTTAGAGCACGGGAATTCTAGTAACCTCAGGGGGTACTGATCTAAGTTTTATATTCTTGTATCAGAAATACATAGAATGCAAATCAGTGGGCGAACATTCAGATATCACTAGGGTTTCACTTCTATGTAATAATATCTGGATATATGGGTAATTACGAGAGTTAATATCGCCTGTTAATTAATCAAAACTGATACGCTTAGCACTTCCTAATGGAATGGTTATATATGAATTATACTGGGGCAAAGATATAGCCACTTCATAGAAATATTAATAAGTGAATCTCTAAATAGCACTGTAACAATGTAGTACTGATAGAGTGAATCTTGGGTAGTATTTGATTGGTCTGGTCCTGGTTATCTTGTGTCCGTGATGTTGGGGGCTAACGACTGGTTCCGCGGCCTTCCAGGTGGTCCATATTTAGGAAGTTCTCAAGTACGTGGATAGGTCCTTCTATCCAAATCTGCCACGGAGTCTGCCAGCTCTGGAACTCAATTCTCAGCAACCAACAATGATAGAGCTCGAGGTTAACTCTGGTGACCAACCTGGGTTGGTGTCTATCTTTCAACTGATTTTAGTGGGGGCTGGAGCTGGGTTTATAGGCTCGGTTTTGGACCCTGTAGGCCATAGGGATCTCGAGTCTTATGGACTTATTTGAGCTCTCAATAGATACGGGGACTAGGTAAGGTGGTGATTACTTTTGTGGCACATGGCTATAGGGAGCCTTCATAATGTGATATAACTGAGCCTTAGTAAGAGGTACTATTTTGGCTATACTGGAAGTATTGAGGGGAGGGAGACTGGATCTACTTTGCGAGGAGGACTGGGACAGCTGTGATAGGGGCGTCTCTCTTATATTGCTCAGTCTTCATTCTATGATATAGCTAAGGTGCTAATTTGATTATCCGAGTATGCAAGAAAGGTGAATGGGTTATTGTGGGTTAATAGAGGTTAGTAAAGGGGTTAGTCATGCATGGTTGGTTCATTGATAGGAAGAATTCCTGTGCTACCTGGCAATGACCCGGAAGTCAAAACAGGGGTCAGGTATACCTCCGCAGGGGTGGGGGTCTCCCTCCTCGGGTGGCTAAAAAGGGGTAAATGCGCGCCCTCTCTCTGTGATGGTCGTCCGGCAGCTGTGGCTAGGGGCTTGCCATATCACAAGTGTTTGTAATAACCCTCTGTTTATGAGACAGATGTGGGTGTTCGTAATACCAAAACCGAAGGTGCCTTGACTAGCTGGTTTATTCGGTTGGGTTGTTAATTGCATGGTTTTCTGGATGTGGTGGAGACTGGGTTGCTAACTCTGCCACATTTATCTGGAAGTATGGCAATAGAAGTTAGTCACTGGCGAGGCGGCTAGCCTCGCAATGACGAACATTGGGTAGAGGGTTGTGAGAGAATAGATGGCATGCAAAGGGTTAGTAAAGTTCTAATGTTGTTCCGTCCTACTAAAGGAAGGTAGGCTGGATAGGAGTATATATAAAAAAGGTTTGAGAACGTTAGCAACGGAAAAATCAAGGATCTTCAGGAGGTATGATGGAGAGGCTAGGTCGGAAAGGAGCCGAGGAGCGTGGGGGGGGGGGGGTTAATGAGAGGGAGAGAGTTCAGGGGTCTACGTGGAAGTTTGACCCTAAGGTCTCCGGGCGTAGGGGTGGCATTAGACTACAGTTGATATTGGAGTTTGGGGGTTAATGACAGTGAAAGTATGTTAGCCAAACGCTACCAGGGGATGAGCAATATGTGGTGGTATATGAGTCTGGAAAGGATAGAATCATGTGGACTGTGGGCTCTGGGGAAGAGGAGGTTAACTGTAGGTGTGTACTTGACTGTGGATAAAAGTAGAGAAAAACATGGTGTATTATTACTCGTCAATATGAGGGGTTATGGACACTATTATTTGACATGATTTCTTGCTGATCTAGTTGTCCCTGGGAACTGCGTTTTCTATGACATATACACCAAAGAAAAGCGGCAGTTCGTAGGGGTACTTCGTTATTGTTTCGTGGTACTATGATAGACAATGGTAACAAAAGGTTATCTATACAATCTCTGGTTGGGGTAAGAATTAGAGTTACTGCATGGTGGCTAACATCTTCAGTCATTATCTCTGTCTAGGTCTTACAGGAATAATGGTTATATATACAATGGTGTACCCGTGGGTATCATAGTTTCTTATCAATTATGACATGGGGGTAAACATATTACTTCTCGGATGGAGGAACATACATAGATTTATGGGTGCGGTTGGTCTTCAGAAACTTAGTCTGGCAAGACAAGGTATTTTAGGGTGTTAATATATTACTTCTCGGATGGAAGAACATACATAGATTTATGGGGGTGGTTGGTCTTCAGAAACTTAGTCTGGCAAGACAAGGTATTTTAGGGTATGTTGATATTGATATCTTAACTTAGGGACAGGGCATGGGTGTATTAAATTAAGGTGTATTCATGTTCATCATCATGTAGGTAGAGTCTGGCGGGTAAGAGGTGTAGGACACGAGGGGTAGTGGATACGCGAGGTGGGGGAAGGGTCAGTGGTTAGAAGCGATAGGCAGGTGTGGTTTGGAGCTGCTTAGCCCTGCGGGCTTCGGTCTGTCTTAACTGGTTGGCTTGGTCACCTGGTCCTTTCGTTCTGTGGGCCTTTCCTTCGGGTGTTTCTGTTCCCGTTTCTTTGTTGTTCTCGCTCGTGGCTTCCGTGGTGGGCTTCTCGTTCTGGGGCATTTTAACTTTTATACATTTTTCCTTGCCAATAGTTGTTAAATGTCCATACAACACCTGTTAGTCATGGACGTCGAGGTTCTCAATTTGATGTTCTAAATTGCACACAGCTTTGCTAAACTGAAGAAATTGCACTCAGGGAAATGACTCCTGGGTTGACACTGAAAAAAAAAAAAACACAGGAAATCGAGGTTATTCTCAAATAATAAATTTCAGGAATAATTCTACACGCAAATAAAATAATGAATATATACAAATATATTTCCTGAAAACAAAATTTGTACACGCACACACAAAATAAAATAAAGTGAATGGTAAAAGAAAATGTGTGTAGGCGTGTATATATATATCGGTATATATATATATATATATATACAAGGTGTTAAACCAGAGAAATATGAGCAGTTTCCACGTCACCCAATGAGGTACTGCACTAGACTCGTTATTTTTTTATAGTGGTTTTCCCCAGGAGGCCTATATCCACTTTGGTGATGAAGGTGGGTGGGTGAATAATGGTGGATGAATGAAGGTGGGTGAATGAAGGTGAGTGAATGAAGGTGGGTGAATGAAGAAGAGAAATTGAGAAGAGAAATACTGTATGAATATATATATATATATATATATATATATATATATATATATATATATATAATTATACATAGGCATATAATACAACTGAAGGGGTGCTCATTTATGGACTTGGCCTTGCTCGGGACAGCCTGGGAAACAGCAACAACAACACAACAGGGAAGGGGTAAAAAAAGATACAAATACAAAAATTATAAATATAATAAATTATATATATATATATTATATATATATATTATATAATACGTATATAAAACATAATATTTGACATAGGCATATAATACGGCCGGGAAGGGGTGCTCGTTTATGGCCTTGGCCTTGCTCGGGACCATGGGGCTGTTCGGTTAGACAGCCTGAGGAACAGCAACAACAACTACACAACAGGGAAGGGGGAAAACAAAAAGCCTAATAAAGTAAATACAAAAAATATAAATATAAATAATAAAATAATAGGCTATATAAAATAAATTATATATATATATATATATATATATATATATATATATTCAACTCTAGGCTACTCAATATTCAGTAATGTTTGAATGTCCAAAGTCCAATGTCCAAAGTCCAATATCCAACAGTTTTCAGGATTTTATTGGATATTCAACTCTAGGCTAATCAATATCTAGTAATGTTTGAATGTCCAAAGTCCAATGTCCAAAGTCCAATATCCAACAGTTTTCAGGTTTTTATTGGATATGCAACTCTAGGCTAATTAATATCTAGTAATGTTTGAATGTCCAAAGTCCAATATCCAACAGTTTTCAGGATTTTATTGGATATTCAACTCTAGGCTAATCAATATCCAGTAATGTTTGAATGTCCAAAGTCCAATGTCCAAAGTCCATTATCCAACAGTTTTCATTTTTTTATTGGATATTCAACTCTAGGCTAATTAATATCTAGTAATGTTTGAATGTCCAAAGTCCAATATCCAACAGTTTTCAGGATTTTATTGGATATTCAACTCTAGGCTAATCAATATCCAGTAATGTTTGAATGTCCAAAGTCCAATGTCCAAAGTCCAATATCCAACAGCTTTCAATTTTTTATTGGATATTCAACTCTAGGCTAATCAATATCTAGTAATGTTTGAATGTCCAAAGTCCAATGTCCAAAGTCCAATATCCAATAGTTTTCAGGGTTTTATTGGATATTCAACTCTAGGCTAATCAATATCTACTAATGTTTGAATGTCCAAAGTCCAATGTCCAAAGTACAATATCCGACAGTTTTCAAGTTTGTATTGGATATTCAACTCTAGGCTAATTAATATCTAGTAATGTTTGAATGTCCAAAGTCCAATGTCCAAAGTCCAATATCCAACAGTTTTCAGGATTTTATTGGATATTCAACTCTAGGCTAATCAATATCCAGTAATGTTTGAATGTCGAAAGTCCAATGTCCAAAGTCCAATATCCAACAATTTTCAGGATTTTATTGGATACTCAACTCTAGGCTAATCAATATCTAGTAATGTTTGAATGTCCAAAGTCCAATGTCCAAAGTCCAATATCCAACAATTTTCATGTTTTTATTGGCTATTCAACTCTAGGCTAATCAATATCTAGTAATGTTTGAATGTCCAAAGTCCAATGTCCAAAGTCCAATATCCAACAGTTTTCAGTTTTGTATTGGATATTCAACTCTAGGCTAATTAATATCTAGTAATGTTTGAATGTCCAAAGTCCAATGTCCAAAGTCCAATATCCAACAGTTTTCAGGTTTTTATTGGATATTCAACTCTAGGCTAATCAATATCCAGTAATGTTTGAATGTCCAAAGTCCACTATCCAATAGTTTTCAGTTTTGTATTGGATATTCAACTCTAGGCTAATCGATATCTAGTAATGTTTGAATGTCCAAAGTCCAATGTCCAAAGTCCAATATCTAACAGTTTTCAGGTTTTTATTGGATATTCAACTCTAGGCTAATCAATATCTAGTAATATTTGAATGTCCAAAGTCCAATGTCCAAAGTCCAATATCCAACAGTTTTCAGGTTTTTATTGGATATTCAACTCTAGGCTAATTAATATCTAGTAATGTTTGAATGTCCAAAGTCCAATGTCCAAAGTCCAATATCGAACAGTTTTCATTTTTTTATTGGATATTCAACTCTAGGCTAATTAATATCTAGTAATGTTTGAATGTCCAAAGTCCAATGTCCAAAGTCCAATGTCCAAAGTCCAATATCCAACAGTTTTCAGGATTTTATTGGATATTCAACTCTAGGCTAATCAATATCCAGTAATGTTTGAATGTCCAAAGTCCAATGTCCAAAGTCCAATATCCAACAGTTTTCAGTTTTTTATTGGATATTCAACTCTAGGCTAATCAATATCTAGTAATGTTTGAATGTCCAAAGTCCAATATCTAACAGTTTTCAGGTTTTTATTGGATATTCAACTCTAGGCTAATCAATATCCAGTAATATTTGAATGTCCAAAGTCCAATGTCCAAAGTCCAATATCCAACAGTTTTCAGGTTTTTATTGGATATTCAACTCTAGGCTAATTAATATCTAGTAATGTTTGAATGTCCAAAGTCCAATGTCCAAAGTCCAATATCCAACAGTTTTCAGGATTTTATTGGATATTCAACTCTAGGCTAATCAATATCCAGTAATGTTTGAATGTCCAAAGTCCAATATCCAACAGTTTTCAGTTTTTTATTGGATATTCAACTCTAGGCTAATCAATATCTAGTAATGTTTGAATGTCCAAAGTCCAATATCCAACAGTTTTCAGGTTTTTATTGGATATTCAACTCTAGGCTAATTAATATCTAGTAAAGTTTGAATGTCCAAAGTCCAATGTCCAAAGTCCAACAGTTTTCAGGATTTTATTGGATATTCAACTCTAGGCTAATCAATATCCAGTAATGTTTGAATGTCCAAAGTCCAATGTCCAAAGTCCAATATCCAACAGTTTTCAGGTTTTTATTGGATATTCAACTCTATAGGCTACTCACTATCCAGTAGTGTTTGAATGTCCAAAGTCCAATATCCAACAGTTTTCAGGATTCTATTGGATATTCAGGATCTGCAGTGTCATCGGTATTTACTACGGCTTGTTATTCCATAACAATAGGCTACCGGTATATAAAATTATGTATTTTCTGGTTAACATTACTTATAATATGAATTTTAATTATGTGATAGTAGATTTGCCAATAAATATTAAATACAACATAAATAATATACATATTGATCATACTAAACGTATCTAAGCAAACCAGCTTGCTTCGTTCAAGATCGCTTGAGATTTGTCGCTTTGTTTACATCCGAATGTCCAAAGTCCAAAGTCCAATATCGAACAACTTTCAGCCAGCTCAAATACTGTAGGTTGTTGGTTAATTGCAGAGCATTTTTCTTTATGCTTCTTTGTGCCTGCATGTTTATTAAGATCAGATTTCCCTGCTTTCAAATTTAAATCAACATAGCACACAGAACAGAAGGCAAAAGAGGAACCTTTTCGACTTCCTCTTAACCACTTTTTGAACTCTTCATCATTTTCCCAAGATCTGTTGTACTTTTGACTATATTTCCTTTTCTTCTCTTTAGCACCAGTAGCCCTAGATGTCTCATAACCACTACCACTCATGTTGGACGCCATGATGAATAATCAGTGATAATAGACCGGTGCTGTCTCAGTGGAGGGTAAGAGTGGACTGAGTACAAGACGGTGATCCTGGGAATATCAGACACGTAGTAAACGAACGAATGGACCTGTACAGATCACGTCAAGCAGGCTTTCTCTCTCTCTCTCTCTCAGTAATTCTGGAGATTTAAAAGGCTTTTTCTGGATATGAGCTAGAAATCTGTAGATTTCCCAATTTTTGACACAAAAATCTGAAAATCTGAGTTTAGGCTAAAAATCAGGAGAAATCCAGACTTGTCTGATAATCTGGCAACGCTGACTCCAGATGAAGCACAGCCATACATGCGGAAGTATCCGTAAGCCACGGGCGTGACTTACAGACACTTCCGCACGTATGGTAGTCAGTATGTACCACTCAGTAGTAGCAGGTTAGTACCGCTCCGCACCCAAGTCGGGTACTGAAGGGTACTATACAAAGAGGTCCTTTCTTACACTACCTGCCTTGCAGATTGGACCGCTCCGCAATAGTAGGAAGGGTAATAAATACAGCAGACCTTTATTATACGCTACCTGCTTTGCAGATTTGAGCCAGGAGGCTACAATTATACTGCTTCAGTCACCCATAATAAGTAATAACAAACCGTTTTCTTCTATATTTAATTTAACTAATATCTTAAAACATTCAAAATCTATCTATCTATCTATTGCCTGACGCCGTGATCCCCGAAGGGGTGGCCACGAACGAACCGCCCCCATGCACCTCTGTCCCCAGTCAGTCGACGCCCCTCCCCCCAACCAGCACCGCCCTCGTTCATGTACTTCCTCACTCCATCCTTCCACCTCATATTCGGTCTACCTCTCCCCCTCTGTCCCTCCACCTCGCGTGGAGGGACTTCAGCGTCTTCAAATGTAACTAATTAGTTATGCTAAAATATTATCTACAAAACTGTAATACAAAAACGCAACATTCACAAGTAATTAGAAATTTAAATCAAAGAAAACTTTTGAGGGGTAACTAAAATATTCAAAATCGTTTTAGGTTTTAGGAAGGGAAAAGGATGTGTAGATCAGATTTTTACCCTGAATCGTGTTGTGGAGAAATATCTGGAGAAGAAACAAAAGGTGTATGTTGCTTTTATGGACTTGGAGAAGGCCTATGACAGAGTGGATAGAGAAGGCTTGTGGAAAGTACTTAGAATATACGGAGCAGATGGCAAGTTGCTGAAAGCAGTGAAGAGCATGTATGAGGGTGCAAAGGCGGCAATACGTGTGGAGAGTGAGCAGAGCGAGTTCTTTGACCTGAATGTTGGTTTGAAACAGGGATGTGTGATGTCCCCGTGGTTGTTTACTGTATACTGTATATGGATGGAGTCATGAAAGAAATACTATCAAGAGCAGTGGATATTGGTGTATCGCTGAAAGGGGAGGGAATTGAGTGGAAGCTACCTATACTGCTGTTTGCGGATGATACAGTTCTGATGAGTGATAATGAATGGGAGTTGCAGGGTCTGGTAAATGAGTTTGGAACAGTGTGCGAAAAACGGAATTTGAAGGTAAATGCGGGGAAGAGCAAGGTTATGGTCTTCGAAAGGGGTGAAGTCACAGAGTGTGAGGTGAAGCTGAACGGTCAGGCTATGGAGATCGTCAACTCTTTTAAGTATCTGGGCAGCGTGTTGAGTAAAGATGGGACTATGGATGAAGAAGTGCGGGAGAGGGTACAACAGGGGAAGAGGGTTGTAGGAACGCTGAAAGTAGTAACAAGAAATAGGGTGGTGAGTATGGAAGTGAAGAAGTCCTTGCATGACAGTGTGGTAATCCCGACACTGACTTACGGAAGCGAAGCATGGACGTTGGTTGAGAGACTCAGACCAAGAGTGAGAGCAGTGGAAATGAATTACCTAAGAAGTTACCTAAGGGATAGACAGACTAATGAGGAAGTATACGAAGGTGTGGTGTGGAGGTAGATGTGCTGGAAAGTGTGAAAAGGAACAACTTGAGATGGTTCGGCCATATAGAACGTATGGAAAGCGAGAGATTGACTAAGAGGGTGTACGAGAGCGAGGTGGAGGGACAGAGAGGGAGAGGTAGACTGAAAGAGAGGTGGAAGGATGGAGTGAGGAAGTATATGAACGAAGGCGGTGCTGGTTGGGGGGAGGGGCGTCGACTGACCGGGGACAGAGGTGCATGGGGTCGGTTCGTTCATGGCCACCCCTTCGGGGATCACGGCGTCAGGCAATAGATAGATAGAAGTAGTGTTAACCTGTGGAATGCTACAATTATGTTTTTGAAAGTGCCACCAGTGCGAAGTATTTGGCTTCAATTCTGGCACAATTTTGTATATTTATCATATAAAGCAATATTACTGCTCCATATAGACATTAATTAATTTGTATAATAACCATGTGAACGTTGAAGATCTAGAAAACAGGTGTGAAGAGGAAATATCCAGTGAAGAAACATAGATTTGTGACAGGAGTAGTGGGAGGGAGCGCAACATAGATCCACTCTCTCGGACATCTCTCGAGATGCTGGCGAGATGAAGCCATTTGTCGTGAATGTAGGAGGGTGGAGGGAGGTAAGGGGAGTGCAGAGGATGGAGACTAAACATATTTGAGGCTGGAGGGAGGATTTATAGGGAATGGGGGAGAGAAAATATAGGATAAATGTGGAGTGGGGAAGTGATGGGAGAAAGGTGGGGAGGAGAAGGAGAGGGATAAGACATATTAATTGCTCAATATATGGCATTATGAGTGAGGGTCCGAGTCTTGGGGGTCAGGCAGTGAAGCACGGAGCGAAGCGGCTCCTGAGATGGGGCTGCTTCACATGTCTCACTCCAAAGACTAGAACGAGACCTCATGGGCTTCACCGTGTTGAACGGTTGGTTGTACCGGCTCTCAGCCTATGCCTAAGAGGGGAGTAAGTTGGACTATAGAAAAAAAACAAAATAAAATTAAAGGAGAGGATAGAAGGTGGCGGTAGGAGAAATACCACCTAATCACTTATTGCTTCCATTTCACTGTCTCTGGGGCATTTTTATTTTTTTTATAGGCTATCTTCCAGAAGGAGCGTCACATGTGTCCAGTAGGACATTCCGGAAGGAGTGTTGTAGCTGTTGAGTTAAATTTATATTTGTCTAAATTTTTAAGTTGTAGAAGGAAATAATCAAGTAAACTAATTGTCCCATTTCTGCTTGATAATTTAGAGAATAAAATGAAAAGATCTAATAACATGTAAACAATGCATTAATAATTCAGCCTGTTATGATTGTTGTTGCCAGTACCAGGTTCTTAAGTTGAATAATATTAGCTTTTAGGATTATGAATGATCTATATAGTTTATATATAGAGTGAAGTACTTACTCGACACATAAACAAAATATAATAGAGTTAGAAGGTTGGCCAGATAAATGTGAGACATATTTATAATGAAATAAACAAAACTTAACACATAATGTATTTACAAAATAATATATAAATGTTATATTTACTGGGAAGCGAGATTGATTTAGAAGGAAGGTTCACTGTGGTTGAAAAACTAATAATGATTATAAATATATATAGATCACAGACATACAAGTGACACTACTTTGTACACGAAAACTGATTAAGATGCACTGGTGTTGTCCAGAGTCAGGTCTGGAGTGAACTGTCAAATAAAGGCAAGAATAGTTGGAGCTTGACTTTGGCATAACAGAATGAAACAGTGAGACTTGAAATCAAGACATACTAACAGCTGAATGAGATAGTGAATCAACAATATTTATGTCAGAAAGGAAACTGAATGAACTGACATAATACAAATGAGCCACTAGATGTATACATTTTACCCTAATGTTTAAGAAACCTTACTATCTAATAACCGAGATGCGTGATAATCCATAATGATCTTTGTTATGTTATACTTTAGAATATAGGCTATATGGAGGAGTGGTAGCATGTAATGGAGGGGAATTATCTCACCCAATCAAAAATTGCTTTGTTTTGAGTGCTACTGGGGTGTTTTAAAAGTTTTTTTTTTAGGCCTTGTATCTTAAGACTCTGGCCGCATTCGCCCAATAGAACCTCTTAAGAGTCTGGGTTAAGAGTCCCTGGGTTAAAAGAACCCAGTGGCACTCAAAACAAAGGAATATATTATTAAGTGAGAAAATTTCCCTCTATACCCTCTATCACTCCTCCACATGTGTCCAAACTCCCCCCCCTTCAATTATCACCTATTTTTCCTCTTATTCCCTTGTTTATCAGTTTATTTTCCACGCCAATATCTCCCAACCGGTTTCGAGGTCGAAAGGTAGGCATATAGAGATCGTGGCAAGAGATAAACTTCACTTACAAGGCGTCAGTGTTGATCGATAAGTGAGAGAGGGAGGGCGTGTGTTGCGCCGGCTCTGCTCTCATGAATGAACCGGTCGGCAATATTTTGTCTTTTTCACCCCCCAAATACTATTCCCACTTGTTTTATTGCTGTTACATGTTAATATCTTAATATTAAACGTAAACTAGGCGCATATGAATAAGTAATATGGGTACCGGTAATGATATTTATCGGATAATGACAATTTTAGTCGGGAATGTATAAAAATATCCTCGCCTGGCGGGCACTTTCAAATACCATAGGTTCGCCGTTTAAAGGTTAAATCCCTGTGTCAGGTTGACAACACCTATACAGCAGTACCGGTATTTAGGTAAGTTGAAAGACATCACAACTCAGAGATCATGTTGGGTGAAAAGTTTCCACACAGAGAAAAGTGGTTTTATCTGGTTATAGACACAGCCCAGGCACTGAGGTTTAGGGTAGATTAAGAGATCTCTACACTCTAATGGGTGCCAGCTACCAGGGTGCCAAGGTGGTCATAGCAGAAGTTTTTTTTATTACATACCCATAAGCACATAGAATCAGGGTGTCAAACGAAAGCTGATTACTTTCTTTTTAGTCTATATTTGTGTGTAGGCCTATGCAAAGATTACATTGTGGTTTACAGTTCAAGTTACATCTTTGGAAGTGATAAAATGGCCTAAAATTCTATTTCATGTTAATTATCCTGTTCTCCTTCTCATATTCATTCAAGTCTTCAAAAAAAAAATCCCCGGTTTGACACCCTGCATAGAATCTACACACCATACTTATAACAGAGTTAGGCTCGATGCTACCAACTCTAAAGCTAGGCTCGAAGCTAGCAGAAGTAGACTCGATGCTACTAAGGTTAAAGGAGGCAGATTGAGACTCTCCACGACGCCAGCAAAACACAAGTCCTCAGGCACTTTTACTCTTAAACGAGAAGCAACACAAAAGCACTGAGAAATCAGAACCAATGCCATCAGGTAGGTCACCTCACCACCAAAGGAAAGGTGACACAAACATCACAAATCCAAGAAGCACCACAAAACATCCAAAAAACGCTGCAGCCCAGAGGAGCCCCGGAGATGAAGCGAGCTAAACAATACACCGGCTCGGACGCCTGCCAAATTCAAAGGAGAGCGTTCGGATCCTTCTCGCTCTCAACGTTGCCACCCAGGCTATGACTGCGCTGCGGGGGTCAACTTGAGCCCTTTAAAATTGACACTTTAATTCCATGTTTCTCTTACTCGCAGATACCTTGTCTTGGACTACGTTGCTGAATGTACTGTATGACGTGCTTAACAAAACCAATAGAGGGCAGACAGGGTGGAGTCGGAGTAGCTGCCGATTCTTAGGTGCAACGTGATCTACTCGTACACTGGTCAGTGCAGTCAAACATCATCTAGCCCTATCCAATCTTTTGGTCTAAATCCAATTGCCCGTACACTGGTCAGTGCAAGAAGATACGTAGACTTGGAGCTTCCTAAATTGTCCCACTTACCTAAGGATAGTAAAGGAAAAATATTATAATAAGAACGAGTTGTCAGTACACTGGTCCGTATGACTAGTTATTGAGCAGATCCTGGGTAATGACTTACTGCCAGTTCACTGGTCCGAGTAGTCTGTCGAGCCCGGTTCTTGAGCTTTAGCTTGCAGCCAGTACACTGGTCCGTGTAGCCTGCTGTAACTCAGTCTCTGGGTATTGGCCAAAACCCTACCGAGAAATTGTTAGGTGGACAATACACTGGACCGAGCCGCCTTATAGATTCTCTGTCCTTCCCCAACTTGGGTATCGGTAGTTATCCAGGCCATAAGGACTTCTCCCTTACTCGAGAGAGGAATTGCTAGGTGGACAGTACACTAGTCTGTTCTGCCTAGTAAGTTCTCTAACCCTCCAGGCTTGGATAAAGGCCATCACCAGTTCACTGGTCCATGTGGAGCCTGAAACTTGAGTATAGGAGTTGTTAAATTGCCAGTACACAGGTCCGTGCTCTCTAGTAACTTCTCTGACCCCTCCACCCGACCTCTCAACACCTGGATAGTACAGAGCCAACTCACCGCCGTGTCGAGACCTGCTGGAGGTCGTTGGCGGAGGACCACCACCACCAACCGTGACGTTGAAACCACTACAAGGACGAGCCCGAGGAAGATCCATAGATGTTGGACCACAGCACCAGAACGAAGAACTTAGCTTGCTGAAGGCTGTATAACAGACCTCCCTTCTCACTTGTTAGTCCTCTATAGATGAGGACACAAACCACACATATCTATCGTTATAAAGTAGAATATTTTGTACACGAATTCCTTGTGAGATCACATATGGTAATATTTGACTTTATAGCAGCACACACCCATACAGTGATACATGTAAGATCATACATGTAAGATAAGTTTGCTCACATTCAACCTGTCCCAAAGAAGGGTGACCACTCTCAACCCTCCAACTATCGTCCAATTGCTCTTATCTCTTGTCTTTCTAAAGTTTTTGAAACTATTCTTGCTTCCAAATTTCTTAAGCATTTCTCTTCTCATAATCTGCTCTCAGATCGCCAGTATGGCTTCCTTAAAAGGGTCGCTCTACTGGTGATCTTCTTTCATATCATACTAACTCTTGGTCATCCTCCTTTCGGGACTTCGGTGAGACTTTTTCTATTGCACTAGACATATCGAAAGCCTTCGATAGAGTCTGGCATAAATCTTTAATTTCTAAACTACCCTCCTTCGGTTTCTATCCCTCCATCTGTGCCTTTGTCTCTAATTTCCTTTCCGGCCGTTCCATAGCTGCGGTTGTGGATGGCCATTGTTCACTTCCTCACCCTATAAACTCCGGTGTTCCTCAGGGCTCTGTCCTATCTCCTATTCTCTTTCTAATTTTTATAAATGATCTCCTTAACTGTACCTTAATTCCCATCCATTCATACGCAGACGACTCAACCTTACACTACTCCATTAGTTTTTCAGAACGCCCCAGCCAGCAATCCCTCAACGACAAACGTAATGAAGCCATAGAACTCTTAAATTCTGATCTAAATACTATTTCCAATTGGGGCAGAGAAAACCTTGTTAACTTTAATGCTTCCAAAACCCAATTTCTCCATCTATCTACCCGTCAGGATCTCCCAGCGGACTATCCCTTATTCTTCAACAATACAAAAATCAATCCTTCATCTTCTCTCAATATTCTTGGTGTCTCTTTTTCTTCTGCTCTCATTTGGAAGGACCATATTACCAGTCTTGCTAAGGCAGCCTCCCAGGAGCTGGGTGTGCTCAACCGCCTTAGGGGGTTCTTTTCCCCTGCACAGCTTCTTGCTCTGTACAGGGGCATAGTGCGCCCTTGTATTGAGTATTGTTCACATGTGTGGGGAGGTTCCTCTCACACCGCTCTCCTAGACAAAGTTGAAAGGAAGGCCTTTCGTATCATTAACTCCCGTCCACTCACCAACTCTCTGCAATCTCTCTCTCTCCGCCGCAATGTTGCATCTCTCTCGCTATTCTATCGCTACTATAATAATCAGTGTTCCTCAGAGCTATCCCAGTGCATACCACCTCCTTTACGTAGGGCACGTGGTACCCGTCTTGCAACTCAATCCCACCCCTACTCTGTGCAACTCTCCAACCCAAGAGTGAAACGTTACTCTCAAACTTTCTTCTACTCAACATCTGAACTCTGGAACTCTCTCCCAGAATCAGTCTTTCCCTCTTCCTATGACTTAAATTGCTTCAAACTCCGTGTGTCCAGGCATTTTGGCTCGAACGTCCCTTGATTTTGGCCCTGTCACTCTTTCAACTATGGGGGAGGCACTCGCTATAGGCAGTTATGCCTTTTGCCTCCCTCAATCACATAGAAAAAAAAAAAAAAAAAAAACCCCAGTGACACTATCTTGCCTCGCCCAGTGACCAAGTGGCTTGTGACTATTTCAGTGTGTTTATGCTTTCATTTCATGCCAAATTCGTTTGAAAAGTGCTTCCGTGACTTGTCTAAATCTATATAGGGGAGGTGTGGTGGAGTGGTCTTGCCACTGGCCTGGTAATCCAAAGGTCCCGGGTTCAAATCCTGATGTATCAATGGGAAGATATTATTGGGATGGAATTTGTGCTGTACCTAGTATCAGTGCATTACCACAAGCCCACCGAAACGTCAATAAAATACCCTCATTGTTCCCTGATTAAATAGCACTGTATGAATATTCCCATATTCAAAATATGCTATAGGGGTGCAATGCCTGGTGAGTTATCTGCTCAACAGGTGGCGTTGTGTGTGTGTAAGTGTGAGAGTCCGAGTGTAGGTGGTGAGACAGTGAAGCACGGGAACGAGGTGGCTTCAGAGATGGGGTCGTTTCGGGCCATGAGTGAGCACCGTGCCTCATGTGAAGGCAAGATGGCAGGTGCTCGTTGTACTCTACGTGCTTCACATGTCTCACTCCCTAGACTGGAACAAGACCTCACGGGCTTCACTGTTCATTGTAAAGCGGTGAATGTTAAGGCTCTCAGCCTATGCCCGAGAGGAAATAAGTTGGAATATAGAAAAAAAAAAAAAAAAAAAAAATATGCGAAGACTCTTAGTGCACTTTTTAGGATACTAATATATGCATGACAAACTCTGATATTCAAAAGACACTCTGTGAATTATTTATTTATATTTTGTGTGTAATTTCTGGTGCTAATTCAAAGGAGCAGTAACCCCCAGTCTTAATACTTGCGATTCATTTTAGCTCTGGGGTATCTAATTCCATGGCCATAATTTTGCATATTGTATTTATGCCATTATATTTGTGAACCATTAGCCAAGAAAGCCATCATATGTTGTTATCTATATTGAATATAATAACTATAAATGTACTCCTGTGTTGTCTTTACACCTTTGCATGTTTGTGTGTGAATTCCTTCTCTGCCCAATTAAGTTAGGATCCACCTTTTATCCAGTAAACCCAGCAAAAAGCCTGGTATAACACACTCCCTTGTCACCTGCACATGTGTGGATGACAGCAGGGATGCTGAGTTTGCCTCGAGCAGGCCCAGGAAGCACACTCATGTTGCACTCTCTCTCTCACACTTCCCTCCACTATTTCCCACCACACATATCAATTTTTCACTATATATTGGCTGTTTAAACCTATTTTCTGGTCTTCACTATTTATTATGTTTATCATATATGTAAAATATATGCACATGGAGCAGAAATAATGCTTTATATGGTAAATATAGCAAATTATGTCAGATAGAAGTTTTTTTTCGCATATGCAGGCTTTTAACACCTTACGAGCGGCCTATGCGGTTTATTTATGTGTACCGCCCAGCGGGGTGTTTTTAGCCAAAATAGGGCTGTTTACGTGATCATTTTCATGCCTAAATAAGACCCAGAACGTAAAATAAGTACCTATCCCTGAAAGGGCATAAACAGAGCTTTCGAATGACACCATAACGATCCTTGTATGATGGATAGTTTTCTTGCAATAACCGTGCAACGCGAGTGCAAAAAGCAGGTAATTCGGTACTTTCGGTACATAATTGAGTATGTAGCGAGTGAGAGAGGGAGGAGGGAGCTGAGATTTGTGTCAGTAGGTTCGCCGCGGTGGTCTGGAGCAGTCATACGCTCGCTAGTCTCCTGCCACCACTTGTCTCTCTCTCTCAGCCACATTACGTGCTGAAATTGCCACTCGAGTTATGTCGAGCGCCGCCACATAGTCCAGCTTTATTTAACTCGACTTATGTTGCTCGCCGCTAATTAAGGGTTAAAAAACATCAATGGTGCACTTCTCGGGTTAAGTGCATGAATCAACTATGTCATTATATAATTATGGAATACTCCAGTATGGCTGGAAAGCCATTGGAACAATATGGAGTATATTACCTTGTTAACCCTGTCCGTCAGATAAGTTTTCAATACATTTCTATGGACAAAAGTCAGCATTTGGGTGGTCACTGTCTGGTACTGCCTGGTACCGGGTAGGAAGTTGCCAACTAGCTCCAGATTTAGTGTTGCCCTTCACCGAGCACCAGTTAATTTTACACACGATTCGCGCACATACTAACCAAGTTTCCTAAATTTAGATTCGCATGCAAATCAATGTTTGATCCAAACCACTTATATACGCGATCGCGTGAAATCTGTCTGACGGGGTTAATAATAGTGAGGATTCAATAAAAGACATCACAAATATGAAGTGATTGATAAATTGAGGGCCGTTTCCACCCTATAAACTCTGTCATGGATGGGAAAGCAAAACTCTATTCTGAGGAAATTACAATAGGCCTAGTCCATTATATTGAGGCCAGAAATCTTGAACACTAACCTCTATAACTCTAAAAGAACTATATTAATCAAGCTAATGTGTCTACTATTTTGGAAGAGTCAGCCAGGGAATTGGTGCAGAGATTTTGAAGCCCATTTGCTCTAGCCTTCATTGAATTACAGAGGTTATGCGTCAAAATTTCTGGCCTAATTATGGTTAGTGAACTATACATATATGTAAGCCATATCGTACTAGCATTAGTGCAGGAAGCTCCCACCTGCTATCAGTTTTGAAGGTAGCATGGGAACAATTCCTCTCACACAGCACTTCTAGACAGTAGAAAAGAAAACCTTTCATCTCATTAACTTACGTCTACTCACCAATTCTCTGCAATCTCTCTCTCTCTTCGCTGCAGTGTTGCATATCTATCACTATTCTATAGCTATTACAATAATCAGTGTTCTTCAGAGCTCTCTCAGTGTAGGCCTATACAACCACCTCTATGTAGAGTTGGCTACATAGCACCCATCTTGCAACACAATCTCACCCTACTCTGTGGAACTCTCTAACCCATGAGCGAAACAATATTTCCAATCTTTCTTCTATTCAATAGCCGAGCTCTGGTACTCTCCCTGAATCCATATTTCCCTCATCGTATGACTTAAATTGTTTCAAACTCTGTGTGTCCAGGCATTTTGGCTCAAATATTCCTTGATTTTGTCCGTCACTCTTTTAACTCTGGGGAAGCACTCGTCACAGGCAGTTTTGCCTATTGTCTCCTGCATCCACATAGGAAGACAAAAATGCTCACAGAAGATACTAGAAGAGGTAAACTGCCTGTGACTCCAGCTCTAAATTGTTCTCACTACCGTACTAATATGGTAACTGTGGTAACCAATAAAACATTGTAGCGGTTACAAGACGTTTATTCCGCTCCAGACGCTACAGCGTCTCTCCTCTGTAGTCCACTAGTCCCACGATCCAATCAACCCTAATATAAAGCAATTGAATTCCTTCTCACATGGTGTATTACAAATCAGGATATACAGTACTTACATATAATATACAACACTTCTCCTTCCCAGAATTTGGAAAATATTATAGCCCGAATAAAATAAGAACAAAAAAATAAAAAAAATAATCTTTTCCTGATTTGTGAACCAAGTCATAATCATATTGGGACAGCAACAAAGCCCATCTTTGGATTCTGTCATTTGCATTAGAAGGAATTGGCTTCCCTTTGCCAAACAATCCAAGTAAAGTCCTGTGATCTGTCCTAGCTACAAAAGGCCTTCCAAGCAAAAAATATCTAAACCTCTTGACCGCATAAACTAAAGCCAGGCCTTCTCTGTCAATTTGGGCATAATTCTTTTCTGCCGCTGTCAGTTTTTTGCTTGCAAAGTACACTGGTTTCTCTTCACCCTCCTGGACCTGCAACAAAACACAACCCACCCCCGTAGGAGATGCATCTACTCCCACAATCAGAGGAGATTAACCATCAGGCAGTACCTGCCTGACCTTTGCTGAGTGAGGACCTGTCCCTAGTGACTCCCAGTGAATTATCTTTGCCCATAGTGTGGTGATAGTGTTAACGCTTTCTTAAAATGGCTGGTGTTGACGAGATTGCTACCTCCTCTCATATTCTCCAGCTTTGTCTTGCTTTGCAAGAAAGGCTGGATAATGTGGAGAGAGAGGTGCAGTCTCTCAAAGACGAGAATTTGGCCTTAAAGCTGACTTTGGCTGACAAAAAAAGTGAGGATAGTGCAACTGCTGTTAGGGATCGTGATGCTCCTTGGACAGTTGTTCCAACAAGTGCAACAACCTGCAAATTTCTACGGTGGCCAGTTGCCCTCAGCAACAAGTTCATCACCTTGGATGACGAATGTGATGGTGAGGCTGCTAGTGCTTCCTTCGGCGAGGAAACCAGGAGAAAGGTAAGTAAGTTGCCTCCAAACACAGGGAATGCTGTGACTGCTGCCCCCCCAGGAGTACCTTCAACTGCTGCCCCAGAAGTTCCTACCGCTGCCGCAGCTGCTACCAAGTCATCGACAAGGAGAGGCAAATCCTTCTCAATTGTTGGGGACTCCATGGTCATACACTTAGCTAGGTCCACCTGTACTGATATTAGGAAGCTTGTCTGTCTGCCTGGTGCCGGGGTTGGGAAGGTATTAGAGGAAATTGATTACATCATGAAAGATATTGGAGATAGCCCCATTATCTGTCTCAGTACAGGGAGCAATGATGTTGGTAAAGGTAGGACGGAAGTACTGCTTCGGCAGTACAGGGAGGTGTTAGATAAAGTTAGGAGGAAGGGAGGCATACCTGTAGTACACAGTATCTTGCCACGGAGAGGGGTCAGCAAGGAATGGTCATCTAGGGCAATTGGTATCAATTGTCGGCTGGAAAAATACTGCAATGCAAATGCAATACCATTCCTTGATAACTGGACCCGTTTCTATGGTAAAAATCAGTTGTACGCACAGGACGGGGTTCATCTTTCTCGGCTAGGGGTGGCAAATTTAGCTAGGTCAATAGATAGGATTGTCGCGGGGTTTCGCTGAAAATAAAGCCTGAGAATATGAGTAAGAATAATTGTCTAGATAGGGTAAATTGCCGTACTGGTACATCAGATAGGAATAGAAAATATCAGTCACAGGATTTTAATTTTACTGCTAGTAGAAATATTGAAGGTGTAACAGAAGATGGGAATTCAGTTAGAAATAAAGGTAAATCCGATACCAGTAAAATAAATTCATTGCGATTATATTATACAAACTGTAGGAGTTTATGTAACAAAATGGATGAACTTAGAGCACTTGTTAGCAACGAAAATATAGACATTATAGCACTGACTGAAACATGGATTAATACAGAATCAAGATTTTTTTTAGCAGAATTCCATATACCAGGATATAGTTTGTTTAAATGCGACCGAACAAGTAGGAGGGGCGGCGGAATAGCAGTGTTTGTCAGGAGTTCTTTAAAAAGCTGCATTAAATCAGGTATTAGACTAAATACTGATAACGAAAGTGTTTGGGTAGAGGTTAGCGAAGGTAGTGAGACCATAATTATTGGAGTTATTTATAGACCACCAAATATGAGTAGAAACGAAGGTACAGCTTTATGGCAGGAAGTGAAAATAGCATCAAGGTTTAGCAATGTGTGTATTATGGGGGATTTTAATTTTCCGAATATTGATTGGCAGCATCAAATCGGCGACTCAGATTAAAAAGAGTTTATTGAGGCGGTACAGGCTAGTTTTTTATTTCAATTCATAAACTATTACTAGAGGTAATAATATCCTCGATTTAGTTCTCAGTAATAATGAACAAATGATAAATAATGTAGAGATAGGAGACCAACTAGGAAATGGTGATCATAAATCAATTTATTTTAACATACAATGGACAGGAAAGGCTAAAGAGAATACGACACTTATCCCAGATTTCAGAAAAGCCAATTATGGTGGATTAAGAAGAGCCTTAAGAGTCGATCCTATGGTTAAACTATTAAGTGGACCCAGGTGCGCTAATGAACATACTCTCTCTCAGATACCTGTCTTAACTCAGGATAATTTGACAGCTACATATAATAATTTTATTTCTTCACTCCACAATGCGCAAAATAAATATATCCCCAAAAGAAAATTTAGATCAACACAGAACCAACCCAAATGGATGAATAATAGACTATTAGACCTTCTAGGAAAAAAGAGAGGAATATATCGAAAAATTAAGAAAGGCGAAATTCACCTACTTGCTTACTATCAGAATCTATCAAGAGAGGTTAAAAAAGGTATAAGGACAGACAAAAGAAATTATGAAATCAGGATAGCCAATGACTAAAAAAATAACCCTAAGGCTTTTTACCAGCTATATAAATCTAAAGTTAGAGATAAAATAGGCCCCCTTAAAACTTCGATAGGAGAAATGACAGAACATTATTTAGATATGTGCAGTACATTAAATAGTCAGTTTCTATCCGTTTTCACTAATGAAAATTTGGCACAGATTCCACAAGTCCGTAAGGTATATAGCGATAGTATAGAAAATAGGTTAAGTACGGTTACTATAAGTAGAAATGATGTGCTTAAGGAAATTGACAGACTGAAACCTCAGAAATCGCCTGGTCCCGATGAGGTATATGCTAGAGTATTAAAAGAATGCAGAGATGAGTTAAGTTACCCATTAACATTTCTTTTTAACAATTCATTAGAAACAGGTATAGTTCCAGAAGCTTGGAAGCTTGCAAATGTAGTTCCGATTTTCAAAAAAGGTGATAAATCAATACCGTCCCATTAGTCTCACTTCAATCATAGGAAAACTACTAGAGTCAATTATTGCTAGGAAAATGAGAAACCACTTAGAAACATTTAACTTAATCAATTCTTCTCAGCATGGATTCACTCAGGGACGTTCTTGCCTTACTAATTTGCTTAGCTTTTTCTCAGAGGTATATGAAGCAGTAGATAATGACAAGTCATATGATATTATATATTTAGATTTCAGTAAAGCTTTCGACAGAGTCCCTCATGAGAGATTGATGAGAAAGGTTGAGGCACATGGAATAGGTGGGGCGTTGTTAGGATGGATTAGGTCAATTAGGCTAATTGGTAGGAAGCAGAGAGTCAGCATAAATGGTACTAAGTCAGAATGGGGATCAGTCAAGAGGGATCAGTCCCCCAGGGATCTGTATTAGGTCCTCTGTTGTTTATTATATACATAAATGACCTTGATTTAGGTATAACTAGTAGGATAAGTAAATTTGCAGACGATACCAAAATGGGGAGAAAAATTGATTCAGTTAGAGATATAGAGTGTCTTCAAAGGGATCTAGATACCTTACACGAATGGTCAGTAAAATGGCAGATGAAGTTTAACATTTGACAAATGCAAGGTATTAAAGAGAGGGAAGATGCATACAAATTTTAAATATAAACTAGCTAATATGGAATTAGAAAACTCAGACTGTGAGAAAGATCTAGGTGTGTTTGTAAATGATTTGAAGCCTAGAAAACAATGTATAAGCGTTCGTAACAAGGCAAACAGGATTATCGGGTTCATATCTAGGAGTGTGAGTAACAGAACTGCTGATGTTATCTTAAAACTTTACTTGTCATTAGTGAGACCCCATATGGATTATGCTGTTCAATTTTGGTGTCCTTATTACAGAATGGACATAGATTCATTGGAGAGAGTACAACGTAGAATGACAAAAATGATCCATAATATTAGAAATCTTCCGTATGAAGAAAGGTTGAAGAAATTAGGCTTACATTCGTTAGAGAGACACAGAATTAGAGGTGACATGATAGAGGTATTCAAGTGGGTTAGTGGAATTAATAAAGGAGACATGCAAAATGTACTAAAGCTCAGTGATAGCGAAATAACTCGTACAAATGGTTTCAAATTAGATAAATTTCGTTTCAGAAAAGATATAGGCAAATATTGGTTTGGTAACAGAGTTGTAGATGGGTGGAATAGGCTACCAAGTGATATAGTGGGATCAAGAACGATAGGGAGCTTTAAGATAAAATTAGATAGGCATATGGACGAGATGGGTTGGGTGTGAGGGGGATCTACCAGGTGTGGGCCAATCGGCGCTCAGCAGACCCCCGTAATCTTGTGTTAATCTCTGACCGTTTTAGTGGGGTCAGTACTCAAGGTATTAGTGAGAGGGGTCTATAATTGGGCCTTGTAATTAAGGTTGGTGTGACAGGGATCTGCCTTGTATGGGCCGATCGGCTTTTTGCAGACTCCCATTTTCTTATGTTCTTATGTTATCAAAATTAGTTAGCAAGGTTGAGTTTTTAAAATCCCTTTTGATGGATTCAAATGCCTTGTGCTCTAGGGCTGTCCACTGAAATTTTGCACCTTTATTCAACAGATCATACAAAGGTGAAAGCTTGGTTGAAAAGTTCTTAATAAATTTACAGTAATAAGTAATCATTCCCAAGAAGGAGTGTACTTCTGCAGTTGACTGAGGGGAAGGTGCCTCTAGTATAGCCTGAAGTTTGCTTGGAGAAGGCTTAATGCCATGACCAGATATATGATACCCTAAATATTCCATGTCACTTACATGCAACTTAGACTTCTTCTTGTTAATCTGAACATTATCTATCTATCTATCTATTGCCGGACGCCTTACTCACCTTACGAGGGTGGCCATACACAGAATGCCCCCAAGCGGACCTATTCCCTGTGAGAGGGACAACCCGAGCCAGTTTAGTGAAGGACTTACAGGATTGACCACTCAATTTAGGATCCGTCCGACTCCAAGGCCCTCTGTATATCTTGTTAGCACTATTTTTCTACAGTGGTGTTCGGCTAATCCATCCACTAACCTGCCTTACCCTTAGCTAAGCAGTACGGATTTGTATCAGGTTTACTCCCCTAGACAGGTTGCCAACCAAGGCTGATGAGTCCCATCCACCCGGATTTGTATAAGGTTGTCTCCCCTAGAAGAGTTGCCGACCAAGGCTAACGAGGCCCATCCAAAAATGTTGAGTACCCTCTTCAGCCTCTCATCATGTTCAGCCTTTGTGTCACCTGCAATGATTATGTCATCTAGATAGGCTGCTACACCTTCTACTTGAACAATTAATTGGGAAATAAACCTTTGAAATATAGCTGGAGATGATGAGAGACCAAAAGGTAACCTCCTATACTTGAACAGTCCTTTCTGAGTGTTGATCACTAAGAGTTCTTGGCTCTTCTCATCTACTGGAATTTGCAAATAAGCATGCTGCAGGTCAATCTTAGAAAATACCTTACCGTTACCAATTCCTGATAATAACTAGTCAATCTTAGGAAGAGGGTACTTATCACACCTAATTTGCTTATTCAGTTCTTTAAAATCACCACATATTCTCATTGATTTCTGATCAGCCTTCAGAACTGGTACAATTGGTGCTGCCCACTCACTACAAGAAATTGGTTCCAAAATACCTTCCTTAACAAGCTTATCTAAAGCATCTTCAACCATTGGTTTATGATAAAAAGGAACTGTGCGAGCCTTCATAAATTTTGGAGAAACATCATTCTTAACCTGTACCTTGGCTACTATGCTTGAGATAGGCTTGCTAGGGTTAACACAGTACTGGTCTAATAAATGGCTTGCCTCTTGAACCTGCTGAATTTTGGAATTTTGGTCTAATCCAGCCAAATGAATCCCCCCCCCCCACTTTGGCCATGAGATCCTTCCCACATAAATTGTTATTTGAGGAATCAACTATATAAAAGGGCTGACTCACCTCCTTACCATTGTATTTGACCAGTGCCTGCAATTTACCTATCACCTGTACAGTAGAATTATCATAAGCCACTAATCTCTTCCTTGAAGGCTCGACCTCCAGCTTCAATAACCTAGCTCAATCCGATGTCAAAGTAAAGACTGATGTGCCACTATCAATCTCCAAGGGTACCTGCTTTTCATTTATTACAAAATTGAAAATCTCTGCCTTCACCGCACATACAGACTCCTTCACCGTCAACAGTTGTCCCTCTCCATCCTCTTCCGAACTGTCCTGTGCCTCTGGGTCATTAACTACCCTCACTGGTCATGTACCTCTAGCATATTTCTTGGGCTCTCCTGAGGCTTTGCCAGTAGTCCCCGTACTGTTCTTTGTCCTTAGTTTTGGATTGTTCTGATACTCCTCCCCATAGTCATGCTTCACAGAACCACACACTCTTTTTAAATGTCCCTTCGTTTTACACTTATGGCATGTGAAATCCTTGAAACGGCACATGCTGCTCTCGTGAGGGAATCCGCAATGACGACAAAGTGGTTTTCCTAGTCTAGGTCCAACATTCACAGCTCTTACTTGCTGCCACTCACTCCTTTCTCCAACAAATGCCTTTTCCATGTTTAACATCCTCTCAAAAATTCCCGTGGATATCATTGACTGCAAGTCCAAATTTTCAGCTACTAAATTTGGAAAATATACTTCCTGCTCTACTGCCATAAACAACTGATCTCGCACCCTTGGATCAAATTGTTCTCCAAAATTACAGTCTTTAGCTAAGGCCTTCAGTTCTGCATACAATTCATTTAAATGTTCTCCCGTCTTCTTCTTTCTTTGCTGGAAGGCTACCAAACTACGGTGATATGAGGGTTTGACGATAAAATGTTTCTTCAGAGCAGCCACTAGCTCACTGTAAGATTTAGTATGACGCAAATCTGGAGCACAAAGGTTGCCTAACACACTGTAAATCTCGGTACCAACAGACACTAGCAACACATTTTTCTTTTTATCTGCCTCTGTTACAGCCAAGTGAGCAAAATTAGCTTCTAATAAACTCAGCCATAGTTCTAAAGAAATCTTCGTTGGGTCAAAACGTTCAATTTTAAACTGTGATGCTGTTCCCGCCATGACAAACAAGACTCCCAGGCCCCAAGCCATCAACGTTCCAACTGCCCAGCATACAACTTAACCTTGAGTCTGGGTCCCCGGGAATAGCTTCTCGTTAATCTTGGGTGCCTAATCCATTTGACTACTGCAGTCCAGGTACTCCATGGTCCTCGTCGCCAATTGTGGTAACCTATAAAACATCGTGGCGGTTACAAGCCGTTTATTCCGCTCCAAAGGTACAGCGTCTCTCCTCTGTAGTCCCACGATCAAATCAACCCTAACATAAAGCAATTGAATTCCTTCTCACATGGTGTATTACAAATCAGGATATACAGTACTTACATATAATATACAACAGTAACGGTCGATTGTAATTTTAGTGATTGAAGCAGTTCTGTATCTTTTTTGTTTTACTATTGTTATTCTTGTTTTCTCCATGATCTATCCAACCTTTTCTCAAACTTCTTGACAGACTCCGAGCTTTCAACTGAGACTGAGACTATTCCAATTATTTATAACCGTGTTGCAAAACGAAAACGTATACTTCCTAACATTTAGTTTCGACTGTTCTTTGTATAACTTCATGTGTCCCCTTGTGTTGAGTTAGTTCTTATTCTTGTCTGACTTTGCTTTCTCATCCGTGGCAGGGTTTATAGTAAGAAGGATCTAATAAGGAGGAAGGTCTTAAACGGGCTACCAATTGATCTCTAGTTTTGACCAATCACCCCTGAAGATGGCTCTGCCATCGGTGGTGCATCGTCTGCACATTACAAATGTCACTGGGAGCTGCCAGATGGCATGGCGGCAGATACAAACATGGCACCAAAACAACACGGTCACAGCTGTGTTGTTTGTAGAAAATTCAAGCGGAAGCAAAAGAATTTCGTATATCACTTCTTTCCCAAAGGTAAGGTGAAGTGCTTATAGTTATAAATAGGGCGTATCTACGAGTATACATATGCTATGCCCTGATTTTATTCAGGGTTAGCTATTGGATGAGGTGAGTTCTTTCAAGACTGGAATATCAGAACGCATACAGTTACATGTGAAGAATATAATAGAGGATACATATAACACCAAAATATAGTTTAGGGAACAGTTTATTTACTTAACCCTCTCCGACATATGACGCGATTTTGAGCCTATTGGGGATACTTTAAAGCCTTTGTTACCATCAGGGGTATTTAGAAACCTTTAGTTTAATTACTTCAACCTCTGCAGTTGTCTTTGAGTTAGCTGTGAGCAGAAAACTAATTTTGGAGAGGTAATTATAAGAGTGAGAGAACTCTATTTCTTATTGCTAATCTGGCAACCTCTGCGTCATATGTGCGTGAAAGGGTTAAGCTCTAAGAACATACATATATTTGGATAAGAACTGTACCAAACATGAGAAACATAAATAATACAACCAGTTATCTTTCAGCACGATCGCGGATCTAGAAAGAGCTCAGGTATATTCAAGCTATTTCGTTAATGTTCATTTCCTAATTATCTAATAGCGATATCTTTATAGACCAGATAGCCTAATATTGTAAAGAATCGAATGCTCTAATGATCACTTAATATTTCAATCGGATTAAGTCATTATTATTGACGAGGATAGGTGAGGTTAATAGAGTAGGATATAATACACTTCAAATCACCTTGCGCACTGGTGTATACAGTTATAACTTAACCCACTGAGTCCCAGACAATTTAAAATAAATGTACACCCCAGGCCCAGCAGGTTGTACATTTTTTTTTCTTTTCAGAAAACACCTGGAATGGGTTAGAAATGAAGGAAAAACCACAAAAAAACGATCCCCTAGGTCACTAAGGGGCGCCCGAAAGTCGGAATTAAAATGGGGAAATGGGTAGGCAAAAACAGGTTTTTGCGCGCTCACACACACACGGTTGGACTTTGAGAGTTTTCAACCATTGGCATTGTTGCGTAGGATTTTTACACAGTTCCCATACAAATCTGAGCCCTCTAGGTGCCATAGGACGGGAGTAATTAACCAGGACGCACCTTATGCGTCGCTGGGGTTTAGCGTTACATACATTGCCGAAGCATACACTGCGTCGCTGGGGTTCTGTGGGTTAAACATCGAGAATTGTGGACTCTAACTATTTCGCTCTTATAGAAATTATAACAGAGGCGATAGTGAGGAAATTCGGCTTATTTGGATTTAATTCCTGGAAGATTTCAGAGATGTGTAGGCCTACTAATACTGGTTTTAACACTTGTACACTTACATATAGAATCTGTATCTATAGACTCGAGTTAGGTAGCACTTTCAATGATTTTTTTTTAAATAAGGAACTTTTGGACTCTGACTGAGTTATAGAGTCGCCGTGCCCACTGGTGGTCTTCAGTCGGTTAATACTGAGGAACTTTAATTCACTTTTTACCTCGTCACTTTGGCATCGATTTTAATTAACTTTTATCAATGGTGATGCTCGCAGATACTGGATTCATTAACAGCTTGTAGTCTTCTGAGTCTCCGTAGGCCGTCTAGTTTGACTGGTCGTGTGAAGTAAGTTACAGATGGGTTAATGAGTGTGAGATCTTAAATGTGGTTCTGTAACTATAGTTAAATAGTTGGTCACCACATCGGACTACCACGAGTATTCCTAGCTTATAGCTTTGGTGATGAATACTCGTCTATCCTAACCGTTATATTAACCTGTGATGGAATTCCGTTCAGGTACTCTTGAAGTGAGATCTTAAAATTAATATAGTGCCTCAGTTATGACGAAGTAGTACTACATCGGGCTAATGCGAGAAGACTGTGGAAGTGTCTTTCTCGTCTGCCTCTGACCCTTATAAGAGGTTCAAGGAATTCGGGGCAGTGTTTAAACCTTTTAGTTGCAAAGTCTAATGGTATGCCATAGACAAAATGCACCTAGGACTTGTACATGCAGAGTGCCTGTGAAGGTATCTCACCAAGCCCTTACCAGCGCAGTAGGTCGTGGCATGCCAGATCTCTTGCGAGGAGTTAGTGTTGACTTTTAACCCGGGAACTGCGGGGAGACTCTTAAGAGTTCCCCCGGCGGACTGCAGGAAGACTCTTAAGAGTCAGAGAAAAAAAAATCAACTTTTGACATCGAAAAAAATAAAAAAAATAAAAAATAAAAATTATTTTTTTATTTTTTTTGGGCCCCTGGGCCATGCAAAATATCAGTCCTCTACCTCCCCTCCTTCCCCACTTTCCTCCCCTCCTTCAGTTATCACCTATTTTCCCTGTTATTCCCTTAGTCTGAGGTATATTTTCGTGCTAACATTAGAAAGCCGGTTGCAGGGTGTGGTCATCACTGATAGAAAGCGAGTGCAAGAGAGAGAGAGAGAGTATCGATCGACTGTGTCTCAGTGGCCTTGGGGGAAATTGGCGGGAAAGCAGCTTGCCTCACCCATACATTATACAACTCGCGGGCTATATCTCCGATTTTGACCATCCAAACGCTGTTTTCACTCGTTTTATTGTTGTTTCAGGTTAATACCTTTATAATCAACCCTTAATAGGTGCGTATGGATAAGTATTAATGCTATTAATGGTTCAATGAATATTTTAGTGACGAAAACACCTCAAATACATGCGCACAGGGAGAGGTGTCTAATTACCCCCATGCGCACTTGTTAGGTTAATAGTAGAATAATATTGAAGAGTAGGCATGCCTGAGTCCTTCAACTCTCTACTATGAATAGTAGAACCTATTAAAAGGTGTCTATGTTAGTTACTGGTATGCCAGTAATAACAAGGATCCTTTCAATACGACACAATACCCTAGACAAGGTCTCGATGTTAATCACTGGTATGCCAGTAATAACAAGGATCCTGGTACTATGATACTTTAGGGGGGCGTGTTAACTTTTAACAATAGAAGGTTGAAGGGTAGGCATGCCTGAGTCCTTCAGCTCTCTACTATTAAGAGTAGAACCTATTAAAGGCGTCTATGTTAGTTACTGGTATGCCAGTACTAACAAAGATCCTTTCAATAGGACACAGTAACCTAGAAAAGGTATCGATGTTAATCACTGTTTTTTTTTTCTTTTTCTATATTCCAACTAGGCCTACTCCCTCTCGGGCATAGGCTGATAGCCTGCACACTCAACCGCTGAACACGGTGAGGCCCGTGAGGTCTTGTTCCAGTCTAGGGAATGAGACATGTGAAGCACCCTGGCCCGAAGCAATCCCATCTCTGAAGCCGCTCCGCCTCCGCGCTTCACCGTCTCATTCCCCAGACTCGAACCCTCACTCTCAGAACGCCATTTATTGAGCAATTAACTCGCTAGACTTATGATTTATATATAGGAATGTTGTTATGCCCTGATTTTATACAGGATTAACTTGGTATAGGTGAGTTCTGCAAGACTGGGTTATTGGATTTCTTGCAAAATACATAAAGAGAATCAACAGAGGACATAGATAATCTCGGATAAATGGTTTGTAATACAGCTTTATTTTAAATAACACTCAGATAGAAGGTACATAATAGAATTCCACGAACAATAGATGTTGGAGCACTCAGGTAGGTTATTGGACTTATTACAATATCCCAGCACTTATCGCGGATTTGGATAGAGACATACTTCCCACTTCCAACGTTCAGGCATTATTCTTCTGATCACATTGCTTTATGATACATAGGGTACATGAATCACACAGGCTAGGTATTTCGCTTCGTAACTCTCTCTGGTAATATGACTCTTAATCAAGGATGAAAGTATAAGTAATGTGGTTATTGCCCAAGATTTAACGTAAAGGGATAACTGTAACTAGTTGCACTGGTCTAGGATGTTCACTTGTCTAGGTGATACTTCGGACCGAAAATATCAGTGAGGGCGAATCAGGTTAAACCTGATGGCAAGAATAATTACGGGAGTCAGTTCGCCTAAGCTAAATTTCACTGATATATATTAACACATACTAGCATAATAATCACTTGTTTCCTAACATCAGAGAAAGTTGAGACATAATCGAATACACTGGATGGTTGAGTTAATAGCACCGTAACACTGGTACTTTGTGAAGTAACACTGGATAAGAGTTTTCCTGGTTATCTTGCATTAGTGATGTTGGGGGTTAACAGTAGCTCTGGGGGCCGTCCAAGCTGTCCGGTAGTGTAGAGAAGGTTTTGCAGATGGGCTTCTTGCGGGTGGTTGTGCACCTTTTTGGCAACAATTGCTGATGGGGTAAGACAGTCGATTGTTGCCAAGGAGTTATTCTTGCAGCGTCCTCACTCAAGAGTTTCTCGCATAATCCCTTCTAACATAACAAGATCTTTCTGCCTTAGATCAGTTTTGAGTTATGATCATTCGTAACTCAAGTAGCGGATGGTGCACTATCAGAAGTTAATGAAACAATCAATAATTTGTGAATTTGTTGTCTACCAATATACTATTACTGCCGGTAGTCCCGATCGTAATAAAACATTCGTAAAGGGTTAAATCACTTCCTCACAGAGTTGCACAGATTACGGAATGCCGAACTATCGTGAATCTTGAGGGGGGGAGGGTTATTAGAAGCCACGCAGTGTGGCCAGCCATTGCTTTGGGCTCTAATATTGAACTGCCCGACTGTTGTCTATGTGTCTTATTTATAGGCAGGTCAAGGAATCTTCAGGAATATTCTAGAAGTATTGGATGTCGGTGCGATGAAGTAGTTAATTTATTCTGGTGAACTTAAGGGGTTAGGGAGGGGGTCTTTAATGTGGCGGTAAGTAACTTGTTATCTGATTTATAATTGTGGATATCTTAACCCTAGTATGAGGTACTAGTAGAGTTGTTTAGGCGGATTTGGTGAAGGTTTTTAAGTACTACTTTGTTGGCGCCCTACGTGACTAGGCGGGGAGGTATTATTCCTCAATTCACCTAAGTATCCTCTGGTCTAACTGACATGCTATTCGGAATTTAGGATGGGTTAAGATGGGGATATTGGGGTTTTAGTTAAGGATGGGGTAGGATGGTATTTGGATAGGTATCTAGATTTGTAGGTCATAACGTGTTGGAAACTCACCTGTTGTCTGGCAAGAATTTGCTGGCTTGCGCGGGTCATGGTAATTCTCCGCGGGGGTCGGTGGGGTCCCCGTGGGGTCGGGGGGGGCAGGCCGCTCCCTGAATATGGTTATCGAGAGTTCTTACGTTAATGGGGTTGAGATATGAGTTCAGGTTGTCAGGAGGTATCTTCCTAGTTAGGGTTGATCACTACATCTAGTTTTCATGTACGAGGATCATTCGTGGGTGTTAAGAATAGTGGTTTTGTGAAAATGCAAGTCAGGGAGAAATTTATATTTTTAAGGGGGGACGAGAGGGGGTCGTCCTAGCCCCGCGCCGGCTATTGTTCTGGCTCAGGTTGTGAGTGGGGCTAGGGAGTTAGAGGATAGTTAACCCTTAATTAGCGGCTCACCACATAAGTCGAGTTAAATAAAGCTGGACTATGTGGCGGCGCTCGACATAACTCGAGCGGCAATTTCAGCACGTAATGTTGCTGAGAGAGAGAGACAAGTGGTGGCAGGAGAGTAGCGAGCGTATGACTGCTCCAGACCACCGCAGCGAACCTACTGACACGAATCTCACCTCCCTCCTACCTCTCTCACTCGCTATATAAGGAATTGTATGGGGAAAGTGCCTAATTACATGCTTTTTGCACTCGCGTTGCACGGTTATTGCAAGAAAACTAGCCATCATAAAAGGATCGTTATGGTGTCATTCGAAAGCTCTGTTTATGCCCTTTCAGAGATAGATACTTGTTTTACGTTCTGGGTCTTATTTAGGCATGAAAATGATCACGTAAACAGCCCTATTTTGGCTAAAAACACCCCGCTGGGCGGTACATATAAATAAACCGCATAGGCCGCTCTTAAGGTGTTAAGGGGGGTACAAGGATAGGTCCTTACCTTCCATTTGTTGAGGTTAGTGAACGAACTGGGTCGGCATGTTATAACGTTCGTATGGCATCTTTACAGGGGGAGGGTTGTGAATTGTAAAGGGGGTGGTTTGAGGCTAGGAGCCGCGCCGCTCGTGGCCTAGGGTCGTGACCCTTAACACCTTACGAGCGGCCTATGCGGTTTATTTATGTGTACCGCACAGCGGGGTGTTTTTAGCCAAAATAGGGCTGTTTATGTGATCATTTTCATGCCTAAATAAGACCCAGAACGTAAAACAAGTACCTATCCCTGAAAGGGCATAAACAGAGCTTTCGAATGACACCATAACGATCCTTGTATGATGGATAGTTTTCTTGCAATAACCGTGCAACGCGAGTGCAAAAAGCAGGTAATTCGGTACTTTCAGTACATAATTGAGTATGTAGCGAGTGAGAGAGGGAGGAGGGAGCTGAGATTTGTGTCAGTAGGTTCGCCGCGGTGGTCTGGAGCAGTCATACGCTCGCTAGTCTCCTGCCACCACTTGTCTCTCTCTCTCAGCCACATTACGTGCTGAAATTGCCACTCGAGTTATGTCGAGCGCCGCCACATAGTCCAGT
This sequence comes from Paralithodes platypus, assembly GCA_032716605.1. NCBI lineage: Eukaryota > Metazoa > Arthropoda > Malacostraca > Decapoda > Lithodidae > Paralithodes > Paralithodes platypus. The sequence continues at coordinate 71,742,492 of CM064487.1, forward strand.
TTTATTTAACTCGACTTATGTTGCTCGCCGCTAAATAAGGGTTAATGCGCTGGACATAGGGGTGGCATTTCCCTACGATCGAACAGGTAGTGTGGTGTGTGCAGTGGGGCGTGAAAGGACAGGATGACCCAAAAACAGGTTTCCACGTACTGAGCATGGGGTCACGAAGCAAAACAGAGTAATGTGGATTGTGGATAAGGAGGAGGTGATTGGAAGACGTATAACAATTGTGAAAAAGTAAATGGAAGAGAGGAACACAATGGCGGATAAAAGATAATTAACCGAATGATTGAATACATGCATAAATGACGACATTATAGCCGTCGTCCTAATAAGATGATGAAAACCGGTTTGGTATGCACGTGGCACAATACGACACAAGGACAGTGCCGCTATGTCGTATCCATACTAGTGGCATACTCCGGTTAATATTATATTATACACTTAGTTACTAGAAGAACAAGGCAAGGGGCAACTGAGCACGGTGGTACATATATCTATACTCGTCATGGAGAGGGAGATACGAGGTAGCTTTCCTGCATCTCCTGATAATCGTCTGCAGATTGGTCATAGTGAGTTTATCCGAATTAACCCTCTCGCATTCGCTAACATAAATAGCGAACTTATGGTAAGGCGTTCTTTAATTTGCCATGAAATATCAGGCTGGGCGAGTTTTCGAAGCCTTGTGTTTTTCTGCATTTTCATCCACCAGAATGCTGTTTATTGTGATGTATCATATGTCAATGGAAAGAGGAATATTTATAGTACATGATGAAACTAAAAAAAATGTAAATAAATCGAAATATGAAAGTGTAAATGAGTCCGGAATACAATGATTTCCCATGCAATTGTCTTCACACCGTCCTAGCTCTAAATTGTGAGTGACGACCATATATTTTTGTTTGCTCAAATAATAGTATTGTTTCTCTTCTTTCCAAATCTGAAAACAGAAATAGTTTATCTTCAATAGTTCTCAAGCAGTGACCGAAAAAAAAAATATGTATGATTTTGATTGATATGGTTTATAACATTTTCGATTTATTTCGTTGCTACGAAGTGTATGGTTTTAAATTTAGGCTGTATGAATACGGCAAATAATGCTGATGAGTATAAAACAAACTAGAAGTTCCTAGGACAAATACGTTTTGCGCTATAAATATTTGAAATGAAGAGCCAAAATGCGAGTATTTACGCTTCACCCATCTCTTTTTTTTTTTTTTTTTTTTCTATGTGATTGAGGGAGGCAAAAGGCATAACTGCCTATAGCGAGTGCCTCCCCCATAGTTGAAAGAGTGACAGGGCCAAAATCAAGGGACGTTCGAGCCAAAATGCCTGGACACACGGAGTTTGAAGCAATTTAAGTCATAGGAAGAGGGAAAGACTGATTCTGGGAGAGAGTTCCAGAGCTCAGCTGTTGAGTAGAAGAAAATTTGAGAGTAACGTTTCACTCTTGGGTTCGAGAGTTGCACAGAGTAGGGGTGGGATTGAGTTGCAAGACGGGTACCACGTGCCCTACGTAAAGGAGGTGGTATGCACTGGGATAGCTCTGAGGAACACTGATTATTATAGTAGCGATAGAATAGCGAGAGAGATGCAACATTGCGGCGGAGAGAGAGAGATTGCAGAGAGTTGGTGAGTGGACGGGAGTTAATGATACGAAAGGCCTTCCTTTCAACTTTGTCTAGGAGAGCAGTGTGAGAGGAACCTCCCCACATATGTGAACAATACTCAATACAAGGGCGCACTATGCCCCTGTACAGAGCAAGAAGCTGTGCAGGGGAAAAGAACCCCCTAAGGCGGTTGAGCACACCCAGCTTCTGGGAGGCTGCCTTAGCAAGACTGGTAATATGGTCCTTCCAAATGAGAGCAGAAGAAAAAGAGACACCAAGAATATTGAGAGAAGATGAAGGGTTGATTTTTGTATTGTTGAAGAATAAGGGATAGTCCGCTGGGAGATCCTGACGGGTAGATAGATGGAGAAATTGGGTTTTGGAAGCATTAAAGTTAACAAGGTTTTCTCTGCCCCAATTGGAAATAGTATTTAGATCAGAATTTAAGAGTTCTATGGCTTCATTACGTTTGTCGTTGAGGGATTGCTGGCTGGGGCGTTCTGAAAAACTAATGGAGTAGTGCAAGGTTGACTCGTCTGCGTATGAATGGATGGGAATTAAGGTACAGTTAAGGAGATCATTTATAAAAATTAGAAAGAGAATAGGAGATAGGACAGAGCCCTGAGGAACACCGGAGTTTATAGAGTGAGGAAGTGAACAATGGCCGTCCACAACCGCGGCTATGGAACGGCCGGAAAGGAAATTAGAGACAAAGGCACAGATGGAGGGATAGAAACCGAAGGAGGGTAGTTTAGAAATTAAAGATTTATGCCAGACTCTATCGAAGGCTTTCGATATGTCTAGTGCAATAGAAAAAGTCTCACCGAAGTCCCGAAAGGAGGATGACCAAGAGTTAGTAAGATATGAAAGAAGATCACCAGTAGAGCGACCCTTAAGGAAGCCATACTGGCGATCTGAGAGCAGATTATGAGAAGAGAAATGCTTAAGAAATTTGGAAGCAAGAATAGTTTCAAAAACTTTAGAAAGACAAGAGATAAGAGCAATTGGACGATAGTTGGAGGGTTGAGAGCGGTCACCCTTCTTTGGGACAGGTTGAATGTGAGCAAACTTCCAGTATGAAGGGAAGACGTTAGAGGATAGACAGAGACGAAAGAGTTTGCCTAGGCAGGGAGTCAGCACGGAAGCACAGTTTTTGAGAACAACAGGAGGAACACCGTCCGGACCGTACGCCTTATTAGTGTTAAGCCCAGAGAGGGTAGAAAGTACATCTTTAGAAGAGATTAGGATATTAGGCATAAGTAAGAGAGAGGAGGGCGGAGAGGGAGGAATAGCACCGGAATCATCCAAGGTGGAGTTTCTAGCAAAAGTTTGAGCGAAGAGTTTAGCTTTGTCAGAGGAAGAAATGATGGTTGTGCCATCAGAGTGGGAAAGGGGAGGGAAAGACGAGGAAGAGAAATTGTTGGAGAGGTTTTTGGCTAGATGCCAGAAAGCTTGGGAAGAGCTAGAGTTGGATAGTTCAGTGCATTTATTATTGATGAAAGAGTGTTTGGCAAGTCGAAGAACAGATTTGGCTTGATTCCGGACAGAAACATAGGAAGAATGAGAGTCTTGAGTTTTAAGGCGTCGGTACCGTTTGAATGCTTCCTCCTTATTGCGGACAGCAGTAGAACAGGCGTGAGTAAACCAAGATTTTTTAGCATTAGTCTGAGAGAAAGAGAATGGAATGTATGCTTCCATGCCCGATAGGATTACCTCGGTAATGCGTTCAGCACCCTCCGAGGGTCCTCGGCCATGGAAGCAGAAATCATTCCATGGGAAATCAAAGAAGTACTGCCGAAGAGCCTCCCAGTCGGCAGCGCCAAAGTGCCACAAGCGCCGCCGGCTAGGAGGATCGGGTGGCTGTACTGGAGAGATAGGACAGGTGACAGAGATAAGTTTATGGTCAGAGGAGCCCAAAGGAGAGAAAAGATCGACAGTATAAGAAGAAGGGTTAGAAGTTAGAAACAGGTCAAGAATGTTGGGCCGATCTCCGATGCGATCCGGGATACGGGTGGGTTGCTGAACTAACTGCTCTAGGTCATTTAGGATAGAAAAGACGTCTCTGTTCCGGCGATGCTAGCCAGGTTCCGAGCTGTTCTCCACCTCGTGGTTGCGTTATTTGCTCGGATACGTATATAACTGTATATATCACCGGAATCGGAAAATTGTGCTCTTTCCAATGGTGAAAACAAAAATAATATAGCGTAATTGGTTCGCGAGCTATGCGCAATTGTTTCCATGCAGCGACCGAAAAAAAAAATAGATATGGTTTATAACATTTTCGATTTATTTCGTTGCTACGAAGTGTATGGTTTTAAATTTAGGCTGTATAAATACGGCAAATAATGCTGATGAGTATAAAACAAACTAGAAGTTCCTAGGACAAATACATTTTGCGCTATGAATATTTGAAATGAAGAGCCAAAATGCGAATATTTACGCTTCTCCCGTCTCTTTTCCGCTGATGCTAGCCGGGTTCCGAGCTGTTCCCCACCTCGGCATTGGTTTATTTGCTCGGATACGTATATAACTGTTTATATCACCATCATCGGAAAATTATGCTCTTTCTAATGGTGAAAATAAAAATAATATAGCGTTATTGGTTCGCGAGCTATGCGCAATTGTTTCCATGCACTGCTATTGTTTTGTAAATAAATGAGAATGTTTATACAGTTGTTTATCTTTGCCACAATATACAACACTTTTATATAATTTTTCTTGCCAATAATTGTATAATGTTCATAGAAGACATGTCAGTCATGAAGGTTGTCAATTTTACTTACCTGATAGGGCCACAACCCTTTCCAACGAGAAGGGAAATGGCTCCTGGGTTGACACTGAAAAAACAAAACAAGAAAGCCAGGTTATCATCAAGTAATAAATTCAGAAATAATTCTATTGTACACACAAATAAAGTAATATATAAATATATATATATATATATATATATATATATAATTATATACATATATATATATATATATATATATATATATATATATATATATATATATATATATATATATACAAGGTGTCATAAATATATATATATATATATATATATATATATATATAATTATATATACAAGGTGTCAAACCACAGAAATATGCAGATTTCCAAGCCACCCTAGGAGGTACTGCATTTGACTCGTTATTTTTTTAGAGTGGTTTCCCCAGGAGGCCTATATCCACTTTGATGATGAAGGTGGGTAAATGTAGGTGGGTGAATGTCGGTGGGTGAATGAAGGTGGGTGAATGTCGGTGGGTGAATGAAGGTGGGTGAATGAAGGTGGGTGAATGAAGCCGGGTGAATGAAGAAGAGAAATGGAGAAGAGAAATGAATGAATCAATGAATGAATGATTGCACATGGCTCCTGACTATAGGACACCTGCATTGTGGTGATGGAAAAGGCTGAAGCAGTCGTTGACGTTAATGCAGAGGGCAACCGTGCAAGTCGTGCAGCGGAAGCTTGTGTCCTTGCGAATGCCGTTCATTACTTTGCAGTAATAGCAACGGAGTCGCTTCTTGGCCGGAATCCTCTGCCGAGAATGGTCCAAGGCCTTGTTCAACCGGACATGGTTCAGAACAATAGGACGGGGCCTTGGGACCACTCCAGGTCGAGGTCTCCGGACTCGCACCGCTCCTGCTGCTTTCAGTACAGGTGGTGGTTGGTTGGCAGCTTCAAGAGCTGCTTCCCCATCGTCACCAGCAGCAGCTGCATCAGGTGCTAGTACCACGGGGGGTTGAACCAGGACATAGTTTTCCCCCGGGGCAGCAGCATCAGCAGCAGCATCATCTGGTTCTGGTGGTGGGGAGGGGACATCGAGACGTGGTGCCCTCTCAACGCCTCCACCAGGAGCAGCAACAGGAGAGGGTGGAGTGTTGTCAGGAGCAGCAGGGGCTGGGGAGTCTGGATGGTCGTCGTCGGACGACCCAGATGAAGATCCACCGGGTTGCCGTTGCCTGCGTGCATGCCTCTGTGGCTCACGCGGAAGATCTTGTGCTCGGTGGGCTGGCCTCCCCGACATAGGCCACTCTGCAGGGTTGAAGTGCAGCAAGGAAGTACAGATGTGCTCCTGGAAGTCCAGCAAGGTCATCTTCTTTCTTGGGTAGCACTTCCTGTACAGGACATGGGCGTTGAAGAGGGCCATTTGGATGAAGTAGAAGGTGATCTTCTTCGTCCACTTGACCGTCCTTCGCTGGATGGGGTAGTACTGGACCATCTGGTCGAAGTGATCCACCCCACCCATGTGGATGTTGTAGTCTTCAACGCAAACAGGTTTGAAGATCTCCCTCTGTCCACGACGCCAACTGCCCTGTTGGTCCTTCTCTTTGAAACTGACAAGCTTCAGGATGGTGTCCTGGTTGTGGAAAGTGGACACCATGTTGACGATGCGCTTGTCTCGCCAAAGTAGGACCATGATTAAGCCGTTGTTCATTGCTATTGTCGCATTGCGTTCAAGCTGTTTTGCTTTAGCAATGTCGCACAACCGCTTAGGAGCTCCTCGTACAAGGCGCAGGGTGCCACACACATAGATGTTGTGTGTGAGCATTTGCTGGCAGAGGTCAACTGAGTTGTAATAGTTGTCCATGTACAGCCTGTACCCCTGGCCTCTGAAGGACTCCGTGAGACCCTCCACCGTCTCCTGGAGAGATGTACCCGGACCGGTGTAGACCCGAAAGTCCCACACATAGCCAGTCAACGCCTCTGCCAGGATGTACAGCTTGATACCGTACTTCATCGGCTTCATTGGGTTGTAAACCTTGAATGAAAGGCGACCCTTCCATCCAAGGCTGCCTTCGTCAAGGGACAGCTTTTCGGCGGGGATGTATGCCAGCTTGAAGCCTTCAAGTAGGTATTCCATCACCGTCCGAACCTTCACAAGCCTGTCCTTGTTCTGCCTGCAGACTGCCTTGTTGTTGAAAGCATGGAAATACTTCAACAAAGCTAGAAACTTAGTCCTACTCATCGTTCTCCGAAATACTGGGTAGTCGTGAAGGACAGTTGAAGGCCAGTAGTGACTCAGAGAAGGAATCTTGGTGATGCCCATGAGGAAGTACAGGCCAAGGAATTTGGCCATTTCCTCCTCACCAAACAGGTGCCAAAAAGCGGCTGCTCCGTCAACGAACTTGACGTAAGCATTTGTCTCCAATACCAGGTATTGCAGCATCTCCCTTGTGAAGAAGAGCTGGAAGAACTGGAGAGGAGTCACCGGCTTTGGAACCTGCATGCCAGGGGTCCCTGAGAACAGATCAGGCTGGGGGTCGAAGGGGGTGTCGGTCCAACCGGCATCACGATCGAGGGCAGGATCGCGAGCACGGCCACGACCACCGCGAGGACCACCGCGAGGAACACCTCTTCGGCCCCTGGGCCTACCACCTGCCCCCCTACAGGGACCTGGCCTCCGGCGTGGCATAGGTGGTAGGTGGGGGGGGCTTCTGCATCAGATGATGCAGAAGCCGGTGAACCTGGTGCAGCACCAAGTGGTGAAAGGTGTGGAGCTGGTGAACCTGGTGCAGCTGCACCTGCTGGTGAAAGGTGTGGAGCTGGTGAACCTGGTGCAGCTGTACCAGTTGGTGAATGGTGAAGAGGAAGCCTTTGGAGAAGAAGCTCCTCGATTGCTGCTGGAGGATTCAACGCTGTACGTGGCACCTCAGCAACAACCTGAGCACGCACTGCGGCTTCAGCAACCTCAGCACGCATTGCGGCTCGATGCTCAGGCAGACCAAATACCGAGGGGGTCAACGGTGTGTCGCTGAAGGGGGACACTGCGGGGGTGACCGTTCCCATGACATGCGAAGGCGGGGTATTCAAAGTGCCCACAGCAAGTAGCGTAGCAAACAGGTGTGGGCTGCGGGCTAGTGATCCTGCTGGAAGCCAGGATGAGGCACCGCCACGCGAGGTGGATGGAAGAGGTGACGTGGGAAGTTGGGGGAAGTTTGGTGATGGTAGGAGGTAATCGGCGATGTTATGGATGGGATGAGATGTAGATGGGATGGGATGAGATGTAGAGGGGATGGAATGGGATGTGGATGGGATGGATGGTGGTGGTGGATTCGCTGGGGCTGGTTCAGTTGGTGGTGGTGGTGATGGGTCGTCCGTCGTTGCTGGGGCTGGTTCTGCTGGTGGTGGTGGTGGGTCGTCTGACGTTGCTGGGGCTGGTGGTGGATCGGCCGAGGTGGGGGCGTCGAGGCGGAGTCGTTTGGGCGGAGGTGAAGCCCAATCCTCATAGTCAGACCACTCGTCCGACTCACTCTCGCTCGCCGTCTCATCTGTTGTCGTCAGGTCCAGCACCTCGTTGACTACATCTTCCAGCTGGGAGTCCCGCAAACGTTTCTTAACATCCCTCTTGTCCGACAGGGCATCTGGCGTATGGCGGTAGGCTGGCATATGGCGGTAGGATAGCGTATGGCGGTAGGCTGGCGTATGGCGGTAGGCTGGCGTATGGCGGTAGGCTGGCGTATGGCGGCAGGCTGGCGTAGTTAGCTTACGATGCTGAAACCAAGAAATGGAAATAAAGAAAAAACGTAATTGACGTTGATAGTTGTCATGACGCAAGTTCGCCATCACTGGATCCATATGATGTTGGTATAGTTCACCATGACGTAGTCATAGTTTTGCATTATCCGATTCCAGATGACGTGAGCATAATGGATTCATGACGGTATAGTTCCGCATTTTGTAATTCAAATGGGGGAACACCATGATGTAGTCATAGTATGGCATTATAAGAATATATTTATACCTTGTGGCTCTTTGGCCAAACACCCTGGGGAACAGGAACAACACAACAGGGAAGGGGACAAGAAAACAAATAATTATATATATACGGTATATACCTTTATAATTATATAAAATAAATATAATCAAATAAATAAAAATATATATAAAATAACAATAGAAATACTCGATTATGGGCCCTACCCTTGCTGTGGACCTAGGGAGTGGTCCCATGGACACCCTGGGGAACAGGAACAATATAAACAAAAATACATAAATGAAATAAAATTATAAATAAAATAAAACAATATAAATAAAATAAATAAAATAAATAACAACTATAATAAATCCCAATATATAAAAAATAACCATATCAATACTCGATTATGGGCCCTACCCTTGCTGTGGACCTAGGGGGTGGTCCCATGGACACCCTGGGGAACAGGAACAATACAAAAAAAATACATAAATGAAATAAAATTATAAATAAAATAAAGATATAAATAAAATAAATAAAATAAATAAAAAATCCCAATATATACAAAATAACTATATAAATACTCGATATGGGCACAGCCCTGGCTATGGACCTAGGGGGTTGGTTTCCATGGACACCTGGGGGAAACAGGAAACAAATAAAAAAAAAACAAAGTATTGTAAATGAAATTAGAAATTATAAATGAAAATTAAACTTATATAAATGAAAATAAATATAAAAACTATTAATAATAAACATATTATATAAAATAACTATATAAAGACTCGATTTATGGTCTTGGCCATTGCTCTGGGACCTAGGGGGTGGTACCCATGGACACCCTGGGGAACCAGGAACAATTTACAAAAAAATATATATAAATGAAATACAATTGATAAATAAAATAAAATTCCTTATAAATAAAATAGGATAAATAAATAAAGAGGAATATAATAAATCCCATATATATATAAAATAACCAATATACATACTCCGATTATGGGCTGTGCCCTAGAGGGGGTTGGGTCCCATGGACACCCTGGGGAACAGGAACAATACAAAACAAATACATAAATGAAATAAAATTATAAATATAATAAAACGATATAAATAAAATAGCCCCTTCTATCTTTTTCTCCTTCTGCATCTCTAATTTTTTCAAATGGCGTAGGGATGCGGCGACCCCAACGCCCGCCACTTTCTGGTGCAGGTAGCCTCCTCTGTGGTGGGAGGGGTGAGAAAATTTCCACCACCGCTTTCTCCGGACGAGACGTAGAAGTCGGCCTTCTAAAGGGGTTCGGGGGCGGGGGGGCCTGGTATCTTCTTCCCCTTAAATAAATCTACCAAAAAAAAGAGACGGAAGGATAGGGGAGAGGGAACGCGTTCCGTTGGTCACGGGACCCTAAGAATAGGAGCTTTGAAGTGGCAGGGGATGTAGTACCGCATGAGAAGAGCGAGAGGATTATTGGAAGGTTATTTGCAAAGGAAGGAATGTCTGCTTGATACTGTGCACTGAATGAAGAACAAAGATGAAAGGAGAGGCAGAAGAAGAACAGAAAGAACAGAAAGAATAGAGAAGTGGGTTTTGTGAAACGTGATTAGGTAGGAAAAGTCGTGGAGTTAGACGAGCGGAAGGGGAAAGTCAGGGGCTGAAAAGAAAGAAGAAGGGGAAAGGAAGAGTGGCTATTATTGTGAAGGAAGGGGAAAGTTGGAGAGTAGGTTTATAAAAGAGTGGAAAAGAGGTGCCATCAAGGGAGGGAGAATTGGAGATGCAGTTTTTTGTTTTTTAAGGGTGAAAGGTGGGTTTTTTGTTGTAAGTGCGTAGGGCCCAGGCAAGTGGAAAGCGGAGAGTTAGACGCAGGGGTAGAGGGTTTCTGGGAGGAGTTTGAGGAGATTGTCTACCAAGGGTTTGATGAAAATGATCAATGGTATAGTTTTAGGGGACCTAAATGCATAGGAGTAGGAAACTGAGGCCTGTGGAGGGTAGTCAATCGGGTATATTAGTTTTGGCGTTGGTGGACTGGTTGTGTAACGACGAACGGTGAGTGGAGAAGGATAGAGACTGAAAATACATGTCATGTGAAGAAGCTGTTAGATTGAGGTGTAGGTTAATAACCGTTCTTCAAAAAAAAAGGCCGTGGCGGTATACACACGTAAACCTCGGCATAGATTGTAGCAGCGGGAGAGAGAGATTGTACGAGAGGGCATTGATGGATTATGTTGCTGGTGGACAAAGGGAAAAGATTGGTGTAGGACTGCTGGGATGTGAATGTGATTGAGAGGTGCAGGCGGGAGGGAGGGGGAGGGGGGTATGTCAGATATACTGGTGTGGAGGGAAAGCCTAAGAGGTTTAAGGGAGGTATACAGTAGAATAGTACAAAGGAAAGTACACAGGAAGGAAATCAAAGCAAAAAACAGTCTAGTGGACCCCTTCTAGGCTGCTTGTCCTCCAAAACACGGAGGATCAAGTGTTCCAAACCCAGTGGTTTTAGATGAGTGGGTAAGGGGAAACATTGGTAAAGGGGAAAATACTGCACTAGAACTAATGTCGTTGCAGGTAAGGAAAGGTTAGTAGGGACAAGCAGATGGGGTTAGGACTGAGGGGGGGAAATTAAAAATAAAGTTATTCAAGTACAAACGCAGTCAGTCGCGGTTTGTATGCGAGAAATAGTCTGTCGAAAGCCGGAGGTTTAAAGGATAAATCAACGCGTGCTGCAGTTATAACGATCTCCAGGGAAAGCCCATTCCACAAGTTAAACAAACTCGATTGAAAGAAAAGAAATTCTTAGATTCGTGTTGAGTAAAAAGATTTAACCAATTAATTGTTTGCAACCGTTTCCCCGCGTGTGGTTGTAATTAGATGAATTAAAAATATTAGGATTAAAAAAGCATCAGGGGAGGTGTGGTGGAGTGGTCTTGCCACTGGCCCTGGTGATCCAAAGGTCCCGGGTTTGGTTCAAATCCCGATGTTATCAATGGGGAAGATATTATTGGGGATGGAATTTGTTGCCATTGTCCTAGGTATCAGTGCATTACACAAAGCCAACCGAAAAACAGTCAATAAAAATACCCTCATTGTTCCCTGATGAAAAGCACTGTATGAATATTCCCATATTGCAAAAATATGCTTATAGGGGAGTGCAATGCCTGTGTGAGGTTATATCTGGCCGTCAACAGGTGGCGTTGTTTGGTGGGTGTGTAAGTCGTGCGAGTCCGAGTGTGTAGGGCAAGAGGTGAGACAGGGAAGCACGGGAACCGAGGAATGGCTTCAGAGAGTGGGGTTTAGTTTCGGGGCCATGGAAGTGAGCACCGTGCCTCTCAGTGAAGGCAAGATGGTCAGGTGCGCGTTTGTGTACTCTCTCGTGCTTAACATGTCGCACTCCATAGACTGGAACAAGACCTCACGGGCTTCACTGGTGCATTGTAAAGCGGTGAAATTGTTAAGGCTCTCAGCCTTGCCCGAGAGGAAAGTAAAAGTGGACTAATAGAAAAAAAGAAAAACAAAAAAAAAATAAAAAAAAAACATAATTATTGAAAAAATTGGTCGATAGTGAAAGTACTTACTACAGTTCATAGTGTCGATGCCTTTTGATGAGGATTTTGGAAAACACTTTTGGGGGAAAAAAAATTAAGTCACCTCTTAATCTGCGCTTGGGTTAAAGGAAAATATGATTTAATTCTCTAAGACGATCTCTTAGGATGGTTTGTTCTTTAGTGCGATGTATAATTTTGGTAACTCTATCGTTTGAACTCGGTTCTAGCTTTGTTTCTAATTCGGTTTTTGGTAAATAAGGGCAACCAAGGATTTGAACGCCAGTATTCCAGAAGAGGGGCAGGACTAAGGAATTGTTAAAAGGGTTAGGATAACTTCTTTGGAATTTATGCTCCAATGATCTGGCCTATAAAGCAAACAATTATTTTGTTTGCCTTACTTAAAACAACTTTCTGAAACAGTGTTGACGCGGTTTTAGGGTTCCGAATGTTGGATACTCCCAAGATCGGTTTCTTTGTTTACAGTTCTTAAGTCCAGTGCCATTCATCCGAATAGTTTGTGCTTTCTCATTTAGGTATCCGTTATAGTAGTACTTTACATTTATCCGCATTGAAAACTCATGTGCCAAAATTTGGGCCCAACATGGACAATTTATCTTGATTGTGTTGCATATCGTCAATTGTTTCTTTTGAGAGTACGGCTATTTGCAAATTTTGTATCATTCAGCAAATTTGAAGATTGTACAGGTGAGACCATCATCTATCGTCGTTGATTGTAAATTAGAAAGAGAAATTTTTTTGTTCCTAGTACCGGATCCCTGGGTACCCCCAACTACTTACATTGGTTCCATTTTAAGCAGCCTTTACCGTTTCCTGGATGGACTACCTATCGGTTTTCTGTCGCTGAAGCCAATTTTCTATCCATTTCAACACACAGGTCTTGTTCCATGCGCTTTTAGTTTTAGCAGTAAAAGTTGTGGCGGAAACTTGGTCAAAGGCCTTTTGAGAAACAACGGTTATATAATATCTACAGCTTTTTACTCTTTCATCGTAGGAGGTTGAGGATATCTTGGGGAAACTTTAGTCTTCCTAAGAGGTTTGTTTATTAAACAGGAACCGTTTTTTATGAAAGCCGTTGTTGAGTATCTTTAAGTAAGTTATTTTGACTCTAAGTGATTTACGAGTCGTATCTATGACCGTTTCTAGGCAATTTTACATTACAATTGAGGTTAAGCTAATTGCACGTATACGTAGTACGGTTTGGTAGGGATTTGCTGCCTTTTTTGAATATCGGTGTTACGTTGGCTAGCTTCCACTCGATCAGGCAGAGTACCAGACTGCAAGGATTTCATTGAAATAGCACATGTCAGTGGTTTGGAGAAGCCTCATTCCTTAGCTTCCTTGTAGAAACCCTCTAGGTCGATGATCTGTATCAGGTACAGGCGTTTTATTTACCTTGATTTATTCTAAAACAATTCAATTAACCTTCTCTCTCTGTAACGGTGATATTGCTTAGAACATCTGAATTATCAATCTGAATCGGCGATGGTGTAGGGATATTACTGAGGTCTTCGGTTGTAAAAACTGATGCAAAGAAGGTATTGAGGTATATAAGAGACAAGCGTGAAGTAAGAGAGGTAATAAAAGTTAGTGAGTTAGAGAAGAGTGAAAAAGAGAGGGAGTACAAGGAAAGACTAAATGAAAAGTGGATGGAAGTGAGAGAGATGGAAGAGAGAGAAGTAGAGGTTGAATGGCAACAGTTTAAGGAAGGAGTGAAAGCAAGTGCAGAGGTAGTATGCGGCAAAAGGAAAGTAGGAGGCAGAGGTATCAGGAAGGGAAGCGAGTGGTGGAATGATACGGTGAGAAAGGCAGTTGAGGAGAAGAGACAGTGTTTTGAGAGGGTTTTACAGGATGGTAGTGTTGAGGTATGGGAGAGGTACAAGGAGAAAAGGAGAGAGGCAAAACGGAAAATTAGAGAAGCGAAAAAAGATGCAAACGAAAGGTGGGGCCAAAGGCTGAGTGAGAATTTTGAAGAACGAAAGAAGATGTTCTGGAAGGAGGTAAATAAAGTAAGGAAAGGAGGACAAAAGAGGGAAGAGTCAGTGAAAGATGAAAATGGAGAATTACTAGTGGAACCAGTTGAAGTGAGGAAAAGATATGCCGAGTATTTTGAATCTTTGTTAAATACAAGAGATGGTAGAGAAGCAGTGATTGAAGCAGAGGTGGATGGAGATAGATTACCCAGGCCACCCAGGTGGCAGGGAATGAATGAAAGGATTGAGGAAAATGAGGTGAAAGAAGCAGTGAAACAAATGAGAGCGGGAAAAGCAGAAGGTTTGGATGGTATTGCTGTGGAGTGTATAAAGAAGGGTGGAGATGTGATAATAGATTGGTTGGTGAGACTTTTCAATGTGTGCTTTGCTGTGTCAATGGTACCAATAGACTGGAAGAGTGCATGTATTGTGCCGTTGTACAAGGGGAAGGGATATCGGCAGGAGTGTTCAAGTTATAGGGGTATTAGTTTATTGTCAGTGGTTGGAAAGCTGTATGGCAGGGTGTTGATAGAGAGAATAATAAAGTGTACAGAAGTTGCAATAGGAGAAGAACAGTGCGGTTTTAGGAGGGGAAGAGGGTGCGTGGATCAGATGTTTGCAGTAAGACAGTTATGCGAGAAGTATTTAGAGAAGCATAAGGAGATATTTTGGGCTTTTATGGACTTGGAAAAAGCGTATGATCGTGTGGACCGTGAAGCAATGTGGAAGGTGTTAAGGATTTATGAAATAGGAGGAAATTTGTTAGAAGCAGTTAAGAGTTTATATGAAGTGAGCAGAGCATGTGTGAGAGTAGGAAATGGTGAGCTGAGTGAATGGTTTAAGGTAAAGGTAGGTTTGCGACAGGGTTGTGTAATGTCACCATGGCTGTTTAATATGTTTATGGATGGTGTGGTGAGGGAGGTGAAAAGGAGAACTATGGGAAGAGGATTGGGTTTAGTAGGAAAGAATGGTAGAGATTGGGAGTTGAATCAGTTGCTGTTCGCTGATGACACAGCATTGGTGGCGGATTCTGATGAGAAACTGCAGCGGGTAGTCAAAGAGTTTGGTGTGGTTTGTGGAAGGAGGAAACTGAAGGTGAACGTCAATAAAAGTAAAGTAATGGTGTGTAATAGGGGAGAGCATAGGGTGAATCTAGATGTGAGGCTGGATGGGGAAATATTGGAACAAGTAGAGTGTTTTAAATATCTAGGAGGAACGATAAGCAGGAGTGGAGGTATGGAAGTGGAGGTAAAACAGAGAGTGTGTGAAGGAAGGAAGGTTTTCGGAGCAATGGGAAGTAAGTGGAAGACGAGAAATCTCGGAGTGAAAGTAAAAAGTGCACTGTATCAAGGAATTGTTGTGCCAACAGTGATGTATGGGGATGAGACATGGGCTCTGAAGAAAAAGGAGAAAAGAGGGCTGGATGTGATGGAGATGAGCTGCTTGAGGAGTATGTGTGGAGTTACTCGTAGAGACAGATTGAGGAATGAAGAGATACGTAGGAGAGTGGGGCAGCAGGAACATTTGTCAGCCAGAGTGGACAGAAGGGTGCTGAACTGGTATGGTCATGTTGAACGAATGGGAGATGAAAGACTTACAAAGAGAATATTTGAGTCAGGTACAAGGGGAGATAGAAGGGCAGGAAGACCCCCATTGAGATGGAGAGACTGTGTAAGAAAGGCTTTGGATGATAGAGGAATGACTATAGATCAGGCAGGGGAAGTGGTGGTGGACAGGAGTGAATGGAGAATGCTTGTGAATAGTTGAGTGAACACGTAAGGGTGTGCCTGGAAGTGTGGTGGGAGGGCTTGTGGCTTTGGCTCCGCTGCATGTCTGCCTGCCGAGATCGGAACCTCTCCGGGTGGTCAGGGGCCGGGGGAGTGCTGGAGCGACCTTGGTAACCATGGTCTCTGGGTCTTCTCCTGGGTGACCTGGATGTGTGTGAGTTTGTGTTTTTTATCTGTGTTTATTTTTTGTTTTATGTTGTTTTTGTGTTTTCCCTGTTCTTGCTCTGTCTTGAGTCGGCTACCCCCAAAATGGGGATTGGCCCTGAGCATATAGATAGATAGAATAGATAGATAGAAATAAAATAAATAAAATAAATAACAATTATAATAAATCCCAATATATATAAAATAACTATATAAATACTCGATTATGGGCCCTACCCTTGCTCTGGACCTAGGGGGTGGTCCCATGGACACCCTGGGGAACAGGAACAATAAAACAAAAAATACATAAATGAAATAAAATTATAAATAAAATAAAACGATAAAAATATAATAAATAAAATAAATAATAGATCCCAATATTTAAAAAATAACTATAAAACTACTCGATTATGGGCCCCGCCCTTGCTCTGGACCTAGGGGGTGGTCCCATGGACACCCTGGGGAACAGGAACAATAAACAAAATATGTAAATGAAATAAAATTATAAATAAAATAAAATTATATAAATAAAATAAATAAAAACTATAATATATACAAATATATATAAAATAACTATATAAATACTCGATTATGGTCCCTGCCCTTGCTCTGGACCTAGGGGGTGGTCCCATGGACACCCTGGAGAACAGGAACAATAAAAAAAATATATGTAAATGAAATAAAATTATAAATAAAATAAAACGATATAAATAAAATAAATAAAATAAATAAAAACTATAATAAATCCCAATATATATAAAATAACCATATAAATACTCGATTATGGGCCCTTTCCTTGCTGTGGACCTAGGGGGTGGTCCCATGGACACCCTGGGGAACAGGAACAATAAAAACAAAATACATCAATGAAATAAAATTATAAATAAAATAAAACGATATAAATAAAAAAAATAAAAAAAATAACAACTATAATAAATCCCAATATATATAAAATAACTATATAAATACTCTATTATGGGCCCTACCCTTGCTCTGGACCTAGGGGGTGGTCCCATGGACACCCTGGGGAACAGGAACAATAAAAAAAAAAAAATATGTAAATGAAATAAAATAATAAATAAAATAAAATGGTATAAATAAAATAAATAAACACTATAATAAATAAAATTGTATATAAAATAACTATATAAATACTCGATTATGGTCCATGCCCTTGCTCTGGACCTAGGGGGTGGTCCCATGGACACTCTGGGGAACAGGAACAATACAAAACAAAAATACATAAATGAAATAAAATTATAAATAAAATAAAACAATAAAAATAAAATAAACAAAATAAATAATAAATCACAATATATAAAAAATAACTATAAATACTCGATTATGGGCCCCGCCCTTGCTCTGGACCTAGGGGGTGGTCCCATGGACACCATGGGGAACAGGAACAATAAAACAAAAATATGTAAATGAAATAAAATAATAAATAAAATAAAATGGTATAAATAAAATAAATAAAAACTATAATAAATAAAAATATATATAAAATAACTATATAAATACTCGATTATGGTCCCTGCCCTTGCTCTGGACCTAGGGGGTGGTCCCATGGACACCCTTGGGAACAGGAACAATAAAAACAAAAATATATATAAATGAAATAAAATTATATATAAAATAAAATACTATAAATAAAATAAAAAAGAACTACAATAAATCCCAATATATATAAAATAACCATATAAATACTCGATTATGGGCCCTACCCTTGCTGTGGACCTAGGGGGTGGTCCCATGGACACCCTGGGGAACAGGAACAATACAAACAAAAAAATATGTAAATGAAATAAAATAATAAATAAAATAAAATGGTATAAATAAAATAAATAAACACTATAATAAATAAAATTATATATAAAATAACTATATAAATACTCGATTATGGTCCATGCCCTTGCTCTGGACCTAGGGGGTGGTCCCATGGACACCCTGGGGAACAGGAACAATACAATAAAAAATACATAAATGAAATAAAATTATAAATAAAATTAAACGATAAAAATAAAATAAACAAAATAAATAATAAATCACAATATATAAAAAAATAACTATATAAATACTCGATTATGGGCCCCGCCCTTGCTCTGGACCTAGGGGGTGGTCCCATGGACACCCTGGGGAACAGGAACAATAAAACAAAAATATGTAAATGAAATAAAATAATAAATAAAATAAAATGGTATAAATAAAATAAATAAAAACTATAATAAATAAAAATATATATAAAATAACTATATAAATACTCGATTATGGTCCCTGCCCTTGCTCTGGACCTAGGGGGTGGTCCCATGGACACCCTGGGGAACAGGAACAATAAAAACAAAAATATATATAAATGAAATAAAATTATAAATAAAATAAAATACTATAAATAAAATAAATAAAATAAATAAGAACTACAATAAATCCCAATATATATAAAATAACCATATAAATACTCGATTATGGGCCCTATCCTTGCTGTGGACCTAGGGGGTGGTCCCATGGACACCCTGGGGAACAGGAACAATACAAAAAAATTACATAAATGAAATAAAATTATAAATAAAATAAAACGATATAAATAAAATAAATAAAATAAATAACAACTATAATAAATCCCAATATATATAAAATAACTATATAAATACTCGATTATGGGCCCTACCCTTGCTCTGGACCTAGGGGGTGGTCCTATGGACACCCTGGGGAACAGGAACAATAAAAAAATATATATAAATGAAAGAAAATTATAAATAAAATAAAACAATATAAATAAAATAAATAAAATAAATAATAAATCCCAATATATAAAAAATAACTATATAAATACTCGATTATGGGCCCTACCCTTGCTGTGGACCTAGGGGGTTGTCCCATAGACACCCTGGGGAACAGGAACAATACAAATAAAAAAATGTAAATGAAATAAAATTATAAATAAAATAAAATGATATAAATAAAATAAATAAAATAAATAAAAACTATAATAAATAAAAATATATATAAAATAACTATATAAATACTCGATTATGGGCCCTACCCTTGCTGTGGACCTAGGGGGTTGTCCCATAGACACCCTGGGGAACAGGAACAATACAAATAAAAAAAATGTAAATGAAATAAAATTATAAATAAAATAAAATGATATAAATAAAATAAATAAAATAAATAAAAACTATAATAAATAAAAATATATATAAAATAACTATATAAATACTCGATTATGGGCCCTGCCCTTGCTCTGGACCTAGGGGGTGGTCCCATGGACACCCTGGGGAACAGGAACAATAAAAAAAAAAAATATATAAATGAAATAAAATTATAAATAAAATAAAATTATATAAATAAAATAAATAAAATAAATAATAAATCACAATAAAGAAAAATAGGCCTATATATAAAATAACAATAGAAATACTCGAATATATATATATATATATATATATATATATATATATATATATATATATGTTAGTATAGCCAGGTAATAGATTCTCTTTTAAACAGACGAGGTTAAAGGCAACAGCGGTTTCAGCATTCAGTATTTTATTGTTACAGCTTTCAATATTTCTAACAATTTTCCTCTGGGGTTCAGAGATGAGGTACAGCAGGTTAGCAAAATTCATGGTGGATCCAACGTTTCACAAGTAAACATCTTGCATCTTCAGGGAATGGGCAGGTAATGATTATAATAAGGACAAAGCAACATATTTATACAAAATTTGAGGATCAAGAATAGGTAGGTGGGCGGAGCTACTGGGTGTTGGGTGGCTGTTCATTGGTGGAAGGCAGTCTATTCGCGAGACGGGCACTAAATCTTATCGGTGGTTGGTTGTTGGCTGTGGGTGGCTGTGATTGGTTGGTGTTGTCAGTAGTGTGCTGATCGTGGAAAGGTACGGGAGGGGGGCACAGGGCGAGAGGAACGAGGGCCCCCCCTGGACATCCCGGAGAAGGCCCTGAAGACGCTCTTGGAACTTTGTACCAAGGAGTCCCCTTTCCTCTGCCCCCGCGGGAATATGTACCAGCAAATTGACGGTGTAGCGATGGGAAGCCCCCTGGGGGTCCTGTTCGCCAATTTCTTCATGGGAACTATCGAAGAGGAACTCCTGGCTGCCCACCGGCCCACTGTCTACTGCAGGTACATCGATGATATCTTCGTGCGGGTGAAGGACCTGGACGAACTCAGGGACCTCCAGCAGCGCTTCATGGCCGCCTCCGGACTCAACTTCACATACGAAGAAACCACCGATGGTCATCTACCCTTCCTCGACCTCCTTGTCTCCCTCCACGACCACGGCTTCAAAACTACAGTGTACACCAAACCTACTAACAATGGCCAATGTCTTAATGGGGAAAGTGAATGCCCTAAACGATACCATCAGTCCACCATCGCCGCCTATGTCAGGAGAGCCCTCACCCATTGCACCACCTGGAATGACACACACAA
Organism: Paralithodes platypus; assembly: GCA_032716605.1. Classification (NCBI taxonomy): domain Eukaryota; kingdom Metazoa; phylum Arthropoda; class Malacostraca; order Decapoda; family Lithodidae; genus Paralithodes; species Paralithodes platypus. The sequence goes on from CM064487.1 coordinate 71,762,704, forward strand.
TGAATTGGAAAGGCTCACCCAGGTCCTAGTCAACAATGGGTATTCCAACACTGACGTCACCAATGCCATCAACCACCACCTAGAAAAATGGTACAAACAAGACCCCCCTAGCACTAACCCGGCCAATGACATTACATTTTTCTACAGAAACTACATATCTTCCGACCACACAACAGACAAATCCATTATGAAAGAAATAATTCACAAAAACGTCCTCCCCACCAACCCTGACAATAAAATAAAACTCATTATTTACTACAAATCTCCTAAGACCTCCAACCTTGTCCTCCGTAACCGCCCCATTTCCACCAACCAACCGAAAGACGATCATGTGATATACCAGCATATTTGCACCTCTGGGGACTGTGGACCCCTATCCTATGTTGGAATGACACAGACTCGCCTTTCCCGTCGACTAACCCTCCACCTTCAATCTGGCGCTATAAAAGATCACTATCAAGCCCCCACCATCTTGCCCTAACTCGCGCCGACCTAGACAAACAAACTACCATACTCGACAAAGAATCAGACCCCAGAAGACTAGCTATTTTAGAAGCTCTATATATCCAAACGCTCAACCCCAGCATCAACAACCAAACACAAGACCTTCAAATTCTTCCTTCAGGCAAGCGCTACAGGCATACTGCCCTCGTTCCTCTCGCCCTGTGCCCCCCTCCCGTACCTTTCCGCGATCAGCACACTACTGACAACACCAACCAATCACAGCCACCCACAGCCAACAACCAACCACCGATAAGATTTAGTGCCCATCTCGCGAATAGACTGCCTTCCACCAATGAACAGCCACCCCACACCCAGTAGCTCCGCCCACCTACCTATTCTTGATCCTCGAATTTTGTATAAATATGTTGCTTTGTCCTTATTCTAATCATTACCTGCCCATTCCCTGAAGATGCAAGATGTTTACTTGTGAAACGTTGGATCCACCATGAATTTTGCTAACCTGCTGTACCTCATCTCTGAACCCCAGAGGAAAATTGTTAGAAATATTGAAAGCTGTAACAATAAAATACTGAATGCTGAAACCGCTGTTGCCTTTAACCTCGTCTGTTTAAAAGAGAATATATATATATATATATATATATATATATATATATATATATATAAAATAAAGATAGGCCTAGCCCATGCCTAAACATATAAAATATCTTAGCGGTGAGGAAAAGGTTAAAGGTCAAGAGTGCTGACCCGCCGCAGGCAAGTAATTATGGGATTAGCTTAGGTACTTTACCCAGACATCTGTGGCTGTCCAAAGGTTCACTGCTGTAGTGTAGTGTACAGTGGCGCATAAAAGTCTTTTATTTTTTATGTCAGGCTATTTACCGTGCCATATTTGTACTTACCGTGACATTTTTGTCTAAAAAATTCGTTTTTAATCTATCCACACTTCACTGTTAGTTACTTCACTCAAATAAAACTGTGTATTCACTAAAAATTGCCCAAATTGGGCATAAAATAATGCCAAAAATGGGCAAAACACAACTATATTTTGTAATTACAGCTTTATTATAGTTCGTATGTAGTATTTATTGATAAATATATTGGTCCTTCAAGCGAAAATGAAGGTTTTAGGGCAATATATATACGACACACACGTATAGCCTAGCTTACATTCGTAATCACAAACCTAACATAAGTTAGGAATGTGACTACGAATGCTTACTACACTAACCCTACGAATATGATATAAATAATATTATTATTCACAGTTCACAACACTTCCACTGGGTCCATTCTAGCCGCCTAAAAAACACATGGCTGGCTATGGAGAGGCGAACAACGAGGCACAAGTCACAAATCACGAGTTATATACATAAATTATAAATAGATAGCCACAAATTGATGATACACTGCCTCTTAGCACATAAATAATCAAGATTTGCCCGCCTGAAACCCGGTCCATGGCGGGCAATGGAGGCGAGACGAGATTTAAAGGTCCGGGAGTACTACCTCACAGACTGGCGGCCGGCTCACAACTGGTGAAACAAAGCCCCGCACTCCTCAGACAGGGACGCTAGGGGGTTGCCAGATATTTCATTTTGTAACTTACTGATGGCTAACTTACCAGCCAAAAATGCGTCCAAATCGCGTCATAAACTTATTTACCACGAATATTTCTAACTTACGGGTGGCATTATGACGCGATTGCGTCATACGAGCACTCTTCGAGGGGTGGCGTTATGACGCGATCGCGTCCTAAAGATGCGGGAGGGTTAACAGGCCTAAATCAATACAATAACTGGCATAGGGTTATCGGGTGCATAGAGTCGTGGTTAAAGGTTGTTACATAACTCGTAATTAACTTATCTAAATCAACAGGCATAAATCAATACAAGAACTGGCAAGGGACACAAATTGACAGACGAACAATGCAACGTGAGGTTATGTATAGCTAACTGCTAAAAAATGGGGGAACGAAGATAGGTGTCTTCCCTTTTTACAAGTTCCCTAAATTATGTTAACATTTGTGAGTTGGTACATCAATAAAATAGCAATGTGGATCTCAGTGAGTTATGGGGCTGTCTAGTGTAATTTCATAATTAATCTCGGAATTACTCCTAGGTATTTTGTCTTGTGAAATTAGGAAGGTTGGGAATATATATAGTTAGTGGATAAAACAACGGGAGGTTAGAGACCTATAATTGCTAGAATTGGGGGGGACTATGATTGTTATATAACTAAATACAGGGCTGACGTAATCACGATCTGATTTGGTGTGAAATGGAAGCTAAGGTGTCTTTTAGATCGCCTTGAACCTACACAATGAAAGTATTATAGCCTGTATGGTGGTTACATAATTAAATACATACATCGGTGGTACATCAAGAATGTCAGTGAGTAAAATATTGTGGTTTGTATATTAGAAGACTGTGATTGAGAGACGTATAATATGTGGAATGAATTGGGAGAGAGAGAGAGACCAAATCGGAGATGGAAAAGGGACCGGGGATCTCGTTGGAGGTGGGGGTTTCGCTCTCAGGATTTTCGTTCCTGTGGCTCGTTAGGGGTGGGGGTTTCGCTCTCAGGATTTTCGTTCCTGTGGTATTTTAAATGTATTAATAGGTTGATTATCTTATTATCTTAGAAAAAGGTAAGAGAGATGTTTCTCTATACAATATAATGGTATATATACGCGAGCAAGTATTTCGAGAGGTTGATATTCCCGCCGAGCGTATGTTGGTATTCCTGGCAAGCGTATCTTGTTACAAGGAATGTAAACAAACAGGTGAAGGTGGAAAATGCGTGGTAAATTTAACAGGGTATTTATAGCATTGTGAATATGATATATTAAAGAAGGCATTGTGGTTTGTTTATTATTATAATAGCGTAGTAATGAGAAGGCATGTGAATATTTGTTGTGGAAGTAAATAAGAGAAATATATTATCTACTCTGTATTACATTGGTTTTGTATATCAATCAATCAATCAATCAATCATCTTTATTTCACAATATATACAGTAAATACAAATATATATTACATATTGCACTATTTGTAATGGTATATAAAAAGATATTCGGGATCGTTAAGTATGCAAAATGCACACGGAAACCTAAGCTGCGTTTTCTGTTACCCCAAAATCTGATAACCCACTCTCATTATAGTGGGGTGGCACAAAATGTAATTTTTTTTTTTTTGTAATATATATTACAAAATGACCACTACAAAGTAAAACAAAGAATATAATACAGATGAAACATCGTAATATAATAAATATTATGAGGTATTTCAGGAACTGCAATGATCGACTTGTAGACATATCGGCAATAACTTAGAATATAAATATTATACAATTGAAGATTGTTTGTGACATCATATATATGAGTTGGAATTATACAAAAAAAAATTCTTTGTAACATTAGAGTAATACATAATTGCTTAGGTTAACATTTCAATAATTCTGAGTATGAGTGGCGGAATATTGTAGGTGACGAACACTACCATGCAGCCGGTACAAGGGCTATCCCGAAACTCGTCCACCTCCCAGCTATACTGGCGTGCTTGGCATATATTTACGCCTATGGTAAAGCAGCCGCTATGCCCGATCTACATTCGTGCCTAATCACGATTTTATGTCAATGAATTTAACTTGGCTTTATTGTATTGACTAAACTAACCAATAATAAGTAACCTTATCCAATAAAGTGGACAGTAAAGTAACTCTTATCCAGAGTGGACAGAAGGGTGCTGAGCTGGTATGGTCATGTTGAACGAATGGGAGATGAAAGGCTTACAAAGAGAATATGTGAGTCAGGTACAAGGGGAGATAGAAGGGCAGGAAGACCCCCATTGAGATGGAGAGACTGTGTAAGAAAGGCTTTGGATGATAGAGGAATGACTATAGATCAGGCAGGGGAAGTGGTGGTGGACAGGAGTGAATGGAGAATGCTTGTGAATAGTTGAGTGAACACGTGGTCATTTGGAGTAAGGGGTCGGGCGCAAGTTGGACTAGATAATAGTCCATCAGGCGCCTGGCCCGGGGAGACGATTAATATGAAGGGTGTGCCTGGAAGTGTGGTGGGAGGGCTTGTCGCTTTGGCTCCGCTGCATGTCTGCCTGCCGAGATCGGAACCTCTCCTGGTGGTCAGGGGCCGGGGGAGTGCTGGAGCGACCTTGGTAACCCTGGTCTCTGGGTCTTCTCCTGGGTGACCTGGATGTGTGAGAGTTTGTGTTTTTTATCTGTGTTTATTTTTTGTTTCATGTTGTTTTTGTGTTTTCCCTGTTCTTGCTCTGTCTTGAGTCGGCTACCCCCAAAATGGGGATTGGGCCTGAGCATATAGATAGATATAGATAGATCCAATAAAATCAAGTAAAATACATCAAAATATAATCATGATTACTGATTGTAAACACGAATATAGCGGCATCACGGCTGCAGCTATGTTCCAACATTTCTAAACAAAATAATTTTACATGTTAAGATTATTATTTGAGTCCGTATTTTGGGATTATTTTGATCTACTTGAATTTGTACAACATTGTGATGGGTATGCATATAATATAATTGCTTAATTTTTAGTATATGTATACAAAGTCTAATATAGGTTATCACCCTTGCATACGATTATGACGCTTCTTTCGGATATTCTGAGGATATAGCTAGGTACATTTATAAGTATCACATCCAAATCGATTATTTGTATATGGATATATAAAGTCTTAAAACTGTTATCAAGCTCCGAAAGTCTGAATCGGATGAGTTTCGACCCTGTGTAAGAGCAGGGTTTAATTGGCTTGATATTGGACACCCTTTTATGGCATTTGGGTGTGAAATACAACACCATTTCCAGTCTATCGGAGATAGTGATGGTAAAAGAAAATGCGGCTCTACTCATACTCAACATTAAAATGAATCAGTTGTTGGAAAATAAATCAAATAAATTCATTGTGTGAAGATAACCAAAAAGAGACATTGCCCTATGTATATCTTGTATTCTTATACGTTATGGTCACTGCGCAAGCAATCACCCCGCAATGAATACAGGAACTCGGCGCTCCTCATGCCTTTGTACCAAAGTGATGCGTGATTTTATAATGGCAATTGTATTATCAGTTAATGATATATTATATTTCTCATCATAAAGATTGTGGATAAATTTACATGCGTATCCGTGTTCAAGAATAAGTAAACTAAATTTAATTATCGAACAATTAGAATGAAAGAGTCTCTTGTAAAAGCGAGCCTGTACTAAAGCAAGGTGATGCCTGAGCAGTAACAGACCGCACTTCTCCGCCGCCTGATGGCTGCTGTTGTATGGAGGGACGCCCAATATACGTTTTAGCGCGTTATTATAGGCAACCTCAAATGTTTTAAAATTTCTTGAATGCATTATACCAGCATTATTCCATTAACACATCCCATAATCCGGCTTACAGTACGAGTCAAATAGATATTTAAGTGTGTCTTTATCGACACACTTAAACTCTCTTAAAACACTATTAAATTGGGCATAGAACATTTTCAAACGGCCTTCCACATCACCAGTGTGCTGTAGATCATAGCGTATCATGTGCCCAAGATATTTGTAAGATAAAATTAATTCGAAGTCAGTTTCTCCCAAACGCACCGTGTTAGTATTGACCTTACGAGATTTAATGATAGGCATGCACTTAGTTTTGGTTTTATTCATCTTTAACCCTTAATTAGCGGCGAGCAACATAAGTCGTGTTAAATAAAGCTGGACTATGTGGCGGCGCTCGACATAGGTCGAGTGGCAATTTCAGCACTTAATGTTGCTGAGAGAGAGAGACAAGTGGTGGCAGGAGAGTAGCGAGCGTATGACTGCTCCAGACCACCGCGGCGAACATACTGACACAAATCCCAGCTCCCTCCTCCCTCTCTCACTCGCTATATAAGGAATTGTATCGGGAAAGTGGCTAATTACATGCTTTTTGCACTCGCGTTGCACGGTTATTGCAAGAAAACTAGCCATCATAAAAGGATCGTTATGGTGTCATTCGAAAGCTCTGTTTATGCCCTTTCAGGGATAGATACTTGTTTTACGTTCTGGGTCTTATTTAGGCATGAAAATGATCACGTAAACAGCCCTATTTTGGCTAAAAACACCCCGCTGGGCGGTACATATAAATAAACCGCATAGGCCGCTCTTAAGGTGTTAAATTATGTTTTTCTAATTCATTACTTAGCTTTAAAAATATATTTTCAAGATCGGCAACTGAGCTAGCCGCCAGGACGATATTGTCGGCATAAGCCATAATATTTAACCTAGTACCTCCTAAGTTACATCCATTTTCCATGTTTGATATATCTGTTATTATACTATCTATATAAATACCGCATTTTCCTTTACCATCACTATCTCCGATAGACTGGAAATGGTGTCGTATTTCACACCCAAATGCCATAAAAGGGTGTCCAATATCAAGCCAACTCAACCCTGATCCTACACAGGGTCTAAACTCAACCCGATTCAGACTTTCGGAACTTGATAACAGTTTTAAGACTTTGTGTATACATCCATATACAAATAATCGATTTGGATGTGATAATTATAAATGTACCTAGCTATATCCTCAGAATATCCGAAAGAAGCGTCATAATCCTATAGAAGGCCGATAACCTACCGGAGTTATTATATATAATACCTCAAAGTAAGCGATTATATTATAGGAATAGTCATCACAATTTTTTACAAATTCAACTAGATCAAAATAATATCGAAATGATGGATCATTAATTATTGATCTTGATATGTAGGCCTAAAGCGTGTTGTTTATAAACATTGGCCGCAGCCGCGCTGGCACTCCATTCGCGCCTAATCACGATTATATTTCGGTGTATTCTTACTTAAATGTATATCATTCGGGTTGATTAGGTTACACAATACAATATTACTAAGTAACAGCACACGCATATATATAAATATCATAACATTTGTGAAATATAGGTTCGACCGCGCTAAGCACCACGGCTGCGTGAGGGCCAGTAGGAACGTAGATATATCGAGGGGTGGGTGGGGTATCTAGCCTCGTGACCTTGACCAAGAGTCAAGTTCAGAAAATCAGTGTTCGTCACGGTAATAAATTCGTCACTCCTCAGAATTATTGAAATGTCTATGTATGCGAATATTTCTTGCTCTACTATTAAACAAATAAATATGTTTTATAATTTCACCTAATATGTAATGTCACAACACATCTTAAATTGTATATATTCAAATTTATTGCCGATATGTTCTGTTGTCGATTATTCCAGTCCCTGACATACCTAATGATATTTGGTATATTACGCTATTTCGCTTTTATTTTGTCTTTATTTGCTTTGTAATAATTATTCTGCAATGCATATTTACTTTCATTCTTAAAAATAGTCAGGAAAGGTTGTCCATATAATGTATATATTTAAAAGTCTGGATCGCCCCTTGTCATTTTGTGCCACCACACTTTAATGAGAGTGGGTTATCAGACTTTGGGGTGACACAAAATGCAGCTTATGTGTAAATAAAAAGGGAGAGAGTATTCCTCCCTGTCTGACACCCTTTTCCACAGGACAATAGTGATTATGGTGACCCCTCCAAACAACGTTGGCAAACTGGTTGCGAAGATAGTGAATTAACATAAAAACAATATCTACTGGAATATTCCTGTCTAAGAGTTTTTTACCCAATAAAAAATGATCAACATTGTCAAAGGCTTTGGAGAGATCGATAAACATCAACATTCCAGTGCCTTTATTCTGAGAATAGTTATGCATTATCTCTTTTAACAGGAAGCAGGCATCACTGGTAGATTCTCCCTTTTTAAAACCCAATTATCTTTTATCCATAAACACCTTTTCCATCAAAATGTCAAGTAAATTATTTTCTATTATTTTGAATATGCATGATGACTGCTTTATGGGTCTATAATATGACGAATCATTAATATTTCCCATTTTATCCTTAATGATAGGGAGTATATTACCTTTCAGCATACTCACTGGAGTGTAACAATGTATAAAGCAAGCATTATGAACATTAGCTAAAATGGATAAAAAATAGTCTGATGAATGTTTAAGAAACATGAAATGCAGACCGTCATGACCCATTCCACTTTTAAGTTTAGATATTGCTCTTTTTAATGACACTTTTGACATTCATATATGTATCTTAAAATACCACAGGAACGAAAAACCTGAGAGCGAAACCTCCACCCCTAACGAGCCACAGGAACGAAAATCCTGAGAGCGAAACCTCCATCCCAAACGAGATCCCAGGCCCCTTTTCCATCCCCGATTTGGTCTCTCTCTGTCTCCCAATTCATTCCACATATTATACGTCTCTCAATCACAGTCTTCTCTTTTTACAAACCACAATACTTTACTCACTGATATTCTTGATGTACCACCTAAGTATGTATTTAATTGTGTAACCACCATACAGGCTATAATACTTTCATTGTGTAGGTTCGAGGCTATCTAAGACACCTTAGCTTCCATTTCACACCAAATCAGATCGTGATTACGTCAGCCCTGTATTTAGTTATATAACAATCATAGTCCCCCCCAATTCTAGCAATCCTATGTCTCTAACCTCCCGTTATTTTATCCACTAACTATTATATTCCCAACCTTCCTAATACCACCTCCATTTCACTAGACAAAATACCTAGGAGTAATTCCGAGATTAATTATGAAAATTACACTAGACAGCCCCATAACTCACTGAGATCCACATTGCTATTTTATTAATGTACCAACTCCCTAATGTTAACATAATTTAGGGAACTTGTAAAAAGAGAAGACACCTATCTTCGTTCCCCCATTTTTAGCAGTTAGCTATACATAACCTCACGTTGTATTGTTCGTCTGTCAATTTGTGTCCCTTGCCAGTTCTTGTAGTGATTTATGCCTGTTGATTTAGATAAGTTAGTTACGAGATATGTAACAACCTTTAACCATGACTCTATACACCCGATAACCCTATGCCAGTTATTGTATTGATTTAGGCCTGTTAATTCGGATAAACTCACTATGACCAATCTACAGACGATTATCAGGAGAGATGCAGGAAAGCTACCTCGTATCTCTCTCTCCATGACGAGTATAGATATATGTACCCCCGTGCTCAGTTGCCCCTTGCCTTGTTCTAGTAACTAAGTATAATATAATATAATATAATATAGTATAATATTAACCGGAGTATGCCACCAGTATTGATACGACATAGCGGCACTGTCCTTGTGTCGTATTGTGCCACGTGCATACCAACCCGGTTTCATCATCTTATTAGGACGACGGCTATAATGTCGTCATTCATGCATGTATTCAATCCTTAGGTTAATTATCTTTTATCCGTCATTGTGTTCCTCTCTTCCATTTACTTTTCCACAATTCTTATACGTCTTCCAATCACCTCCTTCGTATCCACAATCCACACTACTCTGTTTTGCTTTGTAACCCTATGCTCAGTGGTACCCTCTTTTGGGTCATCCTGTCCTCTTATCCTTCACGCCCCGCTGCACACACCACCCTACCTGTTCGATCGTAGGGAAATGCCACCCCTATGTCCAGCGCATTAAGGGTCACTACCCTAGGTCACGAGCGGCGCGACGCCTAGCCTCCAACCACCCCCTTTACAATTCACAACCCTCCCCCTGTAAAGACGCCATAAGAACATTATAACATGCCGACTCAGTTCGTTCACTAACCTCAACAAATGGAAGGGAAGGACCTATCCTTGTACCCCCCCTTAACTATCCTCTAACTTCCTAGCCACACTCACAACCTGAACCAGAACAATAGCCGGCGCGAGACTAGGAATACCCCCTCTCGTCCCCCCTTAAAAATTTAAATTTATTAGTGGCCCCTCCATCATTGACGAACATGCCTATTACATAAGGCATCCTCTTCAAACACTAATTCGCCGTAGTTTGAATCTACCGCGCAGAGCATTTAAAATCTGAGGAGCCTTCATCATGAGCGCACGCGACCTCACTCATGGCTTCAGTCATTATGAATTGGGTTCTCACTACGAAAAAACTTCGTAAACAATAAAAACAAAAAGAAAATAAGAATAACTCTCCAATAAGCTTTCCATCATATCGTGGATGTACTTGTGTGGATCTTTGACCTGACGCTGATTCAGGCGTCATTCTTCCTTCTCTGCTCTGCGATCAGCCGGCCCGGACGTGTCTCTCCACGCTGGTTCCGCATTTGCTGCGTCCCTAGTGAATTTTTTCTCATTTGTTTACTCCGGGATGTATCGAGTAAGGTTAGGATATGCGTAGCAGGAGTGTCCTGGGCTGGTTGCCCGCAGTGCAGTGTATTTTGGGTCGTGTGTTTGGGGCATCTATTTCGGATGTACACTCGTGGTCCTGTTGTGGACAGGTGAATTTTTGTTCATAGTTGAGTTAGCTTGTGATGCAGGCTACTTTCATTACGCGATTATTTCTGCTACCTTTTATCTTTCTGATGAGGTAGCGTTGCTTTGCTGACGTTCCCAGCGTATTTTTCTTCACTTAGTGAAGTTTTTTCTGGGTCCCGAGTCGGTCTTCCCTTGGTCGGAAGTTTTTGCTACAGTGGTGTGTTGGCGGTGATTCCTGTTGTTATATTTCCAGTGTTTTTTGTTTATATCTCGACAGTTCTTGTGCCGTTTGCTTAGGCCTAGCCAGCCGCTCGTAGCTTTGCCACATGTACAAGTGTTATTGATTTATTTTATAAATATGTCCTACTGTGTCATGTGTATCCGGGTTTAGTTGTGTATTGACTAATTCCAAGGACTATGTTTGTTTCCTGGTTTAGTTGTGTATTGGCTAATTCCACGGATTATATTTGTGGTCCCTAGGTTAGTCGTGCTTTGGCTATCCCTCGGGTTCTATGTGCGATCAGATGGTGTCTGTTCGGGGTGGGTTACTTTCCGGCGGGGTTTTCTCGGTTTCACCATGAAAACTCCGGCCGTGAGCCGTGTTTGGCCACGCGTGGTTTCAAAACAGGCTGGTGTCCCCGGCGAGTTGGTGTCTGTGGCTCTCCAAGACTGCGTCTCTGTGTTGGTGCCTGTTTCAGGCTCCCTATGATTTCCGGCGGATTGGTGGTACCCATCTAACATTGTTCATGCGGACATAATTATGTTATGTAGTTTTTCTACCCGGTTTTACAAACCACAGGAAAAACCCTAGCTGTTGTTGTGGGCTTTCCTCCCCGGCGATCTTTTACAAAGAAGTGGGGATAGGAACTTATGGGGTTAACGTTTAAGACATCAGATCTCACCCGGCGGGTGTACCTTGTTAAGGTGGGATGAACGAATTGGTAATTCAGTTTAGTTAACCGGTCCATTTTTGTGATACTATATGTATCGCCGCCCTCACTCTTACGGTGATCGAAGGCTCAATTAGGGTTAACGTATTTTTTTCATAAGTTGGCCGGGTGCTCCTGGGAGGGGGAAATACGGAATTTACAATTCAAGCTAGTTACCCAATTAATTGAGAGATACGGCTCTGTATCGCCGCCTTCACCATACGGCGATCAATGTGACAATTCATTAGAAGTCAGGTCTCGTATCAGCCTGCCCTGTGTTAATCTGCTAGATACTTCAGGGGCCGGCGTCTTTGTGGGGGGTTGTTTTCAAAATTGAATCTTGTAACAGTCACCGCCAGAAAGACTTTATAAACGCCATACTGGTCTTTTATATTATGTCAGAGGGTATTCTTAAAACTTTCTTAAAGACATGTCTAGATATTCGGATATCTTTATAAGAACCCGCCGGGTAACGAGCTGTAATCATTGTGAAATTACGCCTCGTTATCCGGCGGGTTATGAACACTTGTGTGCGATCATTTTGGGTTAACCTTATGAGAATTAATTCCTGGAAATTTTCCTTTTTTTCCAGGGCTGGGCTCCGGCGGACCAATACAGACCCTGCAGTAAGTTCCCACCAGTCTCTGTCATGGCTACCTTTGCCCCGGTTTTTGCTTTATGCATTAATCCAACCTTTGCGCACACTCTTTGTATCAGGTGTGTTAAATGTCTAGACCGTTCCAGAGGTCTGTGGGTGATGCGCAACTGTTCCTTTTGCTCCCAACTAAGTGTCAAAGTCCTCCAAGATAATGATAAGACCGCAGCGGCCGCCTTACGAGAAGTTCGGCAACAAATGTCAGCGTATACTACGATTGTGGCTCATAAGTCACTTCAATGTGACAACGTCCCTCTTTGGGATAGGCTTCTTCTTGAGCACCCTCCCCCTAATAAACGTTCCTCTCGAGTAACTAGTCATAAGCCGGCGGAGACTGGACAGGGTTCTGTGTCATCTCCTGCCCCTGCTACTTCGAAACGTCACAGTGAGCCTACACCCCCGGCAGAAGTTTCCTCGTCTCCGGCGAGATCTAGGTCTAGGTCACCCCTTAGAGACCAGACGAGTCATGGGTCCTTTTGACCCCCACTAAACCAGAGCTAGCCCAACCTACCTTGTCAGGGGAGCTCCCAGTGCCGCATGAGGGGGTCATCCAGGGCAATAAATCTAAGAAATTAAGGGCCTTGGATACTTTGGGGAATGTGCTAGATGTCAACATCAAGGCTATACCTAGTTATTATCACCAGGACTATTTTGTTTATACTGCTAAGCCTACTTTACCCCCTGCCTCAGCTTCAAGATTGTTTTCTGACTGGTCTAAGCATGATGGGTTTAATGACATTAAGACACTGTCAGCTCTCACTCCAGAACTCGATTTGCAAACCGTCACAGACGCGGCAGCTAATCCAGTCTTGAAGGTGGGGCAGTTGGGTCCAGTACCTTGGTTGGAATGGGAGACAGAGGCTCAAAACTTTGCGACCACATTTACTTCCAAAACTTCCCACCAGATCCCTCAAGATACTCATTCTTGGTTCTCCATGCCAGTGTGTTCTGCCGGCGGAGTCCCTTCAGCTTTGTTTGCTTTCTTAGCTGCCCCTAAAATTAATCTTTGTGAGCTAAAAGACCCTTTCACTACCCCTACCCCAACTCACCTAGACCGTGAATTTAGGCTACGGGGGAAAGCTTTTCGCCTGTTCTCTCAATACATAGTGTCTCAACAGGTAGCTAAGTCTTTGCTCCGGTCCACTCAGGCAATCGCAGACGCGGATGCCAGACGTTCGGTTGAATTGTCCCGGCGACTGCTTATTCAGTCGTCAATCCAATCATTAGGTGACATACGCACTGCCTTGCTTGAGGCGGTACGAGCGAGACAAGATCTTAGAATATCCTTAGTCCGAAAACTGCCTGATCGCATTGCGAATCAGGTGGTCATGTCACCAGTGCTCACTCCCTCTTTAATGTCCCCTGAAGTGTGGCGAACGGTTTTTAATATGGCTCAGGCCGTTAAACACAGTCCCACCCCTTCTAAGAAACCTGCCTTTACCTTCCCCAAACCCAGGCCAGTCGCTAAAGCTCAGCCGGGGGGATCTAAGCCCTTTCTTCCACCTAAGTCCTCCTCCACTCAAGGTCAGTTCAGGCATAGACAGGGTAGGTTTTCCGGTCAGAAAGGACGCGGCTATAATAAGCCAGGTCAGGGCCCGTCTTCTGCCAACGCCAGCCAGCCGGCGAAGCGTCCACCACCGCCAACTCCACCACCGTAAAAAAACTAAGGTCTCTCTCACTCCCGGTGCCAGTAGTAAGGCCGGCGGATCCGAGGGTAGTACAGCCGGCGAACCCTGGTCTGCTAACTGGGTCGTTCCAAACGTGTCACAAAGCATGGCCGGTAAACACTTGGGCACGGATGGTGGCACACAAGGGCATCACTTGGCAGTGGCTCCGGCGACCTCGCTTACGTCAGCCGACAACGGCGAATTTTGTTTCTTTAGAGGTGGAGTCACTGGTCCAGGAAATGATTGCCAAGAATGTCATCATCCCGGTCACCCCGAATTACCCTGTATTCACGTCCAAGCTCTTTTTGGTTCCCAAAAGGGACAGTGTTCAGATGAGACCGGTCGTCGACCTGTCTTATCTGAACCTTCACATTCACAACGAGTCATTCCGAATGTTAACAGTACACCAAATCAGGCTAACACTTCCGCCGGGAGGTTGGATGTGTTCCCTAGACCTGACAGATGCTTATTGGCACGTATCGGTCAACAAAAGATTTCAAAGGTTTCTGGCCTTACGGATCAGGCACCAAATTTTTTTTTTTCAGAGGATGCCATTCGGTTTGAACCTGGCACCTCGACTATTCACGAAATTAGTCCGGCAAGCCCTGATGCCGTTGTTAAAGCAAGGAATCAGAGTTCTGTGGTACCTAGACGACTGGCTGGTGGTGGCAGAGACAGAGCAATTATGCATCAAACATGTCAACATACTTTTAACTCATGTCAAAGCTCTAGGGTTCAAGGTAAATCTGGTAAAATCAAACCTTGTCCCCTCACGAGTAATTCAGTGGATAGGGCTGGTTTGGGACACAGCTGCTCTCACTCTGAGTCAGAGTGTGGACAATCGCAACAGGTTTCGCAGGAAACTGTTCATGTTTCTTCACAGTCTGACTACGACACGGAGGGTCTGGGAGTCTCTGGTCGGCTCTCTCAACTGGATTCAACTAACTGTAATGTTGGGCCGGTTGAAAGTAAAACGGTTAATATTGGAAGGCAACAAATATTTCCCACTCTTACCGGCGGGAAAATTATGGCCCATCCCAAAATTAATCCACACCTTACTGGCGGTCTGGGCGAAGAGGGAAACGCTGCACTCAGTAATGTCGTGGACCTCTCCTCCGCCAACGGTATGGGTAGACACAGATGCGTCAGGCACGATAGGTTGGTGATTTCAGTCAAACCACGGGCACCAGGGTCAGGGGCTTTGGTCCCACTTAGAAATCTCCCACATCAATGTCAAAGAATTACTAGTCCCCTTGTATTTCCTTCAGGCTCACGGCTCTACTTTACGGGGCAAGGCGGTGGCCTTCAGAATGGACAATCTGAATGCAGTTCACTGTATTCAGAAACAGGGGTCAATGAGATCAAGGAAGTTGCTAAACGTGTCGGAAGAGATTTTTACTCTAGCCAACAGGCTAGACATTTATCTTCACGCATCTTATCTCCCAGGCGTCGCAAACGTCTGGGCAGACGCTCTGTCCCGGAGACAGAGCACATCAGTAGAATGGGAGCTCAAGCAACCCATTTTCAACCTAATGATTGCAGAGCTCTACCATCCACAAGTGGATCTGTTTGCGTCCGAGGGGACTCACAAACTCCCTCTATACCTCACCCGCCGGACGGAAACGCCGGCAGGGGGGCCAGACACCCTAGTGACAGACTGAAACAGATGGAGCTCCATCTATCTGTTTCCGCCGCCAGACGCGTCACTAATGTGCCACGTAGTGAACAAACTACGAGATTATCGAGGCTTAGTCTCGCTAATCGCGCCCCTGTGGCCGGCGCAGTTATGGTACCAGCAATTGAAGACGTGGTGCTTGCACCCGGTGTCGCTCCCGGTCGAGTATTTCCACTTAGACACGATTGGCAACCTAACGACCTCGCTGACTTTTGCATTATGGACATTCAGGAGGCCAAGTGGCTAGCACCATATGGTAGAGATGTGACCAATAAATTAATCAATCAATATACTCAGTCTACGAAACGACAGTATCAATCACATTGGCAAGCCTTTACTTCTTGGATCATTAGAACAGAACAGACTGTGCCCTCAGTGGCGTTAGTATTTAATTATTTGAATTATCTGTTTGAGCAGAAACGTTTATCTGTGGTAACGTTAAAAAATCACTTAACTGCGATTAGAGTGCCCTTTTTAGACCTTACAGGTTTCTCTATACCGGTGGCGGAGGAAACAGGTTTTATGAGAGCATGTTTTAAACTCCGCCCACCTCCCCGTCAGCTCATGCCTACTTGGTCTCTGGACAAGGCATTGTCTTTACTTCACTCTCGTCTGTACCAAAATACTGCAGATTTTGCATTACTTTTAAAAAAGGCTGTCTTCCTTTTGGATTTGGCCACCGGGAACAGAGTGTCTGAGCTGGCGGCGATGAGCAACACACCTAATTGCCTTAGGTTCGGTAGACTTAATGAATGTATTCACATTGCACCTTCCCCGGGATTTGTAGCCAAGAATGAGCACAGTGCACACGTGTTTTCTGAGTTCACTGTGCCGGCGTTAAAAAGGGGAAAGGTGCACCATAATCTATGTCCAGTGCAAGCTCTAACCAAATATTTGAGAGTAGCTCCTCTAAACCCCCAAGGTGCTTTATGGGTGGCGAGTACGGGCAAACGCTTACTGAAACGGAGGTTAGCTTCTCTTCTGGTCGAAGTCATTAAAGAGAGTAATCCCGGCGTTGTGGGTAGGGCCCACGATTTACGCAAATGGGCAGCCTCATTACGTTTCTTGAAGAACTTTTCAGTTGAAGATATTTCGTCCACACAGTTGTGGGCGTCTAATCATACGTTTTTGACTAGATACTTGTCAGTTGCTCCAGACAAACCTTCCTTACCATGTATAGCTTTAAGGCAGAGGGTCTAGGTGGCCCTTCAGTCACTTTTGTTTACTTTCAAAGGGAAAAGGATGGGGGGGGGGGGGTGCAGTCAGTGTAACATAGGACACCCTAGACCCCGCCGGAATGTAAGAGCTGTGAGACAAATTATGGATAATGTGATATGAAAATTTCTCTGTTCAATTCAGGGCGAGAAATTGTGCTAGTACATTGTTAGTACAAACAACAGTGTTGTTATAGTAGTTTTAGCTGTGAAAGCAATTTAGTTTAAAACAGTGGAGATCGTTTGTAAAACATTTCCACGAATATTGTGGGGTTTATTATGTGCACATGTAAACTTATAACTTGTTATTTTTGTCACCACTCGTTGAGTGGGGTGCCTTTTGAACTACAGATCTGTTCACAGAATCTCCAGAGTTACCCTTTTTTGTCAAGCAGGCTTCTTTGAAGCACGCACCTGCTTGAACCCCTTTTTTTGTATATATATGGGCTGCGCCATGTTTAAATATATTTTCGAAGTAAGAATACTATGTGGTTGTTTGATTATCTGCTTTTCTAGAGTTATGATATGATTACGAATGTCCCCCTCCAGTCTTAGAAATCAGGCATGTTCGTCAATGATGGAGGGGCCACTAATATATTATAGGTTTGACTCCTGTAAGGAGATAAAGAAAACCTAATATTTAGTAGTGGCCCCCTAATCATTGACGACTGGGGCCCTCCCGACCATCCCCTTCCCATTCGTTGATGTATTAAGGATTTTGGTTTACTTGATATGTCAGTGAAGGAAGAATGACGCCTAAATCAGCGTCTGGTCAAAGATCCACAAAAGTACATCCACGATATGATGGAAAGCTTATTGGAGAGTTATTCTTATTTTCTTTTGTTTTTATTGTTTTCGAAGTTTTTTCGTAGTGAGAACCCAATTCATAAAGACTGAAGCCATGAGTGAGGTCACGTGCGCTCATGATGAAGGCTCCTCAGATTTTAAATGCTCTGCGCGGTAGATTCAAACTACGGCGAATTAGTGTTTGAAGAGGATGCCTTATGTAATAGGCATGTTCGTCAATGATTACGGGGCCACTACTAAATATTAGGTGTTCTTTATCTCCTTACAGGAGTCAAACCTATAATTTCCCCATGACTTGCATTTTCATAAAACCACTATTCTTAACACCCACGAGTGATCCTCGTACATGAAAACTAGATGTAGTGATCAACCCTAACTAGGAAGATACCTCCTGACAACCTGAACTCATATCTCAAACCAATTAACGTAAGAACTCTCGATAACCATATTCAGGGAGCGGCCTGTCCCCCCACCCGACCCCACGGGGACCCCACCGACCCCGCGGAGAATTACCCTGACCCGCAAGCCAGCAAATTCTTGCCAGACAACAGGTGAGTTTCCAACAGGTTATGACCTATAAATCTAAATACCTATCCAAATACCATCCTATCCCATCCTTAACCAAAAACCAAAATCTTCCTTATCCCATTCTAGATTACGAATAGCATGTCAGCTAGACCAGAGAAGGATATTTAGGTGAATTGATGAATACTACCTCCCAGCCTATTCACGTAGTGTGCCAGTAAAGTAGTCCCTATGAACCTTCACCAAATCCGCCTAAATAATTCTACTAGTACCTCATACTAGAGTTAAGATATCCACGATCATAAATCAGATAACAAGTTACTTACCGCCACATTAAAGACCCCCCTCCCTAACCCCCTAAGTTCACCAGAATAAATTAACTACTTCATAGCATTGACATCCAATACTTCTAGAACATTCCTGAAGCTTCCTTGACCTGCCTATAAATAAGACCCAGAGACAGCAGTCGGGCAGTTGAATATTAGAGCCCAAAGCAACGGTTGTCCACACTGCGGTGGCTTTCTAATACCCCCTCCCCCCCTCAAAATTCACAATAGTTCGGCGTTCCGTAATCTGTGCAACTTTGTGAGGATGTGTTTTAACCCTTTACGAATGTTTTTTTGCAATCGGGACTACCGGCAGTAATATTATATTTGTAGACAACAAATTCACAAATTATTGATTGTTTCATTAACTTCTGATAGTGCACCATACGCTACTTGAGCTACGAACGATCATAACTCATAACTGATCTAAGGCAGAAAGATCTTGTTATGTTAGAAGGGATTATGTGAGAAACTCTTGAGTGAGGACTCTGCAAGAATAACTCCTTGGCAACAATCGACTGTCTTAACCCATCAGCAATTGTTGCCAAAAAGTTGCACAACCGCCCGCAAGAAGCCCATCTGCACACCTTCTCTACACTGCCGGACAGCTTGGACGGCCCCAGAGCTACTGTTAACCCCCAACATCACTAATGCAAGATAACCAGGAACTCCATCACAGTGTTACTTCACAGAGTACCAGTGTTACGGTGCTATTAACTATCAACCATCCAGTGTATTCGATTGTGTCTCAACTTTCTCTGATGTTATAACAAGTGATTATGCTAGTACGCATTAATATATATCAGTGAAATTTAGCTTAGGCGAACTGACTCCCGTAATTATTCTTGCCATCAGGTTTAACCTGATTCGCCCTCACTGATATTTTTCGGTCCGAAGTATCACCTAGACAAGTGAACATCCTAGACCAGTGTAACTAGTTACAGTTATCCCTTTACGATTAATTCTTGGGCAATAACCACATTACTTATACTTTCATCCTTGATTAAGAGTCATATTACCAGAGAGAGTTAACAAAGCGAAATGCCTAACCTGTGTGATTCATGTACCCTACGTATCATAAAGCAATGTGATCAGAATAATAATGCCTGAACGTTGGAAGTGGGAAGTATGTCTCTATCCAAATCCGCGATAAGTGCTGGGAGATTGTAATAAGTCCAATAACCTACCTGAGTGCTCCAACATCTAATGTTCGTGAAACTCTATTACGTACCTTCTACCTGAGTGCTATTGATAATAAAGCTGTATTACAAACCATTTATCCGAGATTATCTATGTCCTCTGTTGATTCTCTTTATGTATTTTGCAAGAAATCCAATAACCCAGTCTTGCAGAACTCACCTATACCAAGTTAATCCTGTATAAAATCAGGGCATAACATTGGCGGCAGCGGTGGTTCTTGATTCGGATAGAAGATTTTATTGCATTATTTTTTTTTGAAACAATAGAAGCATGGTAACATCGCAAAAATGGCAGCTCGCTATTACACTCACATTCCCAAGTATGATGTAAACACGTATGATATCGCCACTTACTTAGACATAATAAAGCCAGTGTTAGATTTGGCACTTCAAAATGACCGCGAGAAAATCGCAGTTGCATTATTGCACATTATGCAGTTGGGAAAAGCCGTTTCCCAAATTGCTAAACAGGTAACGCCAAAGCTTACCTGGAACCAGTTTCGATCCCTCGTGATCCAGACCTTAGGGCCAATTTTGGGTTCCCTCGTCGCCCCCAAAATAATAAAAGTCGTTGCGATCAAGTATGAAGGGGATATCAATGTGACCCTCGTACAACTCTACAGATACGTGAGGACCACGTATAGCTCTCAAGATGACGAGCAACAAAATGAACACTTATTCACCGCATTGTTCGACATCCTCCCACCCCACATCACCGCCCATCTCGACCTGTACGGCTCATTCGAAGAACATATGCTCTCCATCAGAGAAATGTGCCAACTCGATCAAGTGGTATATGAAGGACGCCTGGACGTCACCCTAACCAAGGTATGGGGGCACATCAAATCTGCATGTCCCTCGCGAACCCTTGAATACCAAGAACAACAGGTGTTCCTCTCCCTGGTGAACCTCCTTCCGGTAGACATCTACCAACATTTCATGGACCATGGGACAGCGAGTTTCCACCAGAACATCCGAGAAATACGGAAACTTCTACGGACACCCACCACTCCAAGCAACTCGCCAGCTATGACAAATGAGGAACAACCCTTCACCATTACCAACTCGAGTCCGAAGTCTGTTCACCCACATCCATCCATTCCCTCACATTCCCCCTTAGTAAATGAAGCTCTTGAATTTTGTTCACCCCCAGCCATGTCTAAACACCCTGTGAATTCCCTATCCACCCCTTCAGCCCCTATCCAAGAAAGTAAATGTATTCCTCCACTTAACACTATCATAAATAAGTCCCTCCATTCCCCTAAGGAATCAAACTCCGTGCACCCTTCCAAAATGACTCCCGATGAAAGTCCAACCCCAGTGCACTCTTCCTTGCCTCTATCCTCTCTGACCATCCCTAAATTTTCCCCTGCCCAGCCATCCACCAACGATAATCTTTCATCAATTGTGTTACCCCCTGTACTCCCTCCTTTTTCTATGCCTGCCAACAAACCACAGAATGCAGAAATGGTCACCCCCACCGTAACCAATTCTCTTTCAATGTCACCCCTGAAAAATGCTGGTCAGAAAATGAGCCCCCCCTCCACTCTCTCACATGCCCCTGTCACCCAAGACCAACCTTCACCCCCGTCAATCCCTCAACAACCTGTCACGCCTCTCACTTCCTCAGATTCATCACCTGTCCCCCCCTCAAAACTGTCAACCTCACCCCCCCCCCCCCACCATCATCTTCCCACATGCCCAACCTCGGTGAACCCCTTCAAACACCCGCATCAACTAAGAATTCTACAGCTCCGCCTACCTCCTAGTCCCCCCCTCCCTTGTCACCCTCTCCAACATTACCCGAACCGCTCCTGAATCCACCTCCAGTAACACCCCCGCTCGCCAACCTACCTCTGCCCCATAATCCAGCACCAGAACCAAAATCTCCATCAATGTCTCCTTCATCCATCCTACCAAATTCCATTGTTTTCCGAGACAAATATCTTCCGCAACAATCTCTCCAAACTTACCTACTCACCCCCTCTCCACAATTTACCTGTCAATCTCCCACATCCCCACTCTCCAAAACCCCAGATCATCCTAAACTCTCAACCTCCACCAATTCCCACCCTGCCAGCCTACCCTCTCACGACCACATTCAGAACGCAAAATCACCCCCGTACATAACCCCTACCTCCTCTTCCCCCCCTACCTTAACCCCCTCTTCACCGATACCCCATCCGCCCCAAATTCCACCCCCAAAGATCCCGCTCGACAAAACACCACGCCCATCCAAATCCAACCACAAAACTTTTTCCACCTTTACTAACCCCCAAAATACTACCCTCTCTCTCGCCCCAAACAACATAATCAACCTCTCAACCTCAACCACTCCTCGAAATCCCATCCACGTCTCTCCCGACAATAAAATCAGTCCAAATTCAACCCCTCTCAAACCACAACCCTGCCTGCCCAGACCCCCCCCACCATCTCCCTATCAAATCCCCACACTCCAAACCTCCAAACCACCCGATCATCGTAAACTCTCAACCTCCAGCCTTACTCACCCTTCCCCCAACCCCACTCACGACCACAACTCTCTACACAATTCAACCCCTCCCCAGCACCAACCTCTTCCGCAACAACAACCCCGACTCGACCTGCCCGTTTCACCTTTAACCCCCCCCTATCACTACCCCCGATCGCAACCCTTCAAACCACCCTCCAAGACTGGCCCCGGGCCAACTCTCACCCAGACCCACATTCCTAACGGCAGACCTAACGGTATATCCACCCCTCCCTTCCAAAGTGAAAGCGAACCCCCAAGGTAAAAGCCACAACCACCACCACCACCACCTCTACCAATAAACCAGACATTCACCAAGACTAACGGCGACCCTAACTAATCCAGCCCCCCCTGATGATGATGAGGATGTTATTGTACTGGATTTTCCATGGGATTTTGTTTTGTATTGTTCTCAATTCCTAAGCGATTGGGCATGATTCTATAAATTTACATGTTTTCCATATACTGTATATATTATATTTTGTTTCCTTAGTAGTACTCCCTTTCTTGTTAGCCTACACTTTTCTTACTATCTTTTAAATTTGTTTTATACATTGTTAAACACTTTAGCGCTTCTTAATTTTCCTGTGTTCTTAATTATCTGTTCTTTCGTCAAGTTCTTTTATCCTCTTTTCTCTCCTTTTCCAACATCTATGTATTTTCTTCCCTCGTTCCCTTCTTTCTTGAATAGTAACTCTCCTATTAGTTTTCAGTGTCTTGGATATATGGCCTGAGTAATCTTGTTATTTTTTTCCTAATTTCATTATATTATTCACATTCCAGGATAAAATGTTTTAAGTTTTTGTCTCTCTTTTCTGAACAGTCTGTTGCTAGTCGGGATGACAGTAATCTTCGTCCTCAGCTAAAGGCTACCATTTCCCTCCAACCTAACCCCCTCACCGACCTGACCTGGCCCCCCTAAAACAAACCTATGTACTCCAACCTTGAGGTACGAGGTCGTACCTCATATAAAGGCGACGGAAGTAAAATACCACAGGAACGAAAAACCTGAGAGCGAAACCTCCACCCCTAACGAGCCACAGGAACGAAAATTCTGAGAGCGAAACCTCCATCCCCAACGAGATCCCCGATTTGGTCTCTCTCTCTCTCCCAATTCATTCCACATATTATACGTCTCTCAATCACAGTCTTCTCTTTTTACAAACCACAATACTTTACTCACTGATATTCTTGATGTACCACCTAAGTATGTATTTAATTGTGTAACCACCATCTATCTATCTATCTATTGCCTGACGCCGCGATCCCCGAAGGGGTGGCCACGAACGAACCGCCCCCATGCACCTCTGTCCCCAGTCAGTCGACGCCCCTCCCCCCAACCAGCACCGCCTTCGTTCATGTAGTTCCTCACTCCATCCTTCCACCTCATATTCGGTCTACCTCTCCCCCTCTGTCCCTCCACCTCGCTCTCGTACACCCTCTTAGTCATTCTCTCGCTTTCCATACGTTCCATATGGCCGAACCATCTCAAGTTGTTCCTTTTCACACTTTCCAGCACATCTACCTCCACACCACACCTCCTTCTTACTTCCTCATTAGTCTGTCTATCCCTCCATGTAACTCCGCACGCACTCCTTAAGTAATTCATTTCCACTGCTCTCACTCTTGGTCTGAGTCTCTCAACCAACGTCCATGCTTCGCTTCCGTAAGTCAGTGTCGGGATTACCACACTGTCATGCAAGGACTTCTTCACTTCCATACTGACCACCCTATTTCTTGTTACTGCTTTTAGCGTTCCTACAACCCTCTTCCCCTGTTGTACCCTCTCCCGCACCTCTTCATCCATAGTCCCATCTTTACTCAACACACTGCCCAGATACTTAAAAGAGTTGACGATCTCCATAGCCTGACCGTTCAGCTTCACCTCACACTCTGTGACTTCACCCCTTTCGAAGACCATAACCTTGCTCTTCCCCGTATTTACCTTCAAATTCCGTTTTTCGCACACTGTTCCAAATTCATTTACCAGACCCTGCAACTCCCATTCATTATCACTCATCAGAACTGTATCATCCGCAAACAGCAGTATAGGTAGCTTCCACTCAATTCCCTCCCTTTTCAGCGATACACCAACATCCACTGCTCTTGATAGTATTTCTTTCATAACTCCATCCATATATACAGTAACCACCATACAGGCTATAATACTTTCATTGTGTAGGTTCGAGGCGATCTAAGACACCTTAGCTTCCATTTCACACCAAATCAGATCGTGATTACGTCAGCCCTGTATTTAGTTATATAACAATCATAGTCCCCCCCAATTCTAGCAATCCTATGTCTCTAACCTCCCGTTGTTTTATCCACTAACTATATATTCCCAACCTTCCTAATACCACCTCCATTTCACTAGACAAAATACCTAGGAGTATTTCCGAGATTAATTATGAAAATTACACTAGACAGCCCCATAACTCACTGAGATCCACATTGCTATTTTATTAATGTACCAACTCCCTAATGTTAACATAATTTAGGGAACTTGTAAAAAGAGAAGACACCTATCTTTGTTCCCCCATTTTTAGCAGTTAGCTATACATAACCTCACGTTGCATTGTTCGTCTGTCAATTTGTGTCCCTTGCCAGTTCTTGTAGTGATTTATGCCTGTTGATTTAGATAAGTTAGTTACGAGTTATGTAACAACCTTTAACCACGACTCTATACACCCGATAACCCTATGCCAGTTATTGTATTGATTTAGGCCTGTTAATTCGGATAAACTCACTATGACCAATCTACAGACGATTATCAGGAGAGAAGCAGGAAAGCTACCTCGTATCTCTCTCCATGATGAGTATAGATATATGTACCCCCGTGCTCAGTTGCCCCTTGCCTTGTTCTAGTAACTAAGTGTATATATAATATTAACCGGAGTATGCCACCAGTATTGATACGACATAGCGGCACTGTCCTTGTGTCGTATTGTGCCACGTGCATACCAACCCGGTTTTCATCATCTTATTAGGACGACGGCTATAATGTCGTCATTCATGCATGTATTCAATCCTTAGGTTAATTATCTTTTATCCGTCATTGTGTTCCTCTCTTCCATTTACTTTTCCACAATTGTTATACGTCTTCCAATCACCTCCTTCGTATCCACAATCCACACTACTCTGTTTTGCTTTGTGACCCTATGCTCAGTGGTACCCTGTTTTGGGTCATCCTGTCCTCTTATCCTTCACGCCCCGCTGCACACACCACCCTACCTGTTCGATCGTAGGGAAATGCCACCCCTATGTCCAGCGCATTAAGGGTCACTACCCTAGGTCACGAGCGGCGCTGCGTCTAGCCTCCAACCACCCCCTTTATAATTCACAACCCTCCCCCTGTAGAGACGCCATAAGAACGTTATAACATGCCGACTCAGTTCGTTCACTAACCTCAACAAATGGAAGGGAAGGACCTATCCTTGTACCCCTCCTTAACCCGGGAGCTGCGGGGAGACTCTTAAGAGTTCCCCCGGCGGACTGTGGGAAGACTGTTAAGAGCAGAGCTTTTGAACACGTACCAAAACCGCGCGTTTATAGGCAGGCGGCTAATAATTGGTGTGGGTATAGTACTACATGTCAACTCTCGACACCACCCCGCCACATGCTCGCCCCGCACTCGTGCAAGCACCACCGCGCCAGTAACCAAGCACTAGTCATGGAGCCCACACATCCCTCACGCTCGCTCCCTGATGACACAACCAGCCCTCCTTCTGGTGGTGTCAGCCGCCGTGGAAGGCAGAGGGTGGCTGCTAAAGACCCTAGCTACCAGTATTACACGCCCTACAGCTCGGAGGATGAAACACCAGCACCCAAAGCACGGAAAACACGTGCAAGCACGGCAAAGGTACAGAGGTCATTGGTGTTTCGGGACACTGCCACCACGACCCAGGCCACTGCAACAACCACTACCACCACCACTGCCACCCCTGCCACCAGTACCAGTGACGCAGGAGGCCGCCCTAGGGCTGCAGAACCTGCGGGGGCAGGAAAAATCAAAGGCACGGGCGTAGGGAAGAGAACCCGTACGCCAGCCACACTGACCCTACCACCACCACCACCACCACCACCAGCCGCCCCTGGCCCGGCTGCCCCTGCTGCCCCTGCCACCCCTGCCGCCCCTGCTGCCCCTGCCCAAGGAAAAGGGAAGGGGAAGGGGAAGGGGAAGGGGAAAGGGAGAGGGAAAGCGACTGCTGGCCCTGCCGGCCCTGCTGTTCCTGCCGGCCCTGCTGCCCCTGCTGCCCCTGCCGCCCCTGCCCAAGGAACAGGGAAAGAGAAAGGGAAAAGGGCGACAGGCACCACCATCATCTTGCCTGCCTCCAGGGCCACAAGACCACGCACCACTGCCGCCCCTGCCGGCCCTTCTGTCCCTGTCCATAAGACTCCCGTACGTGCTAGAGTGACCCGAAAAACTCTGACACCATCCAAGTATGCCGCCCTGCTGTTTGATGGTGATTCGCAGGGCATTGGCAGCCCGGGTTTCGATGACGAAGCCCTAGCACGGGACCAAGGGTGGGGGGATTTGGGAGTGGACAGTGGGAGTGAGTCCGACGTCGGTGACGAGAATGAGGAAGGGCGTCTGTCAAGTGAAGAGGAGGGTGATGATGATGCTGTGTTGTATCGCGACCATGGAAGCGATATTTCAGACGAAGAAGCAGACGCAGACGACATTCCGATCCCTGGCTTGCCTTCGTTCGAGTGGTGTGACGGGGTCAATTTTGTACCTGACGTGCCCCAGTTCAATCCTGGGACGTCAGGTACAACTGACGACTGGCCTGTGACGAGCACGCAAACGAAAGCGACTTCTTCCTCGCTTTTTTCGATTTTGAGGTAATGACTTACATCGTTGCCCAAACAAACGCCTACTACAGGTGGGTATTTATTAGTGGCCCCTCCATCATTGACGAACATGCCTATTACATAAGGCATCCTCTTCAAACACTAATTCGCCGTAGTTTGAATCTACCGCGCAGAGCATTTAAAATCTGAGGAGCCTTCATCATGAGCGCACGCGACCTCACTCATGGCTTCAGTCATTATGAATTGGGTTCTCACTACGAAAAAACTTCGTAAACAATAAAAAGAAAAAGAAAATAAGAATAACTATCCAATAAGCTTTCCATCATATCGTGGATGTACTTGTGTGGATCTTTGACCAGACGCTGATTCAGGCGTCATTCTTCCTTCTCTGCTCTGCGATCAGCCGGCCTGGACGTGTCTCTCCACGCTCCGCTGGTTCCGCATTTGCTGCGTCCCTAGTGAGTTTTTTCTCATTTGTTTACTCCGGGATGTATCGAGTAAGGTTAGGATATGCGTAGCAGGAGTGTCCTGGGCTGGTTGCCCGCAGTGCAGTGTATTTTGGGTCGTGTGTTTGGGGCATCTATTTCGGATGTACCCTCGTGGTCCTGTTGTGGACTGGTGAATTTTTTTTTTTTTTTTTCATAGTTGAGTTAGCTTGTGATGCAGGCGGCTTTCATTACGCGATTAATTCTGCTGCCTTTTATCTTTCTGATGAGGTAGCGTTGCTTTGCTGACGTTCCCAGCGTATTTTTCTTCACTTAGTGAAGTTTTTTCTGGGTCCCGAGTCGGTCTTCCCTTGGTCGGAAGTTTTTACTACAGTGGTGTGTTGGCGGTGGTTCCTGTTGTTATATTTCCAGTGTTTTTTGTTTATATCTCAACAGTTCTTATGCCGTTTGCTTAGGCCTAGCCAGCCGCTCGTAGCTTTGCCACATGTACAAGTGTTATTGATTTATTTTATAAATATGTCCTACTGTGTCATGTGTATCCGGGTTTAGTTGTGTATTAGCTAATTCCACGGACTATGTTTGTTTCCTGGATTAGTTGTGTATTGGCTAATTCCACGGATTATATTTGTGGTCCCTAGGTTAGTCGTGCTTGGCTATCTCTCGGGTCCTATGTGCGTTCAGATGGTATCTGTTCGGGGTGGGTTACTTTCCGGAGGGGTTTTCTCGGTTTCTCCATGAAAACTCCGGCCGTGAGCCGTGTTTGGCCACGCGTGGTTTCAAATCCGGCGGGTGTCCCCGGCGAGTTGGTGTCTGTGGCTCTCCAAGACTGCGTCTCTGTGTTGGTGCCTGTTTCAGGCTCCCTATGATTCCCGGCGGATTGGTGGTACCCATCTAACATTGTTCATGCGGACATATGTTATGTAGTTTTTCTACCCGGTTTTACAAACCAAAGGAAAACCCTAGCTGTTGTTGTGGGCTTTCCTCCCCGGCGATCTTTTACAAAGAAGTGGGGATAGGAACTTATGGGGTTAACGTTTAAGACATCAGGTCTCACCCGGCGGGTGTACCTTGTTAAGGTGGGATGAACGAATTGGTAATTCAGTTTAGTTAACCGGTCCATTTTAGTGATACTATAATGTATCGCCGCCCTCACCCTTACGGCGATCGAAGGCTCAATTAGGGTTAACGTATTTTTTCATAAATTGGCCACACCCGGCGGGTGCTCCTGGGAGGGGGAAATACGGGATTTACAATTTAGGCTAGTTACCCAATTAATTGAGAGATACGGCTCTGTATCGCCGCCTTCACCATACGGCGATCTATGTGACAATTCATTAGAAGTCAGGTCTCGTATCAGCCTGCCCTGTGTTAATCTGCTAGATACTTCAGGGGCCGGCGTCTTTGTGGGGGGTTGTTTTCAAAATTTAATCTTGTAACAGTCACCGCCAGAAAGACTTTATAAACGCTATACTGGTCTTTTATATTATGTCAGAGGGTATTCTTAAAACTTTCTTAAAGACGTGTCTAGATATTCGGATATCTTTATAAAAAACCCGCCGCATAACGAGCTGTAATCATTGTGGGGTTACGCCTCGTTATCCGGCGGGTTATGAACACTTGTATGCGATCATTTTGGGTTAACCTTATGAGCATTAATTCCTGGAAATTTTCCTTTTTTTCCAGGGCTGGGCCCCGGCGGACCAATACAGACCCTGCAGTAAGTCCCCACCAGTCTCTGTCATGGCTACCTTTGCCCCGGTTTTTGCTTTATGCATTAATCCAACCTGTGCCGGTATCCCTCTTTTTGCGCACACTCTTTGTATCAGGTGTGTTAAATGTCTAGACCGTTCAAGAGGTCTGTGGGTGATGCGCAACTGTTCCTTTTGCTCCCAACTAAGTGCCAAAGTCCTCCAAGATAATGATAAGACCGCAGCGGTCGCCTTACGAGAAGTTCGGCAACAAATGTCAGCGTATACTACGATTGTGGCTCATAAGTCACTTCAATGTGACAACGTCCCTCTTTGGGATAGGCTTCTTCTTGAGCACCCTCCCCCTAATAAACGTTCCTCTCGAGTAACTTGTCATAAGCCGGCAGAGACTGGACAGGGTTCTGTGTCATCTCCTGCCCCTGCTACTTCGAAACATCACCGTGAGCCTACACCCCCGGCAGAGGTCTCCTCGTCTCCGGCGAGATCTAGGTCTAGGTCACCCCTTAGACACCAGCCACCCAGTCTTGCCTCTTCACCATCGAGTAAGAGGAGTAAGACAGAAAGTTCCACCAGGGGTCACGGCAATAAATCCTCCAAATCAAAGAGTAGTTCACGATCACACCGCAGCCATAAATCTTCAAAAAAGGATTCCCATGATAGACAGGCCTACCGACACTCACCTGTTTCTAGTGCTTCTCGTCATACCTCTACCCCAGACAGAGTTGGTGTTCGGTCTCAGGGGTCCAGTGTAGTACCTGTACCTTACGATGATTTACCCATTAACATTTTAACCCTGGAGTTGGAGGGTTCAGAGGACTCAGTGGTTGGGAGTGTTTCAGACTCCCATGGGAGTAGAGGCCAAGGCCTAGGTGTTTGGCGATATTCTCGTCCGGGGCCTGACCACCCACTTCCGGCTCAAACTATTCACACAGTGGCTGACGTCCATCGGGACGCGGCGATCCCTTCCTCTACTCCTAACTTATCTTGGCGACGAGATGGTACCCCAGCTTCGGCGGCATCTTCTCAGGAGGAACGGGATGACAAAGACGAGGTTTCGATGATATCGGATATGGAAGGGCAAGAGTCAGGTTCAGGCTTCGATGCCGCACAAGATCTTAATGATTCATCAGTGAACACATCATCAAATCAATTTGTCACTGCACAGGAAATTGATGGGCTACTTGATAATGCTTTATCTAGATTTTTTGGCCAACAGCAGGAAACTCCCACAGTGGACTTGGGAGCTCCCACGACAAGCTCTACGGTACGGCCTCTGATAACTTCTATTGCTTTGCCTCAGATCCCTCACCCCCCCTCTCTGTCACCATCGGTGGTTACTAAGCCTGCTACGGCGGCATTGACCACTTCGAATGTAAGGGTTATAACGGATGTCAATCCGCCCCCTCTAGACAGAGCGCCTCTCAAAATGGTAGCTATGCCCTTGCTTTACGGACCAGACGAGTCATGGGTCCTTTTGACCCCCACTAAACCAGAGCTAGCCCAACCTACCTTGTCAGGGGAGCTTCCAGTGCCGCGTGAGTGGGTCATCCAGGGCAATAAATCTAAGAAATTAAGGGCCTTGGATACTTTGGGGAATGTGCTAGATGTCAACATCAAGGCTATACCTAGTTATTATCACCAGGACTATTTTGTTTATACTGCTAAGCCTGCTTTACCCCCTGCCTCAGCTTCAAGATTGTTTTCTGACTGGTCTAAGCATGATGGGTTTAATGACATTAAGACACTGTCAGCTCTCACTCCAGAACTCGATTTGCAAATCGTCACAGACGCGGCAGCTAATCCAGTCTTGAAGGTGGGGCAGTTGGGCCCAGGACCTTGGTTGGAATGGGAGACAGAGGCTCAAAACTTTGCGACCACATTTACTTCCAAAACTTCCCACCAGATCCCTCAAGATACTCATTCTTGGTTCTCCATGCCAGTATGTTTTGCCGGCGGAGTCCCTTCGGCTTTGTTTGCTTTCTTAGCTGCCCCTAAAATTAATCTTTGTGAGCTAAAAGACCCTTTCACTACCCCTACCCCAACTCACCTAGACCGTGAATTTAGGCTACGGGGGAAAGCTTTTCGCCTGTTCTCTCAATACATAGTGTCTCAACAGGTAGCTAAGTCTTTGCTCCGGTCCACTCAGGCAATCGCAGACGCGGATGCCAGACGTTCGGTTGAATTGTCCCGGCGACTGCTTCTTCAGTCGTCAATCCAATCATTAGGTGACGTACACACTGCCTTGCTTGAGGCGGTACGAGCGAGACAAGATCTGAGAATATCCTTAGTCCGCAAACTGCCTGATCGCATTGCGAATCAGGTGGTCATGTCACCAGTGCTCACTCCCTCTTTAATGTCCCCTGATGTGTGGCGAACGGTTTTTAATATGGCTCAGGCCGTTAAACACAGTCCCACCCCTTCTAAGAAACCTGCCTTTAACTTCCCCAAACCCAGGCCAGTCGCTAAAGCTCAGCCGGGGGGATCTAAGCCCTTTCTTCCACCTAAGTCCTCCTCCACTCAAGGTCAGTTCAGGCATAGACAGGGTAGGTTTTCAGGTCAGAAAGGACGAGGCTATAATAAGCCAGGTCAGGGCCTGTCTTCTGCCAACGCCAGCCAGCCAGCGAAGCGTCCACCACCGCCAACTCCACCACCGTAAAAAAACTAAGGTCTCTCTCACTCCCGGTGCCAGTAGTAAGGCCGGCGGATCCGAGGGTAGTACAGCCGGCGAACCCTGGTCTGCTAACTGGGTCGTTCCGAACGTGTCACAAAGCATGGCCGGTAAACACTTGGGCCCGGATGGTGGCACGCAAGGACATCACTTGGCAGTGGCTCCGGCGACCTCGCTTACGTCAGCCGACAACGGCGAATTTTGTTTCTTTAGAGGTGGAGTCACTGGTCCAGGAAATGATTGCCAAGAATGTCATCATCCCGGTCCCCCCAAATTACCCTGTATTCACGTCCAAGCTCTTTTTGGTTCCCAAACGGGACAGTGTTCAGATGAGACCGGTCGTCGACCTGTCTTATCTGAACCTTCACATTCACAACGAGTCATTCCGAATGTTAACAGTACACCAAATCAGGCTAACACTTCCGCCGGGGGGTTGGATGTGTTCCCTAGACCTGACAGATGCTTATTGGCACGTATCAGTCAACAAACGATTTAAAAGGTTTCTGGCCTTACGGATCAGGCACCAAAATTTTGTTTTTCAGAGGATGCCATTCGGTTTGAACCTGGCACCTCGACTATTCACGAAATTAGTCCGGCAAGCCCTGATGCCGTTGTTAAAGCAAGGAATCAGAGTTCTGTGGTACCTAGACGACTGGCTGGTGGTGGCAGAGACGGAGCAATTATGCATCAAACATGTCAACATACTTTTAACTCATGTCAAAGCTCTAGGGTTCAAGGTAAATCTGGTAAAGTCGAACCTTGTCCCCTCACGAGTAATTCAGTGGATAGGGCTGGTTTGGGACACAGTGGCTCTCACTCTGAGTCAGAGTGTGGACAATCGCAACAGGTTTCGCAGGAAACTGTTCATGTTTCTTCACAGTCTGACTACGACACGGAGGGTCTGGGAGTCTCTGGTCGGCTCTCTCAACTGGATTCAACTAACTGTAATGTTGGGCCGGTTGAAAGTAAAACGATTAATATTGGAGGGCAACAAAAATTTACCGGCGGGAAAATTATGGCCCATCCCAAAATTAATCCACACCTTACTGGCGGTCTGGGAGAAGAGAGAAACGCTGCACTCGGTAATGTCATGGACCTCTCCTCCGCCAACGGTATGGGTAGACACGGATGCGTCAGGCACGATACGTTGCGGATTTCAGTCAAACCAGGGGCACCAGGGTCAGGGGCTTTGGTCCCACTTAGAAATCTCCCACATCAATGTCAAAGAATTACTAGTCCCCTTGTATTTCCTTCAGGCTCACGGCTCTACTTTACGGGGCAAGGCGGTGGCCTTCAGAATCGACAATCTGAATGCAGTTCACTGTATTCAGAAACAGGGGTCAACGAGATCAAGGAAGTTGCTAAACGTGTCGGAAGAGATTTTTACTCTAGCCAACAGGCTAGACATTTATCTTCACGCATCTTATCTCCCAGGCGTAGCAAACGTTGGGGTAGACGCTCTGTCCCGGAGACAGAGCACGACAGTAGAATGGGAGCTCAAGCAACCCATTTTCAACCTAATGATTGCAGAGCTCTACCATCCACAAGTGGATCTGTTTGCATCCGAGGGGACTCACAAACTCCCTCTATACC
The DNA here is from genome assembly GCA_032716605.1 of Paralithodes platypus. Lineage (NCBI taxonomy): Eukaryota > Metazoa > Arthropoda > Malacostraca > Decapoda > Lithodidae > Paralithodes > Paralithodes platypus. The sequence continues at coordinate 71,796,263 of CM064487.1, forward strand.
TTACCCGCCGGACGAAAACGCTGGCAGGGGGGCCGGACGCCCTAGTGACAGACTGGAACAGATGGAGCTCCATCTATCTGTTTCCGCCACCAGACGCGTCACTAATGTGCCACGTAGTGAACAAACTACGAGATTATCGAGGCTTAGTCTCGCTCATCGCGCCCCTGTGGCCGGCGCAGTTATGGTACCAGTAATTGAAGACGTGGTGCTCGCACCCGGTGTCGCTCCCGGTCGAGTATTTCCACTTAGACACGATTGGCAACCTAGCGACCTCGCTGACTTTTGCATTATGGACATTCAGGAGGCCAAGTGGCTAGCTCCGTATGGTAGAGATGTGACCAATAAATTAATCAATCAATATACTCAGTCTACGAAACGACAGTATCAATCACATTGGCAAGCCTTTACTTCTTGGATCATTAGAACAGAAAAGACTGTGCCCTCAGTGGCGTTAGTATTTAATTATTTGAATTATCTGTTTGAGCAGAAACGTTTATCTGTGGTAACGTTAAAAAATCACTTAACTGCGATTAGAGTGCCCTTTTTAGACCTTCCAGGTCTCTCCATACCGGTGGCGGAGGAAACAGGTTTTATGAGAGCATGTTTTAAACTCCGCCCACCTCCCCGTCAGCTCATGCCTACTTGGTCTCTGGACAAGGCATTGTCTTTATTTCACTCTCGTCTGTACCAAAATACTGCAAATTTTGCGTTACCTTTAAAAAAGGCTGTATTCTTTTTGGCTTTGGCCACCGGGAACAGAGTGTCTGAGCTGGCGGCGATGAGCAACACACCTAATTGCCTTAGGTTTGGTAGACTTAATGAATGTATTCACATTGCACCTTCCCCGGGATTTGTAACCAAGAATGAGCACAGTGCGCACGTGTTTTCTGAGTTCACTGTGCCGGCATTAAAAAGGGGAAAGGTGCACCATAATCTCTGTCCAGTGCAAGCTCTAACCAAATATTTGAGAGTAGCTCCTCTAAACCCCCAAGGTGCTTTATGGGTAGCGAGTACGGGCAAACGCTTACTGAAACGGAGGTTAGCTTCTCTTCTGGTCGAAGTCATTAAAGAGAGTAATCCCGGCGTTGTGGGTAGGGCCCACGATTTACGCAAATGGGCAGCCTCATTACGTTTCTTGAAGAACTTTTCAGTTGAAGATATTTCGTCCACACAGTTGTGGGCATCTAATCATACGTTTTTGACTAGATACTTGTCAGTTGCTCTAGACAAACCTTCCTTACCATGTATAGCTTTAAGGCAGAGGGTCTAGGTGGCCCTTCAGTCACTTTTGTTTACTTTCAAAGGGAAAAGGATGGGGGGGGGGGGGGGGGGGGGGGCAGTCAGTGTAACATAGGACACCCTAGACCCCACCGGAATGTAAGAGCTGTGAGACAAATTATGGATAATGTGATATGAATATTTCTCTGTTCTATTCAGGGCGAGAAATTTTGCTAGTACATTATTAGTACAAACAACAGTGTTGTTATAGTAGTTTTAGCTGTGAAAGCAATTTAGTTTAAACAGTGGAGATCGTTTGTGAAACATTTCCACGAATATTATGGGGTTTATTATGTGCACATGTAAACTTATAACTTATTATTTTTGTCACCACTCGTTGAGTGGGGTGCCTTTGTAACTACAGATTTGTGCGCAGAATCTCCAGAGTTACCCTTTTTTGTCAAGCAGGCTTCTTTGAAGCACGCACCTGCTTGAACCCCTGTTTTGTATATATATGGGCTGCGCCATGTTTAAATATATTTTCAAAGTAAGAATACTATGTGGTTGTTTGATTATCTGCTTTTCTAGAGTTTTGATATGATTACGAATGTCCCCCTCCAGTCTTAGAAATCAGGCATGTTCGTCAATGATGGAGGGGCCACTAATAAATTATAGGTTTGACTCCTGTAAGGAGATAAAGAAAACCTAATATTTAGTAGTGGCCCCGTAATCATTGACGACTGGGGCCCTCCCGACCATCCCCTTCCCATTCGTTGATGTATTAAGGATTTTGGTTTACTTGATATGTCAGTGAAGGAAGAATGACGCCTGAATCAGCGTCTGGTCAAAGATCCACACAAGTACATCTACGATATGATGGAAAGCTTATTGGATAGTTATTCTTATTTTCTTTTTGTTTTTTATTTTTTACGAAGTTTTTTTTGTAGTGAGAACCCAATGCATAATGACTGAAGCCATGAGTGAGGTCGCGTGCGCTCATGATGAAGGCTCCTCAGATTTTAAATGCTCTGCGCGGTAGATTCAAACTATGGCGAATTAGTGTTTGAAGAGGATGCCTTATGTAATAGGCATGTTCGTCAATGATTATGGGGCCACTACTAAATATTAGGTTTTCTTTATCTCCTTACAGGAGTCAAACCTATAGTTTGGCAGATTGGATGTAATTTCTCCAAAAGCGAGAATACGAGGCTGGGTGGATACGACTGTGGATGAATTCATGACGTTCTTTGCCTTGTTGTTCCTCATGCCTCTTTGCAAGAAGCATGTGTTGCAACACTACTGGAAGCACGACCCTCTCATCGCCACCCCAACTTTCAATAAGTTCATGACTCGTGACAGATTTTTGTTGCTACTAAGATTTATGCACTTTGCAGACAACGAAAATCCTAACAGGATTGACAGGATATGGAAAGTTCGGGATGTGTTCACCATGTTGTTGGAGAGGTATAGGAAATACTTTTACCCCTTCCTCAATTTGGTGATTGATGAGTCGCTCGTGCTCTTCAAAGGACGTCTTGTTTTCAAGCAGTATATCCCCTTGAAAAAGCATAGGTTCGGAATCAAGCTCTTCGTTTTGTGTGACTGTGAAACTGGAATAGTGCTTGACATGATCGTGTATACAGGCACTGACATTGACATACCGAAAGCCGCTGCCGGTGACCCCATGGGCATGTCAGGTGCCATCGTCAAGAAAATGTTGGCACCTTACCTGGGCAAAGGCCACATCATCTACACTGACAACTGGTATACTTCTCCTGCTCTCTGCCAGTTTCTTCATGACAACCAAACGGGGTCATGTGGGACTGTCAGAAAGACAAGAAAGTTTGTGCCTAAGTTCACAGGTAATGTCATTCCTCTGTCAGATGTCTCCTCCAGTGACACACCTTCTGAAGACGACCTGGCCCAGGAACACCGCGAGAGGCATGTCCGAAGAAGGCGACGAAAGGGGCAGAAATACAAGCAGCTAGAAAAGTGTGGGAAAGTGATAGCCCTGAAGTGGAAGGACAAACGAGATGTCCACCTGCTTTCCACCGTCCACACAGGTGCCCAGATGGACTCTGGTAAAATCCACTACAAAACCAGGAAGACCATCTACAAGCCCGACATGGTAGTGGACTATACCAAGAACATGCACATGGTGGACAAGTCTGACTGTCAGCTGTCAGGCGTTGAGTGTCTGAGGAAGAATGTGAAGTGGTATCACAAGCTCTTCCTCCACCAAGTTGACATCACGATGCTCAACGCCTACAACTTCTGGTTGGTGAAGAGGGAGATGTCCCCAAGCCAGAAGCTGAAATTCCGGGAGTTCGTGTATAACGTGTCATACCAACTCCTGGAGAAGTATGGCACCACCACTCACAGACGTACGGCATGGCGTGGGGATCACGCTCCTGACCGCATCCAGCTGGCTGTCGAAAGACACTACGCAACCAACACCGAGCTGATTGGCACTCGTCACAGGCAGGTGCAGTGCCACGTCTGCAGCTCCAGTGTGAGAAAACCCCACGTCACCCCAATGTGCGCGGAGTGCAAAGTTGCACTCTGCTTGGGTGACTGCTTCAGGGACTACCACACCTTCAAGAACTACTGAGTGTCACCCCCTGCCCTGCCCTGCCCTGGACTCGCCCCGTGCCCTGCCCTGGACTCGCCCCCTGCCCTGCCCTGCCCTGGACTCGCGCCCTACCTTACCTGACCTGACCTAATTGATCACGCTACCTCATAATGTAACATATATATTATATAATGTCTAAGTTCCAAAGATGTCCCTGTGATATAGCTTTTACATTATATAATTGTATGTTTCATTATTTAGTTTATAAGTTTCAAAGATTTACATGTAATATGCCTTCTTTTTTAGTATATCAATATATATGTTTGTTATAGCCTAAGTAATGTGTAAATATTTTCTTACCTCAAATGAATTGTACAAAAATAAATATGTTTCAATAAATCCTGTCAAACCTACTAAGATAATAAAAAAAACAATAAAAAAAACAAAAAAAACAAGGTCATGTCATTGTATTCTTACAATATGATATATTCTATGAATATTTCATATTGTTTGAATACAATGGCATGATCTTGTAAACAAAAAAAATTATCAACATTTTTCTAAACAGTATGAAACCTTCCCCATAACCCCTTCCTGGATTCGATCCCACTACCCTACGACACTTTGAGTTTTCCAGTCCGCGACCTTACCAACCATGCCACAGGAGCTCATACCAAATATCACTCAAAACTTCGTGTCTACAATCGAAATAACAATATACAAAAAAAAATGAATTATCCCACCAATTTACGTTTGTAAATTGATGGGATTATCAATTATATCATGCAAAGGTTTATAAAAGTTTGTCTCTGTCAAAAATTAGTAATTATATAACTTTATTCTGTCAAAAATTGCCCAAACACTCAGCAAAATTGCCCCTCTCAGTGTGACTCCACTCATTATCACACGGTCAAGCGGTCACAGGGTGACCCTTGCCGCTCCTTGCTGCTCCAGCCACAGCAGCTCTGTCTGGGAACAAAATTTGTATAAATACAATAATGCATAAAATACTCTTCACAAATACATTTGTATTGTATAATATTGTAAATAAAAATGAATAATAACTGTGTGGGTGTCGAAAATTGCTCAACCATCTTTCTTATGTCTCGCCTATGCGCGTATATTGGATTATACATAGTCATGACTGTCATACAAATACTTGCAGTAGGTCTCGAATATACATTTAGATTGCATATTACTTGGAAATAAATAAATATAAGTTTCTCTGGTGGCAATCTACCCTTTCGCAAGTGTAAGGAGACACCAGTCTATATTTAGCTCTCTATCAAAAAAGGCAATCTGCCTATGTTTACTGACCACCCTCGTTGCTGGTCTATAATATAGTACTTTATTTACAGTCAATGGCCTACATGTTTCTGTGGTACTTCACATGTGTCTAAAAGGCAATGTCTGCTTGCATAAAAATGAAATTCTGAAGTCCATTTATACGTACGACATACACATGTCTCACTTTCTCTCTCTCTCCATTCCTGACTCATGTTATTGTAGACCTCTTGGTGGCAACGAACACCAGACACCTGCTAGACATAAGGTTCAAAATACCAAGACATCCATACGCCTCGGGCGCCTCCACAATTATCACAAAGCTGTGTATCTATCTAGAGATCTCCCTGCCTGCCTTCCCTCTCTCCACGACTCACTCACTCCCTGCATGCCTCCCTCCCACCCACCCACCCCCACCCACCCTTTCAGGCTTCCGTCTGCTAGAAACTCATTGATAATGTGCGTAAATATCGCATGAATTGGTCTATATGGGGTATATATATTGATATATGGCACGTATAGATACGTACAAGTCTGTATTATAGCATGACAGTGCTCTAAGTACGAGATATAAGTGATATTTATGGCGTAGCACACCTTCTCCCCCTTTCATTCCCAATTTCCCAGCACAACTCAATCACACCTTGGTTCACGCATAGAAACTCATTGATAATGTGCGTAAATATCGCATGAATTGGTCTATATTCGGTATATATATTGATATATGGCACGTATACATACGTACAAGTCTGTATTATAGCATGACAGTGCTCTAAGTACGAGATATACGTAATATTATAGCACAAACCACACTCTCATCTCATAAATTGCCGCCAAACCTCCAACCCATCTTCATTCCCGCCTAAAAAATCTTTTATAATTCCTTTATATATTGCAATTTTTGGTCACTATGAGGCATATTCATTGTTATATGGGTGGCCTACACACGTATACGTACTCTACATAGCCTAAAAGGGATAAAAAAAGGAGATATACGTGATAATACGAGGTAACCCACCCCCTCCTCCCTCTGGTTCTATCCCCTGGGCGCATGAAAATTCGGCAGGGAAATCTCGCCGCTCGATGACAATCTAGCCGCGCGGTGCCATTCGCTCCACATTTTTCAACTACGGACCGTTCCCCCCCCCCCGACATTTTTTGGGGGGTCAAATATATATGGGCCGATGCACGCAAACATTCCCTACACGCTGATGTACATTTTATCGAAATTGGCAATGGGTCCCAAAATCATCATACATGCGCACAGTATGACCCTGTAAAAAAAAAACTATGCGCCGCGGAGAGGTTAACTATCCTCTAACTCCCTAGCCACACTCACAACCTGAACCAGAACAATAGCCGGCGCGAGACTAGGAATACCCCCTCTCGTCCCCCCTTAAAAATGTAAATTTCCCCATGACTTGCATTTTCACAAAACCACTATTCTTAACACCCACGAGTGATCCTCGTACATGAAAACTAGATGTAGTGATCAACCCTAACTAGGAAGATACCTCCTGACAACCTGAACTCATATCTCAAACCAATTAACGTAAGAACTCTCGATAACCATATTCAGGGAGCGGCCTGTCCCCCCCGACCCCACGGGGACCCCACCGACCCCGCGGAGAATTACCCTGACCCGCAAGCCAGCAAATTCTTGCCAGACAACAGGTGAGTTTCCAACAGGTTATGACCTACAAATCTAAATACCTATCCAAATACCATCCTATCCCATCCTTAACCAAAACCAAAATCTTCCTTATCCCATCCTAGATTACGAATAGCATGTCAGCTAGACCAGAGAAGGATATTTAGGTGAATTGATGAATACTACCTCCCAGCCTATTCACGTAGTGCGCCAGTAAAGTAGTCCCTATGAACCTTCACCAAATCCGCCTAAATAACTCTACTAGTACCTCATACTAGAGTTAAGATATCCACGATCATAAATCAGATAACAAGTTACTTACCGCCACATTAAAGACCCCCTCCCTAACCCCCTAAGTTCACCAGAATAAATTAACTACTTCATAGCATTGACATCCAATACTTCTAGAACATTCCTGAAGCTTCCTTGACCTGCCTATAAATAAGACCCAGAGACAGCAGTCGGGCAGTTGAATATTAGAGCCCAAAGCAACGGTTGTCCACACTGCGGTGGCTTTCTAATACCCCCTCCCCCCCTCAAGATTTACGATAGTTCGGCGTTCCGTAATCTGTGCAACTCTGTGAGGAAGTGTTTTAACCCTTTACGAATGTTTTATTGCGATTGGGACTACTGGCAGTAATATTATATTTGTAGACAACAAATTCACAAATTATTGATTGTTTCATTAACTTCTGATAGTGCACCATACGCTACTTGAGCTACAAACGATCATAACTCATAACTGATCTAAGGCAGAAAGATCTTGTTATGTTAGAAGGGATTATGTGAGAAACTCTTGAGTGAGGACTCTGCAAGAATAACTCCTTGGCAACAATCGACTGTCTTAACCCATCAGCAATTGTTGCCAAAAAGGTGCACAACCGCCCGCAAGAAGCCCATCTGCACACCTTCTCTACACTGCCGGACAGCTTGGACGGCCCCAGAGCTACTGTTAACCCCCAACATCACTAACGCAAGATAACCAGGAACTCCATCACAGTGTTACTTCACAGAGTACCAGTGTTACGGTGCTATTAACTATCAACCATCCACTGTATTCGATTGTGTCTCAACCTTCTCTGATGTTATAACAAGTGATTATGCTAGTACGCATTAATATATATCAGTGAAATTTAGCTTAGGCGAACTGACTCCCGTAATTATTCTTGCCATCAGGTTTAACCTGATTCGCCCTCACTGATATTTTTCGGTCCGAAGTATCACCTAGACAAGTGAACATCCTAGACCAGTGCAACTAGATACAGTTATCCCTTTACGATTAATTCTTGGGCAATAACCACATTACTTATACTTTCATCCTTGATTAACACCTTACGAGCGGCCTATGCGGTTTATTTATATGTACCGCACAGCGGGGTGTTTTTAGCCAAAATAGGGCTGTTTACGTGATCATTTTCATGCCTAAATAAGACCCAGAACGTAAAACAAGTACCTATCCCTGAAAGGGCATAAACAGAGCTTTCGAATGACACCATAACGATCCTTTTATGATGGCTAGTTTTCTTGCAATAACCGTGCAACGCGAGTGCAAAAAGCATGTAATTCGGTACTTTCCCCATATAATTCAGTATGTAGCGAGTGAGAGAGGGAGGAGGGAGCTGAGATTCGTGTCAGTAGGTTCGCCGCGGTGGTCTGGAGCAGTCATACGCTCGCTAGTCTCCTGCCACCACTTGTCTCTCTCTCTCAGCAACATTACGTGCTGAAATTGCCACTCGACCTATGTCGAGCGCCGCCACATAGTCCAGCTTTATTTAACTCGACTTATGTGGTGAGCCGCTAATTAAGGGTTAAGAGTCATATTACCAGAGAGAGTTAACACAGCGAAATACCTAACCTGTGTGATTCATGTACCGTACGTATCATAAAGCAATGTGATCAGAAGAATAATTCCTGAACGTTGGAAGTGGGAAGTATGTCTCTATCCAAATCCCCGATAAGTGCTGGGAGATTGTAATAAGTCCAATAACCTACCTGAGTGCTCCAACATCTAATGTTCGTGAAATTCTATTACGTACCTTCTACCTGAGTGCTATTGATAATAAAGCTGTATTACAAACCATTTATCCGAGATTATCAATATCCTCTGTTGATTCTCTTTATGTATTTTGCAAGAAATCCAATAACCCAGTCTTGCAGAGCTCACCTATACCAAGTTAATCCTGTATAAAATCAGGGCATAACATAATCTTATCCCTAGTTTCCCATTCCGTTTTTAGTAATTCAACAAAGTTAATATCATCAGAGTTGTCATTAATATTTTGGTTGCATAAACACTTTTTTGTAAAGATATCAGAAATTTGCCCATCGTGAGATTTTCCATCAATTATATTAGAAACTTTATTCATACCTTTCCTATGTGTTACCTCTTTCCAAAATTCTGGTTTGTCTTTAGATTTAAACTTTTCAATTATAAATTTACTAATTTCATTTTTTTCGTTTGCCCTGCATTGCTTCAATCTATCCTTAAAGTCTCTGCGAGATTGCAACATGTCATCGTGATCTTTAGTTCCCCTTACTTTCCCATTTTCTATCCACCGTAAATAACAGCTTCTAGCAAGATTATGGGCACTTTTAACCCGGCGGTTCCAACCTGGAATGACTTTGTATTTATTTATCTTAACGTATTTTGCTTTGAATACATCCGATGCACCACTTATTTCTGAGCAAATAAAATTGTACAAATAATTTATCCATGCTAAATGTTGAGGATTACGGCAACCAGTAGCATTGCACTGAAACAACGGGTGACCCTGTACCAAAGCAAGACGCTTACACACAAGTTCATCAATTACTCTAAGTTCTGTCTGTTTTAACTTATTCCAATTCACACGATAAGCATTTTTATTTTTCTCAATTCTATGACATTTGGTGAGCAGTCCAATACCAGACTCAATATCAGACTTTATGGATAATTCAGAGTGAATAGGCGAGTGATCTGAACCAATTATCTCATGCCGAATGTTCACATTCTTAACAAAAATCTCCGGATGTTGACACCCAACAATATGGTCCAACCACTTACTGAAAGAATTACCGTAACTAACAAATGTGAACGAGTCGACTGGAAGTAGGTCTACATCAATACACTCAAGTAAATTATTTTTCATGAAAGTCGTCAAATTATGCCATGCTCGTCCAGAGAGAGGGTCTGCATTAAAATCTCCAATATAAAATATTGCATCAAATGTAAAATCATACAAAATATCCTCTAATTCTGAAAAACTAGACAAATATTTATTAAGTGTAGTTATTTCCCATGTATCACTGTTTAAATACACATTTACAAATACAATGTCGCAGTTAAACATATTTATGCTGAAGACTAAAAAGCGTTTCTCTAATACAATGTTATTAATTTTAAAATTCAAACCTTTCCTCCATAAAATCGCCAATCCTCCCTCTGGACGACCAGCCATAGCAGCCAACGCTTTATCTGAGTAGGTAGCAGCAACACTAACACATTCATAATTTTCATAAATATAATCTAAAATACTTAATTTGTCTTGAATAATGAAAGTTTCCTGCAATAGTATAATATCGTACTTAGAATTAGTTAACTCACGAACTGAATCAATGTTTTTCTTTAATGAGCAACAATTATACGAACACATTTTTAAGCAGTAAAATCCATTACAAAGACAAACAAATAAAAGCAGAACACTTTATATAGTATCATATAATATTTGAATAAGTATATAGTGGTGGTATTATAGCACAATGTTGATATTCTTAGCAATCATAATTGTAATAAAGAAACAGAAGGTTAGGCAATTTATAGATTAATATTTTAAAGACGATGGGTCTGAATCAACATTAACATTTCACAAAATATATCGCATACATAATATACGATGCACTGGTTTATATCTTAATCGTATAATAATAGTTGAGGAACTTATTTAACCTCTTAACCCTTAATTAGCGGCGAGCAACATAAGTCGAGTTAAATAAAGCTGGACTATGTGGCGGCGCTCGACATAACTCGAGTGGCAATTTCAGCACGTAATGTGGCTGAGAGAGAGAGACAAGTGGTGGCAGGAGACTAGCGAGCGTATGACTGCTCCAGACCACCGCGGCGAACCTACTGACACAAATCTCAGCTCCCTCCTCCCTCTCTCACTCGCTACATACTCAATTATGTACTGAAAGTACCGAATTACCTGCTTTTTGCACTCGCGTTGCACGGTTATTGCAAGAAAACTATCCATCATACAAGGATCGTTATGGTGTCATTCGAAAGCTCTGTTTATGCCCTTTCAGGGATAGGTACTTGTTTTACGTTCTGGGTCTTATTTAGGCATGAAAATGATCACGTAAACAGCCCTATTTTGGCTAAAAACACCCCGCTGTGCGGTACACATAAATAAACCGCATAGGCCGCTCGTAAGGTGTTAAAAACAAATATTTATTAGTGGCCCCTCCATCATTGACGAACATGCCTATTACATAAGGCATCCTCTTCAAACACTATTCCGCCGTAGTTTGAATCTACCGCGCAGAGCATTTAAAATCTGAGGAGCCTTCATCATGAGCGCACGCGACCTCACTCATGGCTTCAGTCATTATGAATTGGGTTCTCACTACGAAAAAAACTTCGTAAAAATAAAAAACAAAAAGAAAATAAGAATAACTATCCAATAAGCTTTCCATCATATCGTAGATGTACTTGTGTGGATCTTTGACCAGACGCTGATTCAGGCGTCATTCTTCCTTCTCTGCTCTGCGGTCAGCCGGCCCGGACGTGTCTCTCCACGCTTCGCTGGTTCCGCATTTGCTGCATCCCTAGTGAGTTTTTTCTCATTTGTTTACTCCGGGATGTATCGAGTAAGGTTAGGATATGCGTAGCAGGAGTGTCCTGGGCTGGTTGCCCGCAGTGCAGTGTATTTTGGGTCGTGTGTTTGGGGCATCTATTTCGGATGTACCCTCGTGGTCCGGTTGTGGACAGGTGAACTTTTTCACAGTTAGCTAGCTTTGTGATGCAGGCGGCTTTCATTACGCGTTATTGCTTCCTTTTATCTTTCTGATGAGGTAGCGTATTTTTGCTGACGTTCCCAGCGTATTTTTCTTCACTTAGTGAAGTTTTTTCTGGGTCCCGAGTCAGTTCTTCCCTTTGCCGGAAGTATTTGCTGCAGTGGTGTGTTGGCGGTGGTTCCTGTTGTGATATAATTCAGTGCTTTTTGTTTATATTCCGACATGTTAATGTTATCCGTCTGCCTAGGCCTAGCCAGCCTCTCGTAGCTTTACCACATATACAAGTGTTATTGATTTATTTTCTAAATATGTACTACTGTGTGATGTGTGTCCTGGTTTAGTTGTGTATTGGCTAATTCCACGGACTATTTATGTTTCCTGGGTTAGTTGTGTATTGGCTAATTCCACGGACTATGTTGGGCCCGGTGTTAGTTGTGTTTTGGCTACGCCTCGGTCCTGTGTTGCGTTCAGATGGTATCTGGACGGGGTGGGTTATTTCCGGCGGGTTTTTCTCGGTTACACCATGAAAAAACCCGGCTGGTTGCCGAGTTTTGGCCACGCGTGGTTTAAAACAGGCTTGTTTCCCCGGCGAGTGGGTGTCTGTGGCTCCCCAGGACTGCATCTCTGGGGTGCCTGTTTCAGGCTCCTTCTGATTCCCGGCGGGTTGGCTGTACCCATCTAACAGTGTTCATACGGACACGTGTTGTTTGTAGTTTTTTCGGTTTTGCAAAGCCAATATAAAACTATGCTGTTGTTGTATTTCCTCCCCGGCGATCTTTTACAAAGATGTGGGGTTAGGAACAATTGGGGTTAACTTTTAAACTTTAACACCTTAAGAGCGGCCTATGCGGTTTATTTATATGTACCGCCCAGCGGGGTGTTTTTAGCCAAAATAGGGCTGTTTACGTGATCATTTTCATGCCTAAATATACCCAGAACGTAAAACAAGTATCTATCCCTGAAAGGGCATAAACAGAGCTTTCGAATGACACCATAACGATCCTTTTATGATGGCTAGTTTTCTTGCAATAACCGTGCAACGCGAGTGCAAAAAGCATTGTAATTAGCCACTTTCCCGATACAATTCCTTATATAGCGAGTGAGAGAGGGAGGAGGGAGCTGGGATTCGTGTCAGTATGTTCGCCGCGGTGGTCTGGAGCAGTCATACGCTCGCTACTCTCCTGCCACCACTTGTCTCTCTCTCTCAGCAACATTACGTGCTGAAATTGCCACTCGACCTATGTCGAGCGCCGCCACATAGTCCAGCTTTATTAAATACGACTTATGTGGTGAGCCGCTAATTAAGGGTTAAATCACCCGGCGGGTGCAACCTGGTAGGGTGGGATGACCGAATTTGCAAAATTCAGTTTAGTTGACCAGACAATTGAGGGATGCATTGTGTATCGCCTCCTTCAACATTCGGTAATTTAAGGCACAATGGGGTTAACGTTTTTTAAACTAATATTCACACCCGGCGGGTGCTCCCTGGAAGGGTGGGAATAACGAATTTACAATTCAGTTAGTTAACCAGACAATTGAGGGATACGTTTTGTATCACCGCCTTCAACATACGGCGATCTAAAAAGATACTTCGGGAGAAGTTAGATCTCGTATATTTGTCAGGCTTCCCAGTTTTTGATCTACGAGATAATTCGGGGGCCGGCGTCTTTTTTATTATTTTTTTTCCAAAATTGAATCTTGAAACAAACACCACCGGAAAGACTTAATCAGTTATAAACGCCATGCTGGTCTTTATATATTATGTCAGAGGGTATTCATAAATATTTTGGACAAATTAAGATATTCTGAAATCTTTTACTTAGGAAACCCCACCGCGTAGCGAGCTGTAGTCGTTGAGTATTACGTCTCGTTACCCGGCGGGTTATTTAACACTTGTGTGCGAACATGTTTGGGTTAACCTTATGAGCATTAATTCCTGGAAATTTTCTTTTTTTCCAGAGTTGGGTCCCGGCGGGTCTATGCAGAACCTGGAGTAAGTATCCCACCAGTCTCTGTCATGGCTACCTTTGCCCCGGTTTTTGCTTTATGCATTACGCCCTCCTGTTCAGGTATCCCTATTTTTGCGCACACCCTTTGTATAAAATGTGTTAAAATTTCTCGTTTGGTGTGGGTTACCTTTCCGGCGTTTTTTCTCGATGCTCCGAGAACACCGTTTTTGTTTCCCGAGTTTTAGTCAGGATGGCTCAAAATAGGTAAGTTACCCCAACGAGTTTGGTCGCTTGAGGGCTCATAAGAAACTGCGTTTTCTGTGGTCGAGCCTGGGATCAGGCTTCCTGTGTTATTCATTGCTTTATGCATTACGCCCTCCTGTAATGTATAGTTTAGTGTGGGTTACCTTTCCGGCGTTTTTCTCGTTGCTCCGAGAACACCGTTTTTGTTTACCGAGTTTTAGTCAGGATGGCTAAAATAGGTAAGTTACCCCGACGAGTTTGGTCGCTTGAGGGCTCATCAGAAACTGCGTTTTCTATGGTCGAGCTTGGGATCAGGCTTCCTGGTTTATTCCCGTCGAGGGGGGCTCCACACAGTTTTCTGGGTGATCAGGCTGACACCTGTTGGACTTGGTTTTCTCTGCTTTTCAAAGCCATTGAAACAATTCTGTCTGTTTGTTTGGTCTTTACCTCCCGGCGACCTTTTTACAAAGAGGTCTGGGGCAGGTATAATTGGTTTGACATTGCATATAAAACCCGGCGGTTGTACCTTCGGGTGGTTATATTAACGGATTTGCGATTCGAGATAATTTGCCAAACAATTGATTGATACAATAGGGTATCACGGCATTCAAGACGGCGATCTATGAGGGCTTCTGGGAGAAGCCGGATAGAGATTAAGATAGGCTTAGACTTTTTATGGGATAAAAAGATGCCTGAATCTTACTAGTGTCTCAAGTGTAAAGGGATACTTGAAAGACTTCATCTTTAATAAAGATATGCTTCATCTTTATGAGGATTAAGAAGTTATTCTTAATTCTTTTGGACAGGTGAAAGATATGCTGAAATCTTTAATAAGCCATTGAAACAATGCCGTTTGTTTGTTTAGTCTTTCCCTCCCGGCGACCTTTTTACAAAGAGGTCTGGGGCAGGGACAATTGGTTTGACATTGCATATAAAACCCGGCGGTTGTACCTTTGGGTGGTTATATTGACTGATTTGCAATTCGCGATCTTTGTATTTCCTCCACGGCGATCTTTTACAAAGAAGTGGGGTTAGGAACATTTGGGGTTAACTTTTAAACTTTAAATCACCCGGCGGGTGCAACCTGGAAGGGTGGGATGCCCGAAATTGCAAAATTCAGTTTAGTTGACCAGACAATTGAGGGATGCATTGTGTATCGCCTCCTTCAACATACGGCGCTTTAGGGCACAATTGGGGTTAACGTTTTTAAAACTAATATTCACACCCGGCGGGTGCTCCTTGGAGGGATGGGAATAACGAATTTACGATTCAGTTAGTTAACCAGACAATTGAGGGATACGTTTTGTATCGCCGCCTTCAACATACGGCGATCTAAAAAGATACTTCGGGAGAAGTTAGATCTTGTATATTTGTCAGGCTTCCCAGTTTATGATCTACGAGATAATTCGGGGGCCGGCGTCTTTTTTAGTTTTTTTTTTTTTTTCCAAAATTGAATCTTGAAACAAACACCACCGGAAAGACTTCATCAGTTATAAACGCCATGCTGGTCTTTATATATTATGTCAGAGGGTATTCATAAATCTTTTGGACAAATTAAGATATTCTGAAATCTTTTACTTAGGAAATCCCACCGCGTAGCGAGCTGTCGTCGTTGAGTATTACGTCTCGTTACCCGGCGGGATATTTAACACTTGTGTGCGAACATGTTTGGGTTAACCTTATGAGCGTTAATTCCTGGATATTTTCATTTTTACCAGAGCTGGGTCCCGGCGGGTCTATGCAGAACCTGGAGTAATTATCCCACCAGTCTCTGTCATGGCTACCTTTGCCCCGGTTTTTGCTTTATGCATTACGCCCTCCTGTTCAGGTATCCCTATTTTTGCGCACATCCTTTGTATGAAATGTGTTAAAATGTCTCGTTTGGTGTGGGTTACCTTTCCGGCGTTTTTTCTCGTTGCTCCGAGAACACCGTTTTTGTTTACCGAGTTTTAGTCAGGATGGCTCAAAATAGGTAAGTTACCCTGACGAGTTTGGTCGCTTGAGGGCTCATAAGAAACTGCGTTTTCTGTGGTCGAGCCTGGGAGCAGGCTTCCTGTGTTATTCATTGCTTTATGCATTATGCCCTCCTGTAATGTATAGTTTAGTGTGGGTTACCTTTCCGGCGTTTTTCTCGTTGCTCCGAGAACACCGTTTTTGTTTACCGAGTTTTAGTCAGGATGGCTAAAATAGGTAAGTTACCCCGACGAGTTTGGTCGCTTGAGGGCTCATCAGAAACTGCGTTTTCTATGGTCGAGCCTGGGATCAGGCTTCCTGAGTTATTCCCGTCGAGGGGGGCTCCACTCAGTTTTCTAGGTGATCAGGCTGACACCCGTTGGCCTTGGTTTTCTCTGCTTTTCAAAGCCATTGAAACAATGCTGTCTGTTTGTTTGGTCTTTACCTCCCGGCAACCTTTTTACAAAGAGGTCTGGGGCAGGTATCATTGGTTTGACATTAATAAAAATAATAATAATAATAATAATAATAATAATATTTATTCAGTTAGCAATTTACAGAGTTGGTACCACATAGTATGCTATAAATATAACATGTACCAGCCTTGCATAATTCCAACTAAGGATAGCCCAATAAGGCCGTTAGGCGTATTTCCATTGGGGACCTTGTATATAAAATCCGGCGGTTGTACCTTCGGGTGGTTATATTAACGGATTTGCGATTCGAGATAATTTGCCAAACAATTGATTGATACAATAGGGTATCACGGCCTTCAAGACGGCGATCTATGAGGGCTTCTGGGAGAAGCCGGATTAGAGATTAAGATAGGCTTAGACTTTTTATGGGATAAAAAGATGCCTGAATCTTACTAGTGTTTCAAGTGTAAAGGGTTACTTGAAAGACTTCATCTTTAATAAAGATATGCTTCATCTTTATGAGGATTAAGAAGTTATGCTTAATTCTTTTGGACAGATAAAAGATATGCTGAAATCTTTATTAAGCCATTGAAACAATGCCGTTTGTTTGTTTAGTCTTTCCCTCCCGGCGACCTTTTTACAAAGAGGTCTGGGGCAGGTACAATTGGTTTGACATTGCATATAAAACCCGACGGTTGTACCTTTGGGTGGTTATATTAACTGATTTGCAATTCGCGATAATTTGCCAAACAATTGATTGATACAATAGGGTATCACGGCCTTCAAGACGGCGATCTATGAGGGCTTCTGGGTGACGCCAGATTAGAGATTAAGATAGGCTTAGACTTTTTATGGGATAAAAAGATGCCGGAATCTTACTAGTGTTTCAAGTGTAAAGGGATACTTGAAAGACATCATCTTTAATAAAGATATGCTTCATCTTTATGAGGATTCAGAAGATATGCTTAAATCTTCTGGACAGGTAAAGATATGCTGAAATCATTAATATGATACTAAAAGACAACGAAAAGTAGTGGTGGAGTGCTACGGTTCATTGACCGGCGGTTTTGAGGCACCTATTTTGTACCGTTTTTTGGGTGTAACCCTATGAGCATTAATCCACGGAAAATTCTCTTTCCAGGGTGGATTACCGGTGTTGCACCAGGTGACCAGGTAGTTCCCGGGGACGGGGTAGTTTTCCCCCAGTCTCTGTCGTGTCGGCACTTGAACCTCTCATTGCTGTATGTTCAATGCCGTTAAGCTCAGGTAGCCCTATCTTATTTTTATTTGTTAATGAAATAATTTAATAGATGAATCATAATAAACATATATATTTTCTATGATTATTTTATGATAATATTGTGTTTATTTATAGTAATTTATTTTAATACAATTACATATAAATTAAATTAATTAGTATACTTTATGATTTGATCACCAGCTCTGCTTTCAATGTGTTAATGAGCTATGGGAGCTTTTAATTATCATAAACCTTTACGGGACTCGGACGAGGGCTCCCGTTCAGGGAGTATACCGAGCTCGCAAGCGAGGGACAGCCACAGCCAAGGTGTATGGCGATACTCACAGTCGTACTTCACCCGCCGGACGATAACGCCGGCGGGCGGACCTGACGCTCTGATGACGGACGAGAACAGGTTGAGTTCCATTTATCTCTTTTCCGCCGCCAGACGCGTCTCTAATGTGCCACGTAGTCAACAAACTACAGGATTAGCGAGGCGTAGTCTTGCTAATCGCGCCCCTGTGGCCGGCGCAGTGTGGTACCAGCATTTGAACACGTGGTGCCCGCACCCAGTGTCCCTCCTGGTCGGGTTGTTCCACTTAGAATACAATTGGCAACCTAGAAACCTCGCGGACTTGTTCATTTTTGGACATTCAGGAGGCCAAGTGGCTAGCACCTTATGGTAGCGACGTGACCAAGATATTCACGAATCAATATACCCAGTCTACAAAGCGACAGTTTCAATCGCATTGGAAAGCTTTTACGTCTCGGATTCTTAGAACAAAACAAACTGTGCCCTCGGTGGCGTTTGTTGTTTATTATTTAATTTATCTGTTCATGCAGAAACATTTATCTGAAAGTGATTTATGTGGGCAGGTTTTAAACTCCGCCCACCTCCCCGTCAGCTCAGGCCTACATGGTCTCTGGACAAAGCATCGTCGTTATTCTCGTTCCCGTATGTACCAAAGACTGCAGATTTTACAAAAGGGCAGTATTCCTTATGGCTTTGGCTACCGGGAACAGACTATCTGAGCTGGCGGCGATGACCAACGCACCTAATTGCCTCAGGTTTGATAGGCTTCATGAGTGTAGGCCTATTCACATTGCACCTTCCCCAGGATTCATAGCCGAGATTGAGCACAGTGAACACGTGTTTTCAGAGTTCACGGTGCCGGCGTTAAACAGGGGAAAGGTGCACCATCTTTTTTGCCCAGTGCAAGCTCTAACCAAATATTTAAGAGTGGCACCTCTAAATCACCAGGGTGCTTTATGGGTCGCAAGTCCGGGTGAACGATTGATGGAGCGTACACTGGCTTCTCTCTTGGTCGAGGACTTTAAAGAGAAGCATCCCGGCGTTGTGGGTAAGACCCACGATTTACGCAAGGGGACAGCCTCTTTACGTTTCCTTAATAATCTTTCGGTGGAAGCTATTACGTCCACACAGTTGTGGGCCTCTAATCAGGAGTTTTTGCCTCGATACCTTTCAGTAGCTCTGGACAACCCTTCCTTGCCATGTATAGCTTTACGGCAGAGGGTCTAGGTAGCCCTTTTAGTCACGTTTTGTTTAATTTCAAGAAAAAGGGGGGGGAGGGTGCAGTCAGTGTGACATAGGACACCATAGACCCCTCCGGAGTATGTGTTCGGAACATACGAGCTGTGATACTGGTTGTAGGCATTGTATTATAAAATTTCTCTGTAGTATTCATTGCAGGAAATTGTGCTAAAGGCCAATAGTAGTGTTACGACAATTCTTGTTGTAAGTAGCTTTGGCTGTGAAGCAATAGATTTTTGAGAAATCTCGGTAGTGGCAACTACGACTTTTACTTTTGCAGTAATTACTTCTGCATAAGTACACGAGTTCAGTACTTCTACGAATGTACAAGAATTAATTTATGTTTGGTTATATTTTTAGGAATATATCCACTAGTTAATGGGGTTTATATGTGCACATGTAAACGTATAAGTGTTTAGTTTTCACCACTTACTTTAAGTGGGGTGCCTTCTTAACTAGCAGATCTGTGCACAGAGTCTCAGAGTTAACCCTTTTTCAAGCAGGCTTCTTTGAAGCACGCTCCTGCTTGTACCCCTTTTTGAAGATTTAGGCTGTATAAAGTTTATGCACCCGAATATCTCTTTTTTACAAAAGTAAGAATACTATGTGGTTGTTTGATTATCTGTTTTTCTAGAGTTATGATATGATTACGAATGTCCCCCTCCAGTCTTAGAAATCAGGCATGTTCGTCAATGATGGAGGGGCCACTAATAAATTATAGGTTTGACTCCTGTAAGGAGATAAAGAAAACCTAATATTTAGTAGTGGCCCCGTAATCATTGACGACTGGGGCCCTCCCGACCATCCCCTTCCCATTCGTTGATGTATTAAGGATTTTGGTTTACTTGATATGTCAGTGAAGGAAGAATGACACCTGAATCAGCGTCTGGTCAAAGCTCCACACAAGTACATCTACGATATGATGGAAAGCTTATTGGATAATTATTCTTATTTTCTTTTTGTTTTTTATTTTTTACGAAGTTTTTTTCGTAGTGAGAACCCAATTCATAATGACTGAAGCCATGAGTGAGGTCGCGTGCGCTCATGATGAAGGCTCCTCAGATTTTAAATGCTCTGCGCGGTAGATTCAAACTACGGCGGATTAGTGTTTGAAGAGGATGCCTTATGTAATAGGCATGTTCGTCAATGATTACGGGGCCACTACTAAAAATTAGGTTTTCTTTATCTCCTTACAGGAGTCAAACCTATAATTTGAGTGATCTACTAGTGTTTGGTCTAGTAGATATGTAATGCCCTCGAAAATGTCCCGCACCCACAATAATACTAACCCGAGTTGACGTCAGGTATAGCGTAAAATAGTCGTAGATGGTAAGTCCAATAAACTCATCACGTGAAAAACACCACGAGACTATCACCTGGTTCTTAAAAATCGGACTAAAGTTGCTATACTTTTAGTACGTCCGTGGTAGTACAGTGGGTTAGCGCGCGGGCCTGGTGGTGATGGTGGTGCGTCACTAACCAGGGTTCGAACCCCACCCAAGGCATCTCAAAACCTGTGGGTTTTTAGGGGGGTTAAATTCCCTTCAGAGGTTCGTACCCCACGCCAGGTACCAGGAATGGATCCTAAATGTGGGCCTGGGGATATTTCAATTCCTATTTAACCTGGAAAAACCTAGCATTTCATTGATAGGAAGAATTCCTAGGCTACCTGGCAATGACCCGGAAGTCAAAACAGGGGTCAGGTATACCTCCGCGGGGGTGGGGGTCTCCCTCCTCGGGTGGGTAAAAATGGGTAGCCGGGCGCTCTCCCTCTGGGATGGTCGTCCGGCGGCTGTGGCTAGAGGCTTGCCATAACAAAAATGATTGCGTTTAACACCACAGACTGGCCATCACAACTAAAAATGATACAATGGGGCATGAACACCTGTCCCCGAGAAGACGGTATTTCCCCTCATGAACGTGTTTACGGCGTACCCCCCCTGTTACTGCCATTCCACCACCACGCTCACCTTCCCTCCACCACCTCCACAATTGACCCACTGCAACATCTGCAAAACACCCTCCATACCGCCCAGATCTGTCAGGACACCAAAACTGATAACATCGATGACAAAAACCCTTTCGCCATCCATGACACCGTAATGGTAGCCAACCTCCCTATCACCAACAAGTTAGGCCCTACACCATCACACAAGTCCCAAACGCCTATCAAGTCACCATCGACTATCACGGCGTGACTCGCACGTTCCGAACTAGATTCGTCCGAGCGTGGGAATATTTCAATTCCTATTTAACCTGGAAAAACCTAGCATTTCATTGTTGGGTGAACTGTTGCCAAACGTGTCCACTAAACTCGGGGGCATTGTCGGATAGAAGAGCAAGGGGCAGACCGAATATAGGGAATACTTCTGTGGCAAGCAGTGTGGCGACTGTGGTGGCTGTGTGGTCTTTAGCTGGGCAGGCGATTACAAATTTGGAATAGACGTCCACAAATGTGACGATATAGCGCTTGCCAGCGTAAGGAGGAAACGGGCCCATGATATCGAGGGATAGGACTTGGAATGGTTTGGTAGCCGACAAGGTACCAGCTGGGCCTGGCGTGCGTGATCTATCCTTTCCCAATAAACACGGTTTGCAGGATTCTGTCACTCGTTGTGCAATTTTGGAGGGGTTGGGGGTCCAGTATTGGTCTGTGAAGATTTTTAACATCTTCTTTTGTCCCAGGTGTATGCCGTTTCCCTCGTGGATGGCAATCATGTAGTCATGGGCAATGGTGGGGTCCAAGATTATGTGACCAGTGTCTGTGGCAAGTTGATCTCCCCAGCGAGTCAGTCCACGGAAGATATTTAACGGTATCCAGGGGGGTCTGATTCTTGCTTCCCAAGATTGAATTAGGGAGGGGGCTGAGGGGGCATTCTGTCGGGGTTTGGGGGTAGATACCAACTGAGTGTTTTGTAAGGCGGCTAGGTTGGTGGGGGGTCTTTGGGTACTGGCAAACGTGACAGGGCGTCTGCATTAGTATGGAGTTTGCCTGGACGATATTGTATGGTAAAGTCGTAGTCCTCTAGTGTCTCCCTCCAACGTACCAAAATGGCTGAGTTGGTTTCGCACCTACGCAGCCATTGTAAAGATTGATGGTCGGTAATTATTTCGAGTTTTGCGCCCAACACAAATGACCGGAAGTGGCTGAGTGCCCAAATGATCCCTAAGCACTCTGGCTGCGTAATTCTGTTGTGGTTGGGTGAGGGTGGAGCTGGCATACGCTATCACATGTTCCTCTCTGTCTCTAACCTGAGCTAAAACTGCACCCATGGCGTACAGAGATACGTCGGTATAAAGACGGAAAGGTTTTTGGTAGTCAGGGAAAGCGACAATAGGGGCTTGGATTAGCTTTTGCTTCAAAGTGTTAAACGCGAGGTCTCTTTCAGGTGTCCAGGTGAACGGGGTGTCTTTGGGGGTAAGTTGGTGGAGGGGTCTGGCTATGGTGGCAAAGTGGGGGACGAAACGTCTGTAGTATGTGGCTAAACCTAGAAACGAACGTATTCCTTTAACAGTGGTGGGTGCGGTTTGGTTTTGTATGGCTTGAAGTTTCTTTGGGTCTGGCACAATACCATGTTCAGATATCACGTGTCCGAGGAAATCTACCTTATTCCGGGCAATCACGCACTTTGAGGGTTTTAATTTCAACCCGGCGGCTCGGATTCTTTGAAGGACTTGTCTCAACCTGAGGAGGTGTTCTTCCCAGGTTGGAGAGTACACAATAATATCGTCCAGATAGGCTAGGCATGTTTCCCAGGTTAGGCCATGTAATACCGCTTCCATCAAACGGGAGAAAGTGGCGGGTCCGTTACAGAGGCCAAACGGTAGGACGTTAAATTCATAGTGATGGCCACCACTAGTGGAAAATGCTGTTTTATTTTGGTCCTCGGCCTTGATAGGCACTTGCCAATACCCGGCTTGCAAGTCGAGGGTAGTGAACCATTTGGATCCGTGTAGGGAGTCAAGGGAATCGTCTATTCGGGGTAAGGGCGTAGCGTCTTTAATGGTTACGTAACTTAACCTCCTTGTAATCGACGCAAAAACGGGTTGTCCCATCTTTCTTTTTGACTTAGACAACAGGGGAAGACCAGGGGCTAATGGACGGGGTGGCAATCCCGGCCTCTAACATTTCCTGTACTTGGCGTTCCTCTTCCTGACGTTGTATGGGGTTCTTTCTACGGGATGGTTGTCGTATGGGGGGGCCTGTGGTGTTAATAATGTGTTGTTCTATATCAGTCTGTCCGATTTCGGTGGGTTGTTGGGCAAACACGTCACTGAATTCCAGCAGTAGGTCGTACATGCCGTTCTTTTGGTGGTCAGATAATGTCTCAGGGAGAGGGGGCAATTGGAGGCTGGTAGGGGTGTCGTTAAAATCTATGGGGAGGTCATCGAAAGTTTCGAGGTCTCCTATAATGAGACCTTTTGGTAGTGTCAGGGATTCTTCTGAGATATTTGTCACGAGAATGTGGTTGATGCGAGCGGAAATGATGGCGGGTTGTAAGAGGCAACGATGGGGGTTGGGGGACGTGGTAGTGGGGGAAAATATCATGTGCGTTTGGGATATGGGCTGCAGGTTCACCCATTTTTGATGGTGGGGGGCAATTTGACATTTATCCTGAACTACAGCTGGACTAATGATGGTGGGGGATTGACTGGCGAGCAGGTGCTTGCTACTTATAAGGGGGGCAAGGTCGCTTTGGTGGGGGTCACGCGTGAGGGGGGGATTAACGGCGCATGTGGGAGAATCAGTGGGGCGTGGTGCGAGGGGGTTAGAGAGTTGTTGGAGGGGCGTGAGATATAGAAGATGGGTTATTGTTGGAGGACTGATGTAAGGACATGTGGTGGTTAGAAGGAATTTGGGGAGCGTTGTCGGTGGCAGTGACGGTTTGTTTGGAGTTTATATGGATTTGGTGGTTTTGTTCGTCATGAGAGGGCGAGTCAAGTGTGGGGTTGTGAGGTTTTCTAGGGGTGTGAATTGTGTGGGGGTGGAAGGGAGCTACTGACGGAAAACTGTCACAAGGGGAATCGGGGTGGGGGTGGACTAGCTGGGCATTTCTGGGGGCACGGTGGGAACATGGTTGTGTCTCTCGGTCGGCACGCGTGAGGGGGGGATTAACGGCGCGTGCGGGTGGTTCAGAGTGGTGAGAGGTGAGCGAGTTAGAAAACGGAATTTGGGGGGGGGACTGTGGAAGGTTGGTGGGGAAAAAGTTAGGTGTAGAACATGGGTTATTGGTGGAGGACTGGTGTATTGATGTGGTGTTGTTCACAGGACGAACGTGGGGAACTTTTTTGGTGGCAGTCAAGGTCTGGTTAAAAGTGATGTGGGGCGGGTGGGTTTGTTTGTCATGAGAGGGTAAGTCAAGTGTGGGGTTGTGAATTTTTCTAGGGGTGTGAATAGTGTGGGGGGGCAAGGGAGCTATTGACGGAAAATTGTCACAAGGGAATTGTGGGGGGTTGTGGGATAGCTGAACATTTCTGGGGGCATGAGGGAAATTTTGTTGGGTACATTGATCGGCATTTTTCCTGGAAATATGTGTACATAAACATTGGATGGAATGATGGTTACATATATCAGAGTCTGCCCTGAAAACATGGGAGGATTTATCCGGGACAGCATGAAGAGAATGGAGGGAATTACCGAGAGGGAGTTGCTTGGACTTGTCTTCTTTCGTTTGTTGAGGCATTTGTTTACTGAATGGGGTGAGATTTGGAGGGGAGTCAGGGCAAGGGGAGGGTTTAGGGGTCACCTTAGTGCTAGCTGCAATTTGGTAACCCTGACTCAGGGTTTGTTGAGGGGGAGGGTGTTTTTTTTTGTTTTGAATGGGTTTCTGCGTGATGGGTTTGTCAGAGGCTTTGGGTTGGATTTTTTTTAATGATATCAGTCTTTGGCCACATTCGACCTGGGCCTGGAGTTTATGAAGGAGGTCAAGTCCAAGGAAACAATCATAATGTTTACAGTTGGAGGAAAATACTGTGAAGGTGTGATAACAACGAGCATGGGGGGCAGGAGTGGTTACTGATAGGGGTAAAGTGTCTCCTAGGAGATTTAAGTAAGTATCAGCAGCTGAGATTAGTTCTGTTTTGGTGTTTAACAAAGGTCCAAATAATCGGTGATATTTTTCATAGTAAGATTTGAACAAACATGACTTGGCAGCTCCCGTGTCGATTAGCAAACGGACAGGAATGTCCTTGATTTTGGCCAGGTAATAAATGGGGGCAGTGCGGTCAGTTATGGTGTCCCCCGCCGAGGCCATCTTGGGCGGGGGGTACTTTAAAAATCCTGGGAATCGGTATCTACCTCCTCCAGGGTTTCCTCGGTATCTTCTGAGATCAAGTTAGGGGCTATTTCTTCCGTGTGTCTTTCTTCCATCTCTTCCTCTTGTGCCAACTCCTCTTCATTTACAGAAATGCGAGGAGTAAAGGGGCGAGGTTTGGCAGAGTCGCGAATTTGATGGAAAGCACACTGAGCATTACAGGCAGGGAAATCATAGGGGTTGATAATGACTAAGGTAGGGTTTTTACTTTGGTAGGTGTTGTAGTTCCTGTTCCGGTGTAATGCCCTCGAAAATGTCCCGCACCCACAATAATACTAACCCGAGTTGACGTCAGGTATAGCGTAAAATAGTCGTAGATGGTAAGTCCAATAAACTCATCACATGAAAAACACCACGAGACTATCACCTGGTTCTTAAAAATCGGACTAAGGTTGCTATACTTTTAGTACGTCCGTGGTAGTACAGTGGGTTAGCGCGCGGGCCTGGTGGTGATGGTGGTGCGTCACTAACCAGGGTTCGAACCCCACCCAAGGCATCTCAAAACCTGTGGGTTTTTAGGGGGGTTAAATTCCCTTCAGAGATTCGTACCCCGCGCCAGGTACCAGGAATGGATTCTAAATGTGGACCTGGGGATATTTCAATTCCTATTTAACCTGGAAAAACCTAGCATTTCATTATGGTTTTTTTTCAGGGTTCGCGTGACGGGTGCTCCACGTAGCTATCTGGTCACGTTCCTTAGCTGCCACCAATGAAATGCTAGGTTTTTCCAGGTTAAATAAGAATTGAAATATCCCCAGGTCCACATTTAGGATCCATTCCTGGTACCTGGCACGGGGTACGAACCTCTGAAGGGAATTTAACCCCCCTAAAAAGCCACAGGTTTTGAGATGCCTTGGGTGGGGTTCGAAACCTGGTTAGTGACGCACCACCATCACCACCAGGCCCGCGCGCTAACCCACTGTACTACCACGGACGTACTAAAAGTATAGCAACCTTAGTCCGATTTTTAAGAACCAGGTGATAGTCTCGTGGTGTTTTTCACGTGATGAGTTTATTGGACTTACCATCTACGACTATTTTACGCTATACCTGACGTCAACTCGGGTTAGTATTATTGTGGGTGCGGGATATTTTCGAGGGCATTACACCGACTCATCACCCATAAAATCTATGTATTCAATCCTTTGGTTAAGTATCTTTATCCGCCATTGTGTTCACCGTTTTCCATTTACTTTTCCATAATTGTCATTCGTCTTCAGCTTACCTCCTTCGTATCCACAGTCCACACTACGCCATATTACTTCGTGTCCTACACCCCTTACCCGCCCGATTCTACCTATACGATGATGAACAAGAATATACATTCATATTAAAAACACCCATGCCCTGTCCCTGCGTTGAGCCAATGCCAACACATCAGACAGCCATAATTATATCTATGTATGTTCTTGCATCCGAGAAGTAGATGTTATATACCTTAGAAGTTAATACACCCATGATGTAACGTAATCCTTACCCCAACCAGAGATTGTATAGATGACCTTTGTTACCAGTATCTATCATAGTACCTCGAAACAATAACGCAGTACCCCTACGAACTGCCGCTTTCCTTGGGTCTATATTTCATAGAAAACGCAGTTCCCAGGGACACATAGACGTAGACAAAAAGCGTGTCAAATAATAGGTCCATAACCCCTCGTATGTACAAGAAATAATACACCATGTTTTTCCTTACTTTATCCACACGTCACGCACACACCTATCAATGAACTAACCATGCATGTCTAACCCCCTTACTCACTTCTCTATACCCACAATAACCCATCCACCTGTTTTGCATACTCGGATAGTCAAATTAGCACCTCAGCTATGCACTAGAACAAAGACTGAGCAATATAAGAGAGACGCCCCTATCACAGCTGTCCCAGTCCTCCCCGCAAAGTAGATCCAGTCTCCCTTCCATAAATACTTCCAGTATAGCCAAAATAGTATCTTTTACTAAGGCTCAGTTATATCACAAATTGAAGGCTTCCTATAGCCATGTGCCACAACAGTGATTACCATCTTACCCAGTCCCCATATCTATTGAGAGCTCAAATAAGTCCATAAGACTCGAGATCCCTATTGTATACAGGGTCCAGAACCGAACCTATAAACCTAGCTCCCGTCCCCAGTCAAATCAGTTGAAAGTTAGACACCAGCCAGTGGTCACTACCCTGAAGTTAACCTCTAGCTCTGCCCTTGTGTTGTTCCTGAGTTGAGAGATTCCCAAGCCGGCAGACTCCATGGCAGAAGTTAAATAGAAGATCTGTCCATGTACAAGTCCTAACGTGCACCTTATAACCTTCACACAAATTCGTGGGTATATAAGTGTGTAGCCAGCAACGATCGTCAAGAGATCCGACTTGAGAACTTCCTACATTTTGGACCACCTGGACGGCCGACTTACTAGCGAGGCGGCGAGCCTCGCACCGACGACCATGGGGTGCAGGGTTGTGAATGGGTTGTAAGAGAATAGATGGCATGCAAGGGGTTAGTAAAGTGCTAATGTTGTTCTGGCCAACTAAGTGAAGGTAGGCTGGATAGGAGTATATATATAAAAGGTTGGAGAGCGTTAGCAACGGAAAATTCAAGGATCTTCAAGAGGTATGAGAGAGAGGCTAGGTCGGACAAGAGTCGAGAAGCGCGGGTGTCTTAATGAGAGGGGGGGAAGCTCAGGGGCTACAGGGAAGTTTGACCCTAAGGTCCCTGGGCGTGGGGGTGGCATTAGGCTACAATTGATATTGGAGTTTGAAAAGACAGTGAAAGTACGTTAGTCAAAGTATAGCAACCTTAGTCCGATTTTTAAGAACCAGGTGATAGTCTCGTGGTGTTATTCACGTGATGAGTTTATTGGACTTACCATCTACGACTATTTTACGCTATACCTGACGTTAATTCGGGTTAGTATTATTGTGGGTGCGGGACATTTTTGAGGGCATTATACCGGTGTAATGCCGTTTCCCTCGTGGATGGCAATCATGTAGTCATGGGCAATGGTGGGGTCCAAGATTATGTGACCAGTGTCTGTGGCAAGTTGATCTCCCCAGCGAGTCAGTCCACGGAAGATATTTAACGGTATCCAGGGGGGTCTGATTCTTGCTTCCCAAGATTGAATTAGGGACGGGGCTGGGGGGGCATTCTGTCGGGGTTTGGGGGTAGATACCAACTGAGTGTTTTGTAAGGCGGCTAGGTTGGTGGGGGGGTCTTTTGGTACTGGCAAACGTGACAGGGCGTCTGCATTCGTCTGCACGTCTGCATTGTCCAGTTTGCCTGGACGATATTGTATGGTAAAGTCGTAGTCCTCTAGTGTCTCCCTCCAACGTACCAAAATGGCTGAGTTGGTTTTGCACCTACGCAGCCATTGTAAAGATTGATGGTCGGTAATTATTTCGAGTTTTGCGCCCAACACAAATAACCGGAAGTGGCTGAGTGCCCAAATGATCCCTAAGCACTCTCTCTTGGTGGCTGCGTAATTCTGTTGTGGTTGGGTGAGGGTGGAGCTGGCATACGCTATCACATGTTCCTCTCCGTCTCTGACTTAAGCTAAAACTGCACCCATGGCGTACAGAGGTACGTCGGTATAAAGACGGAAAGGTTTTTGGTAGTCAGGGAAAGCGACAATAGGGGCTTGGATTAGCTTTTGCTTCAAAGTGTTAAACGCGAGGTCTCTTTCAGGTGTCCAGGTGAACGGGGTGTCTTTGTGGGTAAGTTGGTGGAGGGGTCTGGCTATGGTGGCAAAGTGGGGGACGAAACGTCTGTAGTATGTGGCTAAACCTAGAAACGAACGTATTCCTTTAACAGTGGTGGGTGCGGTTTGGTTTTGTATGGCTTGAAGTTTCTTTGGGTCTGGCGCAATACCATGTTCAGATATCACGTGTCTGAGGAAATCTACCTTATTCCGGGCAATCACGCACTTTGAGGGTTTTAATTTCAACCCGGCGGCTCGGATTCTTTGAAGGACTTGTCTCAACCTGAGGAGGTGTTCTTCCCAGGTTGGAGAGTACACAATAATATCGTCCAGATAGGCTAAGCAGGTTTCCCAGGTTAGGCCATGTAATACCGCTTCCATCAAACGGGAGAAAGTGGCCGGTCCGTTACAGAGGCCAAAAGGTAGGACGTTAAATTCATAGTGATGGCCACCACTAGTGGAAAATGCTGTTTTATTTTGGTCCTCGGCCTTGATAGGCACTTGCCAATACCCGGCTTGCAAGTCGAGGGTAGTGAACCATTTGGATCCGTGTGGGGAGTCAAGGGAATCGTCTATTCGGGGTAAGGGCGTAGCGTCTTTAATGGTTACCTCATTAATTTTAACCTCCTGTAATCGACGCAAAAACGGGTTGTCCCATCTTTCTTTTTGACTAAGACAACAGGGGAAGACCAGGGGCTAATGGACGGGGTGGCAATCCCGGCCTCTAACATTTCCTGGACTTGACGTTCCTCTTCCTGACGTTGTATGGGGTTCTTTCTACGGGATGGTTGTCGTATGGGGGGCCTGTGGTGTTAATAATGTGTTGTTCTATATCAGTCTGTCCAATTTCGGTGGGTTGTTGGGCAAACACGTCACTGAATTCCAGCAGTAGGTCGTACATGCCGTTCTTTTGGTGGTCAGATAATGTCTCAGGGAGAGGGGGCAATTGGAGGCTGGTAGGGGTGTCGTTAAAATCTATGGGGAGGTCATCGAAAGTTTCGAGGTCTCCTATAATGAGACCTTTTGGTAGTGTCAGGGATTCTTCTGAGATATTTGCCACGAGAATGTGGTTGATGCGAGCGGAAATGATGGCGGGTTGTAAGAGGCAACGATGGGGGTTGGGGGACGTGGTAGTGGGGGAAAATATCATGTGCGTTTGGGGTATGGGCCGCAGGTTCACCCATTTTTGATGGTGGGGGGGGGAATTTGACATTTATCCTGAACTACAGCTGGGCTAATGATGGTGGGGGATTGACTGGCGAGCAGGTGCTTGCTACTTATAAGGGGGGCAAGGTCGCTTTGGTGGGGGTCACGCGTGAGGGGGGGATTAACGGCGCGTGTGGGAGGATCAGTGGGGCGTGGTGCGAGGGGGTTAGAAAACGGGAGTTGTTGGAGGGACTGCGGAGGGTTGGTGGGTGAAGCGTGAGATATAGAAGATGGGTTATTGTTGGAGGACTGATGTAAGGACATGTGGTGGTTAAAAGGAATTTGGGGAGCGTTGTCGGTGGCAGTGACGGTTTATTTGGAGTTTATATGGATTTGGTGGTTTTGTTCGTCATGAGAGGGCGAATCAAGTGTGGGGTTGTGAGGTTTTCTAGGGGTGTGAATTGTGTGGGGGTGGAAGGGAGCTACTGACGGAAAACTGTCACAAGGGGAATCGGGGTGGGGGTGGACTAGCTGGGCATTTCTGGGGGCATGGTGGGAACATGGTTGTGTTTCTCGGTCGGCACGCGTGAGGGGGGGATTAACGGCGCGTGCGGGTGGTTCAGAGTGGTGAGAGGTGAGCGAGTTAGAAAACGGAATTTGGGGGGGGGGGGGACTGTGGAGGGTTGGTGGGGAAAAAGTTAGGTGTAGAACATGGGTTATTGGTGGAGGACTGGAGTATTGATGTGGTGTTGTTCACAGGACGAAGGTGGGAAAGTTTTTTGGTGGCAGTCAAGGTCTGGTTAAAAGTGATGTGGCGCGGGTTGGTTTGTTTGTCATGAGAGGGTAAGTCAAGTGTGGGGTTGTGAATTTTTCTAGGGGTGTGAATTGTGTGGGGGGGCAAGGGAGCTATTGACGGAAAATTGTCACAAGGGAATTGTTGTGGGTTGTGGGATAGCTGAACATTTCTGGGGGCATGAGGGAAATTTTGTTGGGTACATTGATCGGCATTTTTCCTGGAAATATGTGTACATAAACATTGGATGGAATGGTGGTTACATATATCAGAGTCTGCCCTGAAAATATGGGAGGATTTATCCGGGACAGCATGAAGAGAATGGAGGGAATTACCGAGAGGGAGTTGCTTGGACTTGTCTTCTTTCGTTTGTTGAGGCATTTGTTTACTGAATGGGGGGAGATTTGGAGGGGAGTCAGGGCAAGGGGAGGGTTTAGAGGTCACCTTAGTGCTAGCTGCAATTTGGTAACCCTGACTCAGGGTTTGTTGAGGGGGAGGGTGTTTTTTTTTTTTGTTAATGGGTTTCTGCGTGATGGGTTTGTCAGAGGCTTTGGGTTGGAATTTTTTGAATGATATCAGTCTTTGGCCGCAGTCGACCTGGGCCTGGAGTTTTTGAAGGAAGTCAAGTCCAAGGAAACCATCATAATGTTTACAGTTGGAGGAAAATACTGTGAAGGTGTGATAACAACGAGCATGGGGGGAAGGAGTGGTTACTGATAGGGGTAAAGTGTCTCCTAGGAGATTTAAGTAAGTATCAGCAGCTGAGATTAGTTCTGTTTTGGTGTTTAACAAAGGTCCAAATAGTCGGTGATGTTTTTCATAGTAAGATTTGAACAAACATGACTTGGCAGCTCCCGTGTCGATTAGCAAACGGACACGAATATCCTTGATTTTGGCCAGGTAATAAATGGGGGCAGTGCGGTCAGTTATGGTGTCCCCCGCCGAGGCCATCTTGGGCGGGGGGTACTTTAAAAATCCTGGGAATCGGTATCTACCTCCTCCAGGGTTTCCTCGGTATCTTCTGAGATCATGTTAGGGGCTATTTCTTCCGTGTGTCTTTCTTCCATCTCTTCCTCTTGTCCCAACTCCTCTTCATTTACAGAAATGGAGGAGTAAAGGGGCGAGGTTTGGCAGAGTCACGAATTTGATGGAAAGCACACTGAGCATTACAGGCAGGGAAATCATAGGGGTTGATAATGACTAAGGTAGGGTTTTTACTTTGGTAGGTGTTGTAGTTCCTGTTCCGGTTGAAGATTCTGCGTGGCTGGGTAGGTTGGAACCGGGGTCTACTGGGTTGGGGCTTGCCGGAAGGGTAGGTGGGTCTGTTGTTGAAGGATGAGGCTGGGTAGGCATTCTTGGAGTTTTGGTGGTCGGGTTGCTGCGGGTGTGTGTGAAAATTCTTGATTGCAGCGATTTGGGTGGGTGCTTCTGTGCGCACGGCCAAAATACGTCGGATCGTGATGAGATCTTTTTTGTATCCGACGAAATCGTGCACACGGAAATGGTCTTTTACTGCTGAGGGCAATATCGACACAAGGTTGACCAGAATTTGCTGTTCTTGTTGGATTCTGGTCTACGTGGGGAAAGAAATTTTTATGTGTTGGGCAATCTTATTCACTGTGGCATCTAAATCGCCTTCGAATTTAGTGTCTTGGATACGGGTGTGGGCCACGAAAACGCCCAACGAAGGCTTAATGGCTTCTATCACTATTGGGCGAAATTCGTCCCAGGTGAGAGCAGGGTGCACTTGATAGGCAACCAGGGAAACGGCTTTTCCCAGGTGCGTTAATGTTACGGCTATTTTTTCTGCGTCCGTGGTATAAACTAGGTCAAGTACGGGTTTCACTATGTCCATGAATGTTTCGATCTCATAAGTTTCTCCATCATAATGTGGGATGGGAATGTGAGAACGGTGCGCCATGATGTTCTCGTGTTCTGGCTGTTCCAAACTTGCAATGTAATGCAACCTTTTATCCGAATCAAGAACCACCGCTGCCGCCAATGTTATGCCCTGTTTTTCTACAGGTTTAACTTGGGTAATGTGAGTTCTAAATGACTGGGTATATAAGGCTGCATGCACAATACAAGGTATGAGGAATAGAGAACACAAAATAAACACACGGTAACACGACACAAGTTCAAGTTTATTGAAGTAAGTAAATAAAGAGCATGGAAAGATAGTAATTTTCGTACAAAACAAATAATAGAAGGGAACTGCTAGCATTAGCGGATCTGGATGGAGCCTAGTCTCCCACTTCCAACGTTCAGGTATACTCTTCTGATCACGGGTTTAATTAGCAAGTTTTATTTTACTGGAAGACCCCAATATATTCATGTAATTCAATTTCACTGATTTGATCTCTTACTGGCTGGTCGCGTGCCCAAGTAGCAGCTCATAGTTAGGATTAGACACGTGTATATTGTAGAACACGGAATCTCTAGTAACCTCATGGGGGCACTGATCTAAGTTTTATATTCTTATGGCAGAAATACGTAGAACACAAATCAGTGGGCGAACGTTAGATATTACTAGAGTTTTAATATCTGAATAAGGTAATTACGAGAGTCAATGTCGCCTGTTAATTAATGAGCACTGATACGCTTAGTACGTTCCAAATGAAATGCTAGGTTTTTCCAGGTTAAATATGAATTGAAATATCCCCAGGTCCACATTTAGGATGCATTCCTGGTATCTGGCGCGGGGTACGAACCTCTGAAGGGAATTTAACCCCCCTAAAAACCCACAGGGTTTGAGATGCCTTGGGTGGGGTTCGAACCCTGGTTAGTGACGCACCACCATCACCACCAGGCCCGCGCGCTAACCCACTGTACTACCACGGACGTACTAAAAGTATAGCAACCTTAGTCCGATTTTTAAGAACCAGGTGATAGTCTCGGTGTTTTTCACGTGATGAGTTTATTGGACTTACCATCTACGACTATTTTACGCTATACCTGACGTCAACTCGGGTTAGTATTGTTGTGGGTGCGGAACATTTTCGAGGGCATTACACCGGTGTAATGCCCTCGAAAATGTCCCGCACCCACAATAATACTAACCCGAGTTGACGTCAGGTATAGCGTAAAATAGTCGTAGATGGTTAGTCCAATAAACTCATCACGTGAAAAACACCACGAGACTATCACCTGGTTATTAAAAATCGGACTAAGGTTGCTATACTTTTAGTACGTCCGTGGTAGTACAGTGGGTTAGCGCGCGGGCCTGGTGGTGATGGTGGTGCGTCACTAACCAGGGTTCGAACCCCACCCTAGGCATCTCAAAACCTGTGGGTTTTTAGGGGGGTTAAATTCCCTTCAGAGGTTCGTACCCCGCGCCAGGTACCAGGAATGGATCCTAAATGTGGACCTGGGGATATTTCAATTCCTATTTAACCTGGAAAAACCTAGCATTTCATTGCTGGCAGCTAAGGAACGTGACCAGGTAGCTACGTGGAGCACCCGTCACGCGAACCCTAAAAAACATATTGAGATAGCTAAGGTAAAAAGGCTACGATACCTTTACCCCTTACGAGGCTAGGGACTAGCCTAACTAAAAAGGAATGTGGTGTAATGCCCTCGAAAATGTCCCGCACGCACAATAAAACTAACCCGAGTTGACGTCAGGTATAGCGTAAAATAGTCGTAGATGGTAAGTCCAATAAACTCATCACGTGAAAAACACCACGAGACTATCACCTGGTTCTTAACACCTTACGAGCGGCCTATGCGGTTTATTTATGTGTACCGCACAGCGGGGTGTTTTTAGCCAAAATAGGGCTGTTTACGTGATCATTTTCATGCCTAAATAAGACCCAGAACGTAAAACAAGTACCTATCCCTGAAAGGGCATAAACAGAGCTTTCGAATGACACCATAACGATCCTTGTATGATGGATAGTTTTCTTGCAATAACCGTGCAACGCGAGTGCAAAAAGCAGGTAATTCGGTACTTTCAGTACATAATTGAGTATGTAGCGAGTGAGAGAGGGAGGAGGGAGCTGAGATTTGTGTCAGTAGGTTCGCCGCGGTGGTCTGGAGCAGTCATACGCTCGCTAGTCTCCTGCCACCACTTGTCTCTCTCTCTCAGCCACATTACGTGCTGAAATTGCCACTCGAGTTATGTCGAGCGCCGCCACATAGTCCAGCTTTATTTAACTCGACTTATGTTGCTCGCCGCTAAATAAGGGTTAAAAATCGGACTAAGGTTGCTATACTTTTAGTACGTCCGTGGTAGTACAGTGGGTTAAAGCGCGGGCCTGGTGGTGATGGTGGTGCTTCACTAACCAGGGTTCGAACCCCACCCAAGGCATCTCAAAACCTGTGGGTTTTTAGGGGGGTTAAATTCCCTTCAGAGGTTCGTACCCCACGCCAGGTACCAGGAATGGATCCTAAATGTGGACCTGGGGATATTTCAATTCCTATTTAACCTGGAAAAACCTAGCATATGTTTTGGCCTGTTTTTCTACAGGTTTAACTTGGGTAATGTGAGTTCTAAATGACTGGGTATATAAGGCTGCATGCACAATACAAGGTATGAGGAATAGAGAACACAAAATAAACACACGGTAACACGACACAAGTTCAAGTTTATTGAAGTAAGTAAATAAAGAGCATGGAAAGATAGTAATTCTCGTACAAAACAAATAATAGAAGGGAACTGCTAGCATTAGCGGATCTGGATGGAGCCTAGTCTCCCACTTCCAACGTTCAGGTATACTCTTCTGATCACGGGTTTAATTAGCAAGTTTTATTTTACTGGAAGACCTCAATATATTCATGTAATTCAATTTCACTGATTTGATCTCTTACTGGCTGGTCGCGTGCCCAAGTAGCAGCTCACAGTTAGGATTAGACACGCGTATATTGTAGAACACGGAATCTCTAGTAACCTCATGGGAGTACTGATCTAAGTTTTATATTCTTATGGCAGAAATACGTAGAACACAAATCAGTGGGCGAACGTTAGATATCACTAGAGTTTTAATATCTGAATAAGGTAATTACGAGAGTCAATGTCGCCTGTTAATTAATGAGCACTGATACGCTTAGTACGTCCCAAATGGAATGGTTAAATATGAGTTACACTGGGAAGGTTATAGCCACTTTATAGAAAGTTAATAAGTGAGTGTTAAACTGGTACTATAACACTTAGTACTAGCAACATGAATCTTGAATAGTATTTGTAGATCTGGTCCTGGTTATCTTGCTTCCGGTGATGTTGGGGGCTAACGACTGGTTCCTCGGCCGTCCAGGTGGTCCAAAATGTAGGAAGTTCTCTTGACGATCGTTGCTGGCTACACACTTATATACCCACGAATTTGTGTGAAGGTTATAAGGTGCACGTTAGGACTTGTACATGGACAGATCTTCTATTTAACTTCTGCCATGGAGTCTGCCGGCTCGGGAATCTCTCAACTCAGGAACAACACAAGGGCAGAGCTAGAGGTTAACTTCAGGGTAGTGACCACTGGTTGGTGTCTAACTTTCAACTGATTTGACTGGGGGCGGGAGCTAGGTTTATAGGTTCGGTTCTGGACCCTGTAGACAATAGGGATCTCGAGTCTTATGGACTTATTTGAGCTCTCAATAGATATGGGGACGGGGTAAGATGGTAATTACTGTTGTGGCACATGGCTATAGGAAGCCTTCAATTTGTGATATAACTGAGCCTTAGTAAAAGGTACTATTTTGGCTATACTGGAAGTATTTATGGAAGGGAGACTGGATCTACTTTGCGGGGAGGACTGGGACAGCTGTGATAGGGGCGTCTCTCTTATATTGCTCAGTCTTTGTTCTATTGCATAGCTGAGGTGCTAATTTGACTATCTGAGTATGCAAAACAGGTGGATGGGTTATTGTGGGTATAGAGAAGTGAGTAAGGGGGTAAAAAAAATAAAAAAAAACAAAAAAATGAAATGCTAGGTTTTTCCAGGTTAAATAGGAATTGAAATATCCCCAGGTCCACATTTAGGATCCATTCCTGGTACCTGGCGCGGGGTACGAACCTCTGAAGGGAATTTAACTCCCCTAAAAACCCACAGGTTTTGAGATACCTTGGGTGGGGTTCGAACCCTGGTTAGTGACGCACCACCATCACCACAAGGCCCGCGCGCTAACCCACTGTACTACCACGGACGTACTAAAAGTATAGCAACCTTAGTCCGATTTTTAAGAACCAGGTGATAGTCTCGTGGTGTTTTTCACGTGATGAGTTTATTGGACTTACCATCTACGACTATTTTACGCTATACCTGACGTGACGTGACGTCAACTCGGGTTAGTATTATTGTGGGTGCGGGACATTTTCGAGGGCATTACACCACATTCCTTTTTAGTTAGGCTAGTCCCTAGCCTCGTAAGGGGTTAAGGTATCGTTGCCTTTTTACCTTAGCTATCTCAATATGTTTTTTTTTAGGGTTCGCGTGACGGGTGCTCCACGTAGCTACCTGGTCACGTTCCTTAGCTGCCACCAATGAAATGCTAGGTTTTTCCAGGTTAAATAGGATTTGAAATATCCCCAGGTCCACATTTAGGATCCATTCCAGGTACCTGGCGCGGGGTACGAACCTCTGAAGGGAATTTAACCCCCTAAAAACCCACAGGTTTTGAGATGCCTTGGGTGGGGTTCGAACCCTGGTTAGTGACGCACCACCATCACCACCAGGCCCGCGCGCTAATCCACTGTACTACCACAGACGTACTAAAAGTATAGCAACCATAGTCCGATTTTTAAGAACCAGGTGATAGTCTCGTGGTGTTTTTCACGTGATGAGTTTATTGGACTTACCATCTACGACTATTTTACGCTATACCTGACGTGACGTGACGTCAACTCGGGTTAGTATTATTGTGGGTGCGGGACATTTTCGAGGGCATTACACCACATTCCTTTTTAGTTAGGCTAGTCCCTAGCCTCGTAAGGGGTTAAGGTATCGTAGCCTTTTTACCTTAGCTATCTCAATATGGTTTTTTTTAGGGTTCGCGTGACGGGTGCTCCACGTAGCTACCTGGTCACGTTCCTTAGCTGCCACCAATGAAATGCTAGGTTTTTCCAGGTTAAATAGGAATTGAAATATCCCCAGGTCCACATTTAGGATCCATTCCTGGTACCTGGCGCGGGGTACGAACCTCTGAAGGGAATTTAACCCCCCTAAAAACCCACAGGTTTTGAGATGCCTTGGGTGGGGTTCGAACCCTGGTTAGTGACGCACCACCATCACCACCAGGCCCGCGCGCTAACCCACTGTACTACCACGGACGTACTAAAAGTATAGCAACCTTAGTCCGATTTTTAAGAACCAGGTGATAGTCTCGTGGTGTTTTTCACGTGATGAGTTTATTGGACTTACCATCTACGACTATTTTACGCTATACCTGACGTCAACTCGGGTTAGTATTATTGTGGGTGCGGGACATTTTCGAGGGCATTACAAGATAAAACATGGTAGGGAAATAGGGAACATTCCGTCGTCATTGTGACGACTCGGGCGTCCCTGGGCGTCGCTACTGTGTCGGCTGTTTAGGCGTCGGTCGTCCTGATGTTGGTGTGAGGTCTTGTTTAGTTATCACGTTTTCTCTTTCGTTGTTCTTCTTTTTAATTTTGGGGAATTACTTTTCCTTTTTCTGATTATCTTACAGTATATAGTATACTCATATACGAGTATATATCATGGCTGACTGAATACAAGAGACATCATCAAGCGGCTCGCTTGGTGTAGTGACTAGCGTCTCGGACTTCCATCCAGAAGGCCCGGGTTCGCGCCCACGCTCGGCGCATTAAAGATTTTTCACAAGCACTGAGTCGTTACCATCCCTCATGAGCAAAGGGATGGGGTAGTAGTACAGGACCCCAATGGAAATACGCCTAATCGGCCTTATTGAGCTATCCTTAGCTAGCTTAGCATGCGCTAGCTTTAAGAACTATTATTATTATTATTATTATTATATCTCGGTAAATAGCTGACCCATGAATGCTGGCATTTGTATCATTGCAGATGTTTGTTATGGCCCAATAACCTTGACATCAATATGAAGACGAAAAAACCTGATCAGCTGAACAAGTCCCGTGTTGTGTGGAGCAGCCACTTCTCAGATGACCAGTATAGCGGGGTTGGTCGTCTGACATCTGATGCTACACAATTTACTGATGTTTTTAATAATAAAAATAAATAGCGTAATCTACTCACATTGTATTTTATGCCACCCACCTGATTAGTTATCTTTAAGGGGACCGTCCTGTATTTACTCCCAGGGTGTCGGTGAACTTCCTCTGATTTAAATGAGATTTGGCATACGTTTAGAGGACTATGAGAGCTAATGTTTGGTACCATCAGGTTGAAAATTGGTTTTACATTTTTTTAAATATGTAAAAAAATTAGGGTCAAAATTATACAAAATTACACACTAAAACAATTGATTTAGTAGCAGTCTCTACATTTCCAACGTACGGCTTAAGATCTCAGCCGCTACCACAGCGGGCCGATTTATCGGTACTAACGCGGAGTACTAATAATTTCTAGAGTTGCACCTCAATTCACTACTAGGCACGTTGTATACATTCCGAGACGACTAAAGAAGGAAAAGAAATTAGGATAGCGAAGGAGAGAAAAAAGTTATAGTTACCCATTTAATCTAGCTGCTCTCCTCTTAGCCATGCTCCATTTTCTATGACCCTACACCAGTACATAGAACAGTATCAGTCTTTTCGCGCCCACCGTCGATGACACATGCCTTTTTTGTCTGAGTAACGCGAGTGACTGATTTTGCCTGCCACTTCGCTTCAACTAAGTGAGAGTGAGCCTTTTCAGGCTGTTGAGGTTTTAGAAGGATATTTCAGTGATGTAGGCAGCACTTTTCGTATTAATGGCGTGTTTTTTAGGTGAGCGCTTAGAGCTGGAGACGTGTTGAATAATATTGTTCACTTCGATGGTTGTTGGTCCTCAGCGCCGCGTAACGGTCGTTGAATGCACTATTCTACCCTCGCTTTTCGGGTTCATGTTCACTTTAATAACCCTTAGCGTAACTTGGGAGGGGGGGATGTATGCTTCCCGGGTGATGCATTGTTTCGTTTCCCTTTTTCGTGTTTTTTGTTTTATTTGTTTTTAGTATGACTACGTGTCAAAGTTTTACAAGACTTGAGCATGAAGTTTCTCCGGATTCTGCTTTTGTAAGAGCATACGGCATAGTATTTACAGCCTTTATTCTCTTTCAAACATGCTGCTTTGCTCTCCACTTGACCTATAAGCCCTTCTGACTTGTTTTTCAACATGTCAATAGTTGGTGGTCTTGTAATT
This sequence comes from Paralithodes platypus, assembly GCA_032716605.1. Taxonomy (NCBI): domain Eukaryota; kingdom Metazoa; phylum Arthropoda; class Malacostraca; order Decapoda; family Lithodidae; genus Paralithodes; species Paralithodes platypus. The sequence continues at coordinate 71,836,570 of CM064487.1, forward strand.
CGTCGCCTGGTTCACACTTTTTGTCAGTTCCTTTTCGTTTCCCCGGGCCTACTTGACTCGCGGATACGTGGTTCTGGTAACAGTGTCGGTCGCTCGCTTACCATAACTTTTATTTTAATTTCCTTTAACGTAATTGTGGGGTTTTTCGGGCAGTTTTTAGCTTTGTTACTAGGTTCTTTCACTCAGGGATTGGGATTGACGCTGCCCTAGTGTTTTATCTTTTTAAGTGTGTTGTGTAACTAAGCTAGGCCTGTTTATTACCTTGAGCTGACCGCAGTCGGAATGGTCCACACAGGTAATTTCCTTCTAATTCCTCTTGTCTCAACTGACTTGGTGGTTTAGGTCTTATACGCTCTTGTTAAAATTCTCGCCTTTTTGTTATGTGTAACTAAGCTAATCGGCTTTTTGCCTTGAGCTGACCGCAGTCGGGTTGGTCCATACAGTACCTTTCCTTCTTCTCCTCTTGTCTCAACTGACTTGGAGGTCTCGGTCTTGTCGCTCTTGTTAAAATTCTTGCTTTTCTTACAATTTTACACTGTTCCTGTTCTTCCCCTGCCTGTGTTTACTTGATCATAAGGGGGAGGGATGTCTGGAAACTGTGTAAGGTCCCTGCTCACAGGGAGGCTAGGCCTGGACAAGTTCACTCGGCGTTCGTGTTTACACACGTTTTTTCGCCACACAGGCGAGGGTCTTCAGGTGTCCTCGCGGCTCCTTCCTCTTTTCTAGAATCCAGCTTACAAGCGGATTTTCTAGTTTTGATGTTACCTGTGCCATGTATCTGTGTCAGGGAATCGGTCACATAGCCTTTTTCCATGGTTATTGATATTGTTGGTGCCCTGTCTACATGTTATGCCCGTTGACTAAATGTACATGGACATGGCTACTTGAACACAGCTACTTGACTGTTTCCTACCCCTTGTGTCCCCCTTCTGTGCCTAGTTTCCGCCCTACAGGCAGCCTCTTAGTATACTAGGTTGACCCAGGGACCTGATGAAAAGTCCTAGGACTCTGCCCAATGTGGCAATTGTCCTATGTGTATTGGATTCCTCCCCCCCCCCCCTATTTCTACTAATAGGGTACTGTTTGGAAGCTCACACTCGACTTGTTTCCTTCCAGCTTGTGCCCGCTCTACCGCCGGCCATACCTGGCCCATCACCGCTGCGCCTTTTCCTACCTCCGCTCTTACAGAGGATTCTCAGGTATTTCTTTTGGATGGGGGTCTCTTTTCACCTAAGGAATTGGACTTGTTCAACAGGGTTGGGTCTTGCTAAGGGGCTTGTCCCAGCCCTGGTGTTTGTGGTCTACTATGTGTGGGTCTTTCCTTGTTATATCCGCTACTTGGCGTATTCTTGGATGTTGTCTTCCTATGGTGTGTCATCTGCAGTTTAGGCTACACTGCCTCATACTTTTGACCTATCTCACCTCCGCTGGTGAGTACCGTTCCCCCATTTTAACGTTCCCATGATGCCGCCCCTTCTCTGCCTCCGCCCCACGTGCATTCGGCTCGTCATGCTGGGCCATCGGGAGTGCTACCTCCACCTACCTCGGATGCTGCACACATTTCCCGCTCCCCTGCTGCGACTCATGGCTCCCTGTCCTGGGGTTCGAGTCCGGCCACTAGGCGCCTACCAGGGAGTGCATGGCCCCTCGGCACCGTGAACCTCTGGTACCGGCGTCTGCCCAGTCTGTGGTATCTGCAGCGACTGGCAGACAGGAGCGGCACTGTTCCCGCTCTGGTTCTCCTCCTGGTTTTCGCCGGCCCCGTGCTGCTTCCCCTTGCCAGCGGGAGAGCTCCCCAGAGAGGTTGCAGGGTCCCACAACCTTCAGGGCGATTCATCGTCCTGTCCTACTGCTGTCCTATGCCTCTCTACTGCCCCAAGGGAGCTCTCCTTGCCCAGGGTGGGGTTCTTGTTCCACCCCACTTATGCAGCTGGTGGGTTGGGCAACTTGGGGGTTGTGCCTCAGTCCAGCCCTCAGCTCCTCTCCATTCCCCGTTCTGTCTCACTGATGTCCTCGAGGTGGATTGGGGGGGGAATGGTTGCGTCATGGAAGACCTGTGTCGGCGCACATTCCCTTGACAAGTTGACTCGACATTCGTGTTTACACACGTATTTTCTCGTTTTCTAGAATCTGTTCTACAAGCAGATGTACCCTGTGCCTGTCAGGGAATCGCAGGACTCTGCTCACGTGGCAATTGTCCTGTGTGTCTTGGATTCCCTCGGGTAGCTCACACTTGACTTTATTGGATTTCCCCCTTTCTTCATTGAAATTTTACCGACCATCCTCACCGTGGCCTCCACTTCCTGACGGGTCTTTCAAGTCCGGGACTGTTCCTGGGGGTGGCTTGGCAGGAGGCTTTCTTGCTTGCGCTGAGCGACACATGATCGCCACAATGGGAGGTCGTGGCAAAGCCCTCATCATCCTCCTCCAACCACGTGAGTGGAGGTCCGCCGCCGGCAAGGTGCCCTACATTTACGTAATGTTCTTAGAGACAGTAACCCTCTTACAGAGGGCTCAGCTCATGGTATCTGCTCATGTGCGGCGACCATCCGCTTTTACAGTCTTGCTATCTCACTGCCATAACTGACACAGGGATATGGTCCCCCCGCAGCGCATTTGTCTCATTATACCTCTCCATGTCCTCGTCCAGGCTGGGTATGCTTTGGGTTGCGTTGAACCTATGTGTCGCCTGCTTCGTCATCCTTCCGGATTCTATTCATACTGTATTCGTCCCATACTGTATTTTCTTCCTTTCCCTAACAGGGATGGGGGGGGGGGTATTTTTGTATGCTTGTACAAAGCCTTTCTTTCAATACATGTATGTCCTGTCTGTTTAGTATTGAGGATGTAGCTCTTACAGTTTTTACATTATGACTACACTGTCTACGCGTTTTGTCTTGGTATGCTTATGCCTCATACCCATGTCATGTAAATAAAGAGTGTCATATGATGTCGTCAGCCGGCTATGCCGTGCCATTTTGTTTTTGTAAATACAGTGTACTTTACACCTGACTTCACTTATGGATTTCGCTCTTAATTACAGTTTTTACATTCTGACTCCACTGTCTCTGGGTTTTTGTGTTGGTATGCTTATGCCTCCTACCCGTGTCATGTAACTACAGAGTGTCCTCTGATGACGTCCGCCAGCTATGCCATGCCTTGTGTTTTTGTTAATATTTTACACTTGGCTTCACTTAAGGATTTTGCTCTTAAAGTGTTTACGTTCTGACTCCACTGTCTCCGGGTTTTGAGGTGATATGCTTATGCCTCCTACCCTTGTCATGTAACTACAGAGTGTCATATGATGACATCCACCATCTCCTTTGTCTCTTCATCCCATCCTTTATTTTCTTCCTTCCCCTAAACAGCTAGTGGGGGGGGGGGGGGAGGGGGAGTTATTTTTTGTATGCTTGTACAAAGACTTTCTCTTTTAATAAATGTATGAACAGTACTGTCTGTTTAGTGTTAAGGATGTAACTCTTAAGGCTTTTACATTTGGACTACACTGTCTACGTTTTTTTGTATTGGTATGCCTATGCCTCACACCCATGTCTTGTAATTAAAGAGTGTTTTCGGATGTCGTCCAGCTGCTGTTCCGTGCCTTTTGTTCTTGTACTACTTTACAATTGACTTCACCTTTTCCATGTTGGTGTGCCATTCCAAGGTCGAAATGACCTATTCCTTTACCTGCCTGTGCATTTTAGACCCTAGACTGATACGCTAGTAACTGTATTTTCTTAGTATACACCATACTGTTACACTCTTTTTTCCCGATAAACTAAAATGTTTATTTGTCTTTTCTTGGTCCTCTACTTTTGCTAAGGCTTGGGTTTTTTGTGGTTTATTGGATGTCCACCTCCAATGTGGGACTCAAGCCCTACGTTGGAAACGTAGAGACTGCTACTAAATTGGGAGGTTTGACGACCTCCCTTATAACCAAATAAGGAAAACCTCTTATTTGGTAGCAGTTTTGGAGTATCCCGCCCTCATGCCGATCCCCTGCCCATCCAATCTAAACTGATTACTTGATACCTAGATACTGTTATATGTACTGGTGCAGGCTCATAGAAAATGGAGCATGGCTAAGAGGAGAGCAGCTAGATTAAATTGGTAACTATATTTTTTGTTCTCTCCTTCGCTATCCTAATTTCTTTTCCTTCTTTAGTCGTCTCGGAGTGTGTACAACGTGCCTAGTAGTGAATTGAGGTGCAACTCTAGAGATTATTAGTAATTCGCGTTAGTACCGATAAATCGGCCCTCTGAGATCTTAAGCCCTACGTTGTATACTCCGAGACTTCTACCAAATAAGAGGGGTGACCGGTCAACTCAACCAGTAGACCATTTCAACCAGTAGCTCTCAACCATTACCAAATCAACCAATACGGTTAGGTTAGGTTAGGTTAGGGTTAGTACAATATTTTGGCACTGGTTTGGTTGATCTTGGTTGATTTGGCACTGGTTGAGAGCTACTGGTTGAAATGGTCTACTGGTTGAGATGACATGGAACCAATAAGAGGTTTTCCTTATTTGGTTATAAGGGAGGTCGTCAAACCTCCCAATTCAGTACTCAAGAATCTAGTGTATCGTCTTTCTTGTTGTATTCAATCAACTCACAAAAGGTGTTTCTACAATCTATTCTGCAATTTTGTGTATATCTCATCTAGTTTTATTTTTAGCCTATATTTTTTTAGGTTGAAATTTTTTCACTTTGTTTGCAAATTTGAAGACATTTGAAGTGCATGAATGGGGGTGGCTAAAAAAATTCCCACAGATCAGTTTTAACCCTTATTTAGCGGCGAGCAACATAAGTCGAGTTAAATAAAGCTGGACTATGTGGCGGCGCTCGACATAACTCGAGTGGCAATTTCAGCACGTAATGTGGCTGAGAGAGAGAGACAAGTGGTGGCAGGAGACTAGCGAGCGTATGACTGCTCCAGACCACCGCGGCGAACCTACTGACACAAATCTCAGCTCCCTCCTCCCTCTCTCACTCGCTACATACTCAATTATGTACTGAAAGTACCGAATTACCTGCTTTTTGCACTCGCGTTGCACGGTTATTGCAAGAAAACTATCCATCATACAAGGATCGTTATGGTGTCATTCGAAAGCTCTGTTTATGCCCTTTCAGGGATAGGTACTTGTTTTACGTTCTGGGTCTTATTTAGGCATGAAAATGATCACGTAAACAGCCCTATTTTGGCTAAAAACACCCCGCTGTGCGGTACACATAAATAAACCGCATAGGCCGCTCGTAAGGTGTTAAAATACTCCGGGAACGAAATCCCCGGGAACGAAATGAACAAGCAAACACGAACTCACCCAAGACAAGAATGTCAGGGTCGCTCACCCCGGCAACGGAAGAGAATGTCCGGAGTAGGGTAGACTAAACGAACTTAACCCATGGAGCCCCGGCTAGTTTTGTATTGTTTGTTCACCAGAACCCGGCCGGTTTTCAATTTTTTTTTTTATTCCAGAATAACAATGGGGTTAGGAATGAAGGAAAAACCACGAAAAACCGCTCAAAAAGCTTAAAGAATGGTCCTACAGAGCCCCCGAAAACGTATTTTACAAGAGTAAAAAATTTAAGGCAATTACCCCAAAAAAACAGGTTATTGCGCGCTCACGCGCACGCAGGTGGACTTTGAGAGTTTTCAACCATCGGCACGGTTGCGTGGGATACGTACACAGTTCCCATACAAATCTGAGCCCTCTCGAGTGGCTACACCTGAGGTTACGGTCGGAGCAATTAGGGTGACTCGTCAGATGCGTCGCTGGGGCTGTGCGTTACATACATCGCCGACGCGCCAGACGCGTCGCTGGGGCTCCACGTGTTAAGACGGGCTATACGTTTGTCATGATAAAGTGGAAATGTAGATGTCTTTATCCACAGCTTAACTCTTTCATTCATTTTCCTCCAACGCACATATTTATACGTCTTCTTAGCAAGAAACGATCCTTCTAGTAAACAAAACACATTATCTTCCTTCGTGTCTTTATATAAGCCCTTGATGTCGAACTACTAGTAATAGCTGTAATAAGATACAGAGTATTAATGAAACGAAGATTATAATACCTATCATTTTCGATGTATGTATGTACTTAGGTAAGAACCATGTCCCACAATATTAATATTACGAAGGTTATGATACCTACCATTTTTGATGCATTATTTATGTACAGTATGTATGTAATTATGTAAGAACCATGTCCCACACCCAGATTTGTTTTCTATTTTGTTAATAAACACATAATTATGTACACGCCTTCTATAATCATACAACTCTCTATATTAATTTCAAACAAAACACACACACTTCCTTCTAAAGGTTTGAACACCAACGAACCTTGCCTTTATTTGCACAGATAAGCGGAGTTGACCATCAGACTTACTAACCCCGCATGTCGTCAGTTATAACCTTAGAACATAATAACAATCGTTCTGGCATGAATTGTATATAGAGACCACCGCCTTATCTATATGGAATCATTGTTAGCATGATCTAAAAACTTAAAATTTACATAGGAACCATTGTAGGCCTTACTGAGAAATTCACAACTTTCACAACCCGAGACGCTAGAAAATGTGACAGACTTGACCCCAGGAATACCAACTAACCTCCACCCATAAGAGTCCTAACACGCTAAGGAAAACTACTGGGGAGATATAATTTGAACCAAGAAATTATAAATGTTTACTCCACTAAGAATATAGGTTTGAGTCCCGAAGGGAAGAATGCAAACCTAATATTTAGTAGTGGCCCCTTCATCATTGACGATGCGCCTTACGTAGGTAATTTTTTAACTCTAGGCTTGCTGTTCAAACTTACCGCCCAAGGAGAACTCAAAATACGATTGCCTTACATCGTGAGCGAAACGCTCTAAATAACCACTCATGGACTCGTCCTTATGATGTGGGTCCACTACTAGGAAAAACTAGTAAAAATAATAAAATTAAAATTAAAATTAAACTTGACCTGGCTTGCACTTTTCATGCCTCTGCTCTTGGGTACTGCTCGCCACCCCGCTCTCTGTGAGCGTTCCTCCTTAAATCTCCTTGGCCCGTATCGAGAGGACGTAGGTCCCAAACGCTCCTACCCACACCCCATTCGTCACCTTAATTCATCACTTAGTGAGTCCTTGCTCATTTGTCCAAGACAGTGCTGAAATTAGGTTAGATTATAGATTCGGTGTAGGTTGAAGTGTTAAATACGGGCCCTGGAGACTGTTTTTCTGGGTCCTTATATTTGTGTTGATTAAGGAATTTAAGGAGTGTGCGTGTTGTGACCAGGCACGCCACCCCTAGTGCGTAGTTTCCTTATACCTAAGAGGTGTTCGTGTCGTGATATAAGGCACGTCACCCCTAATGTGTTGTTTTCTTACCCTATTCCATTATTAGTTCAATTATTAGGCATGAGGCTTCTTTTAGGGTAAACTGGAGCCTGTTGCTTGGTCCATTCAGGATTTGCAACAAGTATGTTTCGAGGCTAGTGCCAGCGGATTTTCTCACGTAGCTGAGGGGTCCGGCACGGAACCAATCTACTCTACAACCGTATCATCAGGTGTTTCTACAGGTGACGAGGTCGACGCTGAATCGCAGGTTTGAGCCATTGACGAATCCATCACCAAGGGCTCCCATCTAGTTGGCCTCATTAGGTTACAAATATATATATGGTTAAGGAGTGTTATTATTGATGTTTAATTGTTCATGATCTATAACTATGCCATGTATGTACATTGTACACGTTGTTTATCCCTACACAATGACCGAAGGGGCCCCCTTCCGGCGGGATTTTTATATAGTTCTAGCGAGTCTGAACATTTAATAAGAGAACAACGTATCTCAAGGTGTACCGTGGGGGCCCCCGCCAGGAAAACACTCTGAGCTATATTATAATTCAGTGGCCACCGTCAAGTACGGGTATACAATGAATTTAGTTTGCGTTAATTGAGGCATATAGTATACTGCCGGGGCCCCCGGCGCATTACAATAAAGAAGTCAAGTTACGAGGGTTAACGGCGATGCCCCCCCCCCCCCCTTAACCACGTCTTCCGCCGACAAACTAACACAAACAACAAATCGTTCTTCTGGCCTAAGACAGATTAATTCAATATTCCATGACTGGCACAGTTTACAAAGGAATTCGAATTAGGTTAATTAAGGCGTATAGTGCCAGCATGTCACTAACAATAATTCGAGTTACGAAGGTTAACGGCGACGCCCTCCCCCCTCGTAATCACGTTTTTTCGCCTCCAGAAGTTAACGACCCTTTGGCCTTGAAATAGACGAACGTTACGCCGGCTGATATAAAATGTGGGCCCCACAATCGCTGCGCGAGTCAAGGCGAAGTCATCGCCGCAACAGCCACGGCGAAGCCATCGCCGCAACAGCCACGACGAAGCCATCGCCGTAACAGCCACGGCGAAGCCGAGAAATAAACTCACCCCTTTCGATCTTATAGCTCCCAGTTCGACTATTTAGCTTTATTATTGGTGACTTATCCGCTGGACCTAGAATCATAATAATCCAGCGCTCGACGATCGCCGGGGTTTGATTCATATATCACAAAACGAATGAGGTAAGAAGTTTATAAAATAGTAGCACAGAATAGGCTACACAGTACTCATTTACATTTCGGAGAAATGTTAACATAAGGGAATTAAAAAAAATTATGAATTATTCAAATTTTATTCTTTCTTACAAATTAGTAGCACATAATAGGCTACACAATACTCGATTACATTCCTGGAAATGTTTAACGTAAAAGGAATTAACTTTATTCTTTTTTACAAATTAGTAGCACATAATAGGCTACACAATTCTCAATTACATTTCTGAGGAATGTTTAACGTAAGGGGAATTAAGATTGTTTAAGTGTTACTCAAACGTTATCCCTTTTTACGTAGAGATATATAATATACTCATTTACATTTCGGAGAAATGTTAACGTAAGGGGAATTAAGATTGTTTATGGATGATTCAAACTTTATTCTTTCTTACAAATTAGTAGCTCATAATAGGCTACACAATAATCGATTACAATTCTGAGAAATGTTTAACGTAAAAGGAATTAACCTTATTCTCTTTTACAAATTAGTAGCACATAATAGGCTACACAATTCTCAATTACATTTCTGAGGAATGTTTAACGTAAAGGGAATTAATATTGTTTAAGTGTTATTCAAACTTTATTCTTCTTTACGTAGAGATATATAATTATATTATATGAATTATTCCAGCCTAGCGTGTCCTTATGAGCATTGATTCTTGAATTTTTTCTCACACAGGTTCGAAAGTGAAACACCTAGGAAGATTAATATCTCTGTGGCGGTGAGGAGGTAATCATGGATAAGAGTATCTTCTCTTTCTGTGCAGCTCTGGGCTGTCAAAGATTAGCGAGTATAGTGCACTTACTCTGCGTAAGGTGTGTCCCTTACCTAGACCATTCGAGAGGTCGGTGGTTATCAAAAGCTTGTCCCAAATGTTCAGCCCTCCGCAATACCTTGATTAACAATGAAGATAATCGATGTAAGGCTATCCTTCAACACATTAACCCTTAAAGAGTGGCACCCGGCTATAGCCGGGCATCAATTTGCAGCAAGTTAGGAGCATTATTATGGCTTTTAAAGGGTTAAAATCGAGTGCAAATGGCCGGGAGTGTAGCGGGCCACACGTCCGACTCCCAGGGCCTACCGCCGCCCACTGACTCACCCTCCCTGTGTTCTCAAGAGGCCGGCAGTGTAGCCAGTAGTGAGCGTAGCTGGGAAAAATATACCGCTATACGCTAAACTCCCATGCTACTGGTACCACTATGAGAACCACGAGTGCTACGTAGCTCGTTCTGGTCTCATTTTGAAGCTTTTAGCGCCTAGTTTTTTGCTGAATACATTTCTTTTCATGCAGATACTTGATTTATCATTCAGGAGGGCCTGAATATGCCCAAATAAGCCCAAAACCCCCCACTAGACGAGGGTTAAACTTGAATATGTAACATATTGTAAGACAATGGCTCATAAATCCCTTCAGTTAGATGATCAAACTCTTGAGGATTCATTAATGAGTACAGTTATTACCACACCCCTTCCGGGACCTTCTTTGGAAGACACTTCCTCCCGCCACCGAAAGAGACCTCAGACCATACCTCCGTCAGATGACCAGGAGACTCAGAGGTCCCGCCCGATCTTTGACTACGCAGTAGCCATGCACCGGGGACAAGTCAAAGTCGAGCCGGCATACCAGTCTCTCAACTATCTGGGACGTAAGGCTCAGAGATGTCACAGTCCACGCCCCAGTCTGATCGAGAGGGTGAAGCTGTTATAGGAAAGGAACAGTCGCAAGAGCGGTTTATAAAGTAAAGTTTAAGAACACAGCCTTATTTAGAAAGACATAAAAAGCACGCACGCGAGGCTAGTGACCCGCGACCCCCTAGGCTACCAGCCTAACCCTCTCGCCAGCAAGCTAGGAATATTATACAAAATATATGTTCTCTATGTACTATCCTTAAAATAACCACTAACAAATGTTCCAGAAGTAGAAGACGATCGAGTTATATATTTTTTACTAACCATATCAGTGCACCACTTCTATAGAAATAAATAGTACGTTCTCGGGGTCAGGCAAGGGGGTAAGAAACGGGTACTCCTGTTTCATTTGCTTGGCCTCTCTTACTGATTTTCTTTGTGCCTCATTTACACTGAGAGCAATCCAACTAGCTCTCTCAAACACCTCCTCCTCCTATCCACTTCACTACACTAAACATGCACACCACACTTCATTCCTCCACACCAAAATTAAAAAAAAAAAATGATGAATTGTAGCCCAGCCTTGGAGTCCCCAGGGGGGGGACCATAAATGCCCCCTCACCCGACCGACCATTCCCTGACGACCCCACACAATTACCTGGACCTCGGCCTGTTACTCTTTCTATTAATTTCTGCAACATTCGCGGACTTTCCTCTAACTTTCACTCTGTTGAGCACCATCTCTCCTCCTACAAACCTGATCTTCTCTTCCTCACCGAAACTCAGGTGTCTGTAGCAACTTCCAGCAACCCCTTCTCTGTATCCTCCTACTTTCTCTATCCTAGTTTCAAAGCCAAAGGCGGATGTTGTGCATATGTGCACAACAAACTCACTTGCTCTCGTGTTCCCGATTTCGACTCCTCTGAATTCTCAACTTTATGGCTCAAACTTTCCTGTCATTCTCTTACTAAATATTTCTGTGCTGTCTATCTTTCCCCTAACTCTACCAACTTTCCGAAATTCTTTGACTATCTAAACTCTACAATGGAACACATTCTATCCATTTCTCCTTTCTCAGAAATCTCCATCTTAGGAGATTTCAACATTCACCACCGCCATTGGCTCTCCTCTCACACTACTGATCCACCTGGTGAACAAGCCTACGTCTTTTCTATCCTAAATGACCTAGAGCAGTTAGTTCAGCAACCCACCCGTATCCCGGATCGCATCGGAGATCGGCCCAACATTCTTGACTTGTTTCTAACTTCTAACCCTTCTTCTTATACTGTCGATCTTTTCTCTCCTCTGGGCTCCTCCGACCATAAACTTATCTCTGTCACCTGTCCTATCGCTCCAGTACAGCCACCCGATCCTCCTAGCCGGCGGCGCTTGTGGCACTTTGGCGCTGCCGACTGGGAGGCTCTTCGGCAGTACTTCTTTGATTTCCCATGGAATGATTTCTGCTTCCATGGCCGAGGACCCTCGGAGAGTGCTGAACGCATTACCGAGGTAATCCTATCGGGCATGGAAGCATACATTCCATTCTCTTTCTCTCAGACTAATGCTAAAAAATCTTGGTTTACTCACGCCTGTTCTACTGCTGTCCGCAATAAGGAGGAAGCATTCAAACGGTACCGACGCCTTAATTCTCAAGACTCTCATTCTTCATATGTTTCTGCCCGGAATCAAGCCAAATCTGTTCTTCGACTTGCCAAACACTCTTTCATCAATAATAAATGCACTGAACTATCCAACTCTAGCTCTTCCCAAGCTTTCTGGCATCTAGCCAAAAACCTCTCCAACAATTTCTCTTCCTCGTCTTTCCCTCCCCTTTCCCACTCTGATGGCACAACCATCACTTCTTCCTCTGACAAAGCTAAACTCTTCGCTCAAACCTTTGCTAGAAACTCCACCTTGGATGATTCCGGTGCTATTCTTCCCTCTCCGCCCTCCTCTCTCTTACTTATGCCTAATATCCTAATCTCTTCTAAAGATGTACTTTCTACCCTCTCTGGGCTTAACACTAATAAGGCGTACGGTCCGGACGGTGTTCCTCCTGTTGTTTTCAAAAACTGTGCTTCCGTGCTGACTCCCTGCCTAGGCAAACTCTTTCGTCTCTGTCTATCCTCTAACGTCTTCCCTTCATGCTGGAAGTTTTCTCACATTCATCCTGTCCCAAAGAAGGGTGACCGCTCTCAACCCTCCAACTATCGTCCAATTGCTCTTATCTCTTGTCTTTCTAAAGTTTTTGAAACTATTCTTGCTTCCAAATTTCTTAAGCATTTCTCTTCTCATAATCTGCTCTCAGATCGCCAGTATGGCTTCCTTAAGGGTCGCTCTACTGGTGATCTTCTTTCATATCTTACTAACTCTTGGTCATCCTCCTTCCGGGACTTCGGTGAGACTTTTTCTATTGCACTAGACATATCGAAAGCCTTCGATAGAGTCTGGCATAAAACTTTAATTTCTAAACTACCCTCCTTCGGTTTCTATCCCTCCATCTGTGCCTTTGTCTCTAATTTCCTTTCCGGCCGTTCCATAGCCGCGGTTGTGGACGGCCATTGTTCACTTCCTCACCCTATAAACTCCGGTTTTCCTCAGGGCTCTGTCCTATCTCCTATTCTCTTTCTAATTTTTATAAATGATCTCCTTAACTGTACCTTAATTCCCATCCATTCATACGCAGACGACTCAACCTTACACTACTCCATTAGTTTTTCAGAACGCCCCAGCCAGAAATCCCTCAACGACAAACGTAATGAAGCCATAGAACTCTTAAATTCTGATCTAAATACTATTTCCAATTGGGGCAGAGAAAACCTTGTTAACTTTAATGCTTCCAAAACCCAATTTCTCCATCTATCTACCCGTCAGGATCTCCCAGCGGACTATCCCTTATTCTTCAACAATACAAAAATCAACCCTTCATCTTCTCTCAATATTCTTGGTGTCTCTTTTTCTTCTGCTCTCATTTGGAAGGACCATATTACCAGTCTTGCTAAGGCAGCCTCCCAGAAGCTGGGTGTGCTCAACCGCCTTAGGGGGTTCTTTTCCCCTGCACAGCTTCTTGCTCTGTACAGGGGCATAGTGCGCCCTTGTATTGAGTATTGTTCACATGTGTGGGGAGGTTCCTCTCACACCGCTCTCCTAGACAAAGTTGAAAGGAAGGCCTTTCGTATCATTAACTCCCGTCCACTCACCAACTCTCTGCAATCTCTCTCTCTCCGCCGCAATGTTGCATCTCTCTCGCTATTCTATCGCTACTATAATAATCAGTGTTCCTCAGAGCTATCCCAGTGCATACCACCTCCTTTACGTAGGGCACGTGGTACCCGTCTTGCAACTCAATCCCACCCCTACTCTGTGCAACTCTCCAACCCAAGAGTGAAACGTTACTCTCAAACTTTCTTCTACTCAACAGCTGAGCTCTGGAACTCTCTCCCAGAATCAGTCTTTCCCTCTTCCTATGACTTAAATTGGTTCAAACTCCGTGTGTCCAGGCATTTTGGCTCGAACGTCCCTTGATTTTGGCCCTGTCACTCTTTCAACTATGGGGGAGGCACTCGCTATAGGCAGTTATGCCTTTTGCCTCCCTCAATCACATAGAAAAAAAAAAAAAAAAAAAAAAAGGCAACACCAAGTTCTAAACCAGCTTTTCCCCCTCTTTGTAAACAGGCTAGCTGGACCGCGACCCTCCAGTGACCCCCAGGGCTGCCAACTTAACACTCTTGCCAGCAACCTAGCAATATTATACAAAATATATGTTCTCTATGTTCTACTTCTAAAATAATAACTAACACATGTTTCAGAAATAGAAGATGATTTACTTCTATATAACTTTTACTAACAATATCAGTGCACAGCTCCTATAAGAATAAATAGTACTTTCTCGGGGTCAGACAACACCAAGTTTTAAACCCCCTCCCCCCCTTTTGAAAACTATATAAGCCAAGGGAAATGAGAAGAAGGCAAGTAGAAATAAGCTTTCTTGAGATCGGCACCCCGCTCTGAAGGAATATTAATTATACCCTATTCAGAAATAGTTATTGATAACGGCAACCCGAAGTCCTTATACTGTCTGTGAATATATATACAGTATATAAACTTTGTTTCAGGATCTTTGTTATTTGTGGCAACCCAATCACTTAACATAGAGACCTTTAATAGTTTTATATTTAATAGTGGCCCCTTCATCATTGACGATGTTGCCTATTAGTATAATAGTCTCCATTCAACACCCGCGTCAGCCGTTTGAACCAACCGCCGCGGGGAAGAAAAAGAGTCATCTTCATAAGTGCAACGCTACTTCTCTTATGGTGTCGTCACAGATCGGGTACCCACTACGAAAAAACTTTCGTAAAAAATAAGAGAATAAAAAGGGAAAAAATTTAACACTTAAATACTGTTATCAACAAGCTTCCCACATTTGGTGGATTTTCTCGTGTTGTGGCTTCTTACCGCCTCTCACCAAGCGCAACAATTCGTCCTTCTCTTCCCCGCGGGCCAACCATCAATACTAGTGCCCCCGACCTCCGGCTTCATTCGACGTTCGCTCTCCTCTAGTGAGTCCTTACTCATTTGTATATATCTAGGGGTTAGTGAGCAAGGGTTTAGATTAGCTAGCACGGGTTGTGTATTGTTGGCCCGCAGGAAGTGTTAAATTAGGGTACTTTCAGGCGCTCACTTGTTGTGTTCATTCTTGTTACCACACGCGTGGTTTTAATTGTTGCTATGCGACTTAGTTTTTGCTTTTCCTTTAGTTAGGAGGCTCTTTTATTCTTCGCTAGCTGTTCCTTAGTCCAGCTTTGGGTCTTGGGACCCCGTCTTTGTCTTTTTTAGCAGACGCGCCGGGTTAAGGTTGTCACACGTGGTTGTGGGACCTTCTGGTGTCCGTGCCTGCTGGGAGGTCCCGTTTGGGGGCTTTCCCTGAGCCTTTTGTTAGTTTTTTTCTTTTCCTTTAGTTAGGAGGCTTTTATTCATCGCTAGCTGTTCCTTAGTCCAGCTTTGGGTCTTGGGATCCCGTCTTTGTCTTTTTAGCAGACGCGCCGGGTTAAGGTTGTCACACATGGTTGTGGGACCTTCTGGCGTCCGTGTCTGCTGGGAGGTCCCGCTTGGGGGCTTTCTCCGAGCCTTTTGCTCTGTTATCGCTGCTCTTTCGTGTTTATTCGTTTTGAAAAGTTATTTTCTCATGATTAAGCCTTTAGGTTAGCTTTTGAGGGGTATAATTAATTTTTCTCTATGTGTGATTTATTTTGTGTCCCCCTTCTTGCGCTCCCTGGGGGTTAGTGTTGCACACTTCCCGGGAGTCCAAAGAGACGTCCTTACGTCAGGTTTGGTTTGAGAGTAAGGGTGGTTTTCACTCGTTGTTGTGCTTTTTCACCAAGTGAACTCCTCGCTTGATCCGCCGGCCTCGGTTCTTCGACCTTGGGTCCGTGCCGCCGTGTGGTTTTGTTCCTCTTTCTCCCCCTGCCTTGTGATCTTTATGGTAGTGTGCCACTATCCCTCCTTCCGGCGACCTGGCATGGCCGGCGGAAAGAGATATGTTCTGTAAAGATAAGGACTTCGGCGTGCCGCCCGGCCCATTGCTGTGTTTACCCCGTTTTTTACGGCGGCTGTGTGTAAACATACCGGCGCCTGCTAGCAATTTTTTATAATAGCACGCAGATACCCGCCGCCAACTGGCCTAAACAACGATGACTTATGTCATAGGATGGCACTCCGTTCTTCTGAGTGACTCGACGCCTCTAGAGATTTTTTGGTTGTTTCTTCGGCGGTTTTTCTTAGCAGGGCCGCCAAATTTTATTTTACAAATACTTCGAAACTCTCCAAATGTCCCGGCGTTTGTACTTACCTACACACCTCCCGACGGAAATTGCTACTTCCTAGAGGTACCCTTTTACTCGGCCCGCCGAGGGAACTCGCCCTAAACGATAGCCTATCGCAATAAGATTCCTATGTGAGGATGTCTATATAACCTCGACCTCAGGCTTAATCGCCCTACGGCGATACAGTTAGGAAGTTCAGATTATATGCCATAGTCTACACGTTTCTTGGGCCAGTGACATTTGTCACAGGTAAGCAGTTCTATACCATATACCCCCAATATTGTAGCAGGATTAAGTCCGGCCGAAAGTTAGTATAGTGGTGCCTATTTTCTAACTTTCCAGCGGACTTGCAATGAAATGTTTTAACACCTCTCAGGTTATCCTTATGAGCATTGATTCCTGGAAATTCTTTCCAGATCAGCTCGGCGAGGAACCATCCAGTTCCCGGTGTGGGGAAGGGACAATAAGGGGGGGGGGGTATCAGTGGTTCAGTGTAACTTTTAACTTTTACCTCCACACATAACCCCTTTTTTTGGAATCTAACATTCTCATAATTGCACACTACGATTGCGGCAAGATGCATCTAAGTGTGCCTCTGGAATTCCCAGCAATGCCCGGTGGGCATAGATCTTTTTTGCGGACTAGTTTTTTTTTTGTATAGATCATTCGGGCCTTGCAACCTTGATCGATAGATACCTAAATGGCCACAGTGTGGAAATTATGGGCAAGTGCTAACTTTGAAACCAAAATTCCCAGAGTCAGGGGTATCATTGCATCTACGCAACCAATACTCATCACTTAGCTGGGCATTTAGCCTTTTGCAATAACCAAGACCCAGTGTGATAAAACCTGAAACCCCCTGCACCCCCCGGTACAAGAACTCTCCAGTCTTCTCCGGACATCGTTCTAGATTGACACTCCCGAGTACTCGAGCCTAGTCGCCAGAAAGGGTAAGTCAATTTTGTTTTCCTTATAAATCTAAGGTAAGAGAGGTCAATCAGTATCTCAATTAATGGTTCCTGCGATTAATTAAGCCAGGCTTACGGCTCATAATTGTCATGCAGTCAGGCCTGCGAGACAGCTCGGTTGTTTCAGCTGAACTTCAGCCGGCGAGACGTCTCTCTCTTTTATCCTACAATAAAGTAAGGAAGACGATGCAACGTTGCTTGCCATTATTTTTGTTCACGAATCTGTCATAAGTTACGGATACGAGCTCTTACGGATGACGAAGTTGGATGCATTCATCTGTAAATTAAAGACATAAGTCTTACAAGTAAAATGTGGTAATTTATACTTTCGGGTTATGGACCATATTACACGCATATCTGTAGACAGCAGCTTGCTTTGGATCTACAGGTGGGATTCTTAATATAGGTACTTGAAACTGCACATCTACAAGCCTAGATGGAACGGTTCAAGTTCAACCTAATACTATGAATAAGACTACGCCTCGGTTTGGCTAATCCATGAGAGTCCCGCCGCGGTGGACAGCCGAACTTGCAGACTCGGAACGGCACTCAGAATTCGTATACTTGGGTTTCATCATGTGTCGCCGGTAAGGGGACATGTGACAAGCACAATTATAGTGTTTTCCCTACCCGACGTTCATCTAAATGCGATGAGTTAGGGGATCTAGTCCTTGTCTCATTCTTTGGACTTTAGTTGTCAATGATGAACACAGTCTAATTAGTAGGCCTTTTCTCACTTTCTCCAACTATTCGAGTCTCGTTCGGTTGGTATACATTACGAACTCAGTAAGGGACAACTGGGTTTCCAGTCAGAGGTACAAGTTTGTTACTCAATGACCTCTCGATTTCGTTCCCACTGGGATATTGGAATTGAGGAAGGTTACACAAATATATTTCGGGAATTTATGACCGGTGAAATGGGGGGGGGGTTGTTCACCCACGATTAAACTCTACGGACATAGCCCGCCGGCGTTCACTATCTCCCGGTCAAAATGCCACGAACGGATGGGCGATCTTAGTCGCATCAGTCCCCGGGGTTTTTAAAGATTGACTCAGTAGCAGTGCAAGCGATCATCTGGGGTATGACCCAGTGTTTTTCCTAAGCCATAAAATGTCTCCAAAATTCTCGACATAGCATATACCGTGCCTCACGGGCCACATATCACTCAATGCAGGGGAATAGAATTATTTTCGCTTTGAAGCTCGTTGTACAAAACTTGTCCGGCAAGCTGTTTTACCCCTGTTAGTCCAGGGCATACAGATGTTTTGGTATCTAGACGACTGGCTAGTAGTGGCGAACTCTATGGAATTATGTCAAGATCATGTAAACCAAGTGTTAGCTCATGTAAAAACCCTAGGGTTCAAGGTGAACTTGGCGAAGTCTCGCCTTGTCTCCTCAAGGACTATTCAGTGGATAGGGCTGGTCTGGGACACCGCCAATCTGACTCTTACTCAGAGTGTGGACAACCGGAGCAGGTTCCGCAAGATACTGTTCCATTTTTCTCCACAGTCTGGATACGACCAGGAAAACGTGGGATTCCCTAGTCGGCTCTCTCAACTGGATACAATTAACTGTGAAGTTTGGCCGGTTGAAAGTCAAACGATTAATCCTGGAAGGCAACAAAGTTTTCCCTCTCTCGCCGGAGAAGAAATTATGGCCAATTTCTCTATTAATCCACAGCTGACTATCGGTCTGGGCCAAGCGAGAAGTCCTCCACTCTGTCACGACATGGGTTTCTCCCTCGCCTACGGTGGGGGTAGACACAGACGCCTCAGGGGGCACTAAGTTGGGGCTACCAGTCCACCCTGGGCCATTAAGGTCAAGGCACATGGTCGGCCGACAGTCAGTCCCATATCAACAAGCAAGAGCTTTTAGTCCCCCTCTCTTTTTTCTCCAAACTCACGGCGTGACTTTACAAAACAAATCAATTGCGTTCCAAATGGACAACCAAACTGCAGTTTTTTGTATTCAGAAACAGGGCTCAGTGAGGTCACGAGAGTTGTTGAAGGTTTCCGAACGGATTTTCGCCCTGACCGAATCACTAGGGATTTCCCTGCATGCAGCATATCTCCCCGGCATGGCGAACGTCTGGGCAGACGCTCCCTCCCGCAATTTTAGTGTACTTTCATGACATTGTAGTAGCAGTCCTTTTCCTATCCTCCTACGTCCTCCTCGCCTCCTCAGCCATGCTAGTGCACTGGTATATGAGGCTGGATTTAGTGTTTTTTACCAGGGGTTGGCCGCGCCACCTTTCAAGTCTTCTGCACGTCCGGACTACGCCGGTACACGTAAGCGCACGCCAGAAACAGGCCCCGGGACGCTAGCCTCCGCCTCACCCAGCGCTAAGTAAGAAATGTTAGAACCTTCTGAATGATGGTTGGGGTCAAACACTAGTGGGCACGTGATCAACAGTCACGGGGGCATGCGAACTCCGCTAACCCCGGGCCTGACACGCAAAGGAAAGGCTTCTCCCTTAACACCTTAAGAGCGGCCTATGCGGTTTATTTATATGTACCGCCCAGCGGGGTGTTTTTAGCCAAAATAGGGCTGTTTACGTGATCATTTTCATGCCTAAATAAGACCCAGAATGTAAAACAAGTACCTATCCCTGAAAGGGCATAAACAGAGCTTTCGAATGACACCATAACGATCCTTTTATGATGGCTAGTTTTCTTGCAATAACCGTGCAACGCGAGTGTAAAAAGCATGTAATTCGGTACTTTCCCCATATAATTCAGTATGTAGCGAGTGAGAGAGGGAGGAGGGAGCTGAGATTCGTGTCAGTAGGTTCGCCGCGGTGGTCTGGAGCAGTCATACGCTCGCTACTCTCCTGCCACCACTTGTCTCTCTCTCTCAGCAACATTACGTGCTGAAATTGCCACTCGACCTATGTCGAGCGCCGCCACATAGTCCAGCTTTATTAAATACGACTTAAGTGGTGAGCCGCTTAAGGGTTAAACAGCCAATATCTTAAAAGAAATTATAGTTTAAAAAGAAACGTCCGCCGGCAGTTGACTACCCTTATACCTTCGGTATGCCAGGTTACTGACGATTCGGCGGATATGTTGACTCTATGTTGAGGGTAGATAAGTCTCGGTGTTTGTAACACAGAGACAGGGTTACCTACCGTTACACTGTAGGTTCCCTATGGAGTACCAACTTTAGTTTCCGTTTATGTGTGACACAAACATGAACAGTTAGTTGGTTCTCTCCATATATTAACTTTTTTGGATTGACGAGCGTTAAGCACGCAATGCCGTGTCTTTTACTTCGCGATCTGGGTGGGATCCCGGCGTCAGAAGGGATGATTCGTCCCGGCAGGTGAGCTCACCCTACAAGTCTTTCAGAGATTTTTTCCCTTTCTTTTATCATCCTCTAATCAATCGAATTGTGTCCACGTAATGGCCTGATCTATGATTAGCCCAATTACCCGAGTCAGGGGCAGCTCAAGAGCAGATTCCTTCTCTATGTTATTAACTTTTGGCCCGGAACGTTTTTTACTACATTCCCGTTTTTCTTGTGGTCGGCTCCTCCCCTTTTACCAAATGTTATGTTAACCTAAAGCAGACGTAGTCGTACTCTTCTTTCAATTAACTTTTCAAATTTTACGGTGTTAGTTCACCATTCTTTATTGTCTTTCCCAAGTTCTCCTGGAACAAGTGGAGCAAGGAGACCTGGTTCAACAAGACAGAGTGCCGAGGCATTCAGCCAATGAGTTTCATACTTACAGGATTCCCAGTGGGACACCAGACAAGTTAACTCTGGTAGCAGTCCCCACGAGTTGTAGGACTCCCTCTGATCTTTTAACCTATATTTTGTCTGTAGCCACCACAAGCCTTACGAACTTGTCAGTTCCCTCTTCTCTAACCCCTATCGTTAGGACAACATCAATATAGGAGGGGGACCGGAGTCACTTACAGTTCCTTTACGGTCCCATTAATGTTCCAAATCTTCCATGTTCAGATTTTTTATGCCGGGGGGGAGGAGGGACAGGGCCACGGCCACTCAAGGCTACCGGCCAGTTTTCAAGGTTCTTGCATAATCCTCTTAGGCTAGTAGCACTTTACAGCCCCCCCCCCCCCCCCCTCCGGCGTACGAGGCGTAATAGCCAGCTGTTTTTTCTGGTGCTATTACATTACTCAATGTAAATACATTTTCCTCACTCTACGCCAATTTGCTAGAGTCCGTTGTAATCAGAGAGGGTGCCCCGATCCCAGGATTAACTGCATATGTTTATCCCTTTTTTCGAAATTTAGAATTAAAGTTGCTTCCAACTTCCTTTTCTCTACATCTGGGTTAGGGCACTCTCTCAGTGATGCGCTTTTTACTACTTGTATTCCGGACGTTAGTCATTAGTACTGTGATCAGTAACGCCCATTTTGGGCTAAGAAAAGGGGGGGGTGGGATATCCTTACCTTTAGATACCTTTAGATGTGTTCGCCGCTCTTCTAGCGGCACCAAGGAGCGCGACGCCCCTCGCTATGGGTGGTGATTTGATGCAGTAGACTGTTTGAAGCGACAGCTCGTTCCCTTGCGAGGATGGGCTCGTCTGGCACTTTTTGCAGTTCGACATCTAGGGCTCTCTTGAAGTTGTCTAACGAGATGTCCCTCATGTCTCTTACTCGCCGTGGGAGTTTGTTGAAGAGACGTGGGCCTCTGTGTGATAACCAGCCCTCTCGCAGAGAGCCCATAGCACCCCTGTTATTCATCCGGGGGATTTCGCATTCCCAGCCTCTCCTATCACTGAATTTCATGACTATCGGAGTATGTAGGTTTGGTACTAAACCCTCTGCGATTTTCCACGTGTATATTATTAGGTAACATTCTCTTCTACGTTCCAGTGAGTACAGATTCAGTGCTCTTAAACGCTCCCAATAGTGTAGATGTTTTATCAAACTTATATGCGAAGTGAAATTTCTTTGTACACTCTCTACGTCATTTATTTCACCTGCTTTGTATGGGGATGTTAATACGCTACAGTATTCAAGCCGCGGTAGCACTAGAGATTTGAAGAGCGTTATCATAGGCAATTCACCGCGTGTTTTAAAAGTACGCAGAATCCAACCCGTTAGACGTTTCGCAGCCGCCACTTTGACCTGGTTATGTACTTTGAAACCCATATTTTCAGACATTAATACCCCAAGGTCTTTCACACTGTCTTTCCGTTCTATTATGTGGTTAGATTCTGTTAAGTAATTTGTAATTTCTTTAACACCATTATTATCTCCGTACCGTATTAATTGGAATTTTTCCTCATTGAATTGCATGTTGTTTTCACTGGTCCACTGGAACACTACATTCATGTCTTCCTGCAGTCGGCCCGTGTCCTCTTGTGTGTTTACTATCTTGCTTAATTTTGTGTCATCAGCAAAAGACGACACCGTACTGTGTCTGGTCTTGGTATCTATGTCGCAAATTAGTATGAGGAACAGAAGGGGCGCTAGCACTGTTCCTTGGGGCACTGAGCTTTTGACATCCGAAGGCTCAGAAGTGACTTGGTTTACTGCTACCGATTGTTTTCGGTTTACGAGGAAATTGTATATCCACCGTCCGATTTTCCCAGTTATACCTTTTGCTTTCAGTTTGTGGGCTATTATACCATGGTCACATTTATCAAATGCCTTAGCAAAATCGGTGTAAATGACATCCACGTTTTTCTTTTCTTCTAGCGCTTTAAGAATTTTGTCATAGTGTTCCAAAAGTTGTGAGAGACATGATCTTCCCGCTCTGAACCCATGATGACCGGTGTTGTGTAGTTCATTTGTCTCCATGAATGTTGAAATTTTGCTTCGTAGGACTCGCTCGAAAACTTTAATGATGTGAGAGGTTAGAGCTACCGGGCGGTAGTTTTTTGGTAGTGCTTTACTCCCTCCTTTATGCAGTGGGGCAATTATTGCGTTTTTCAAGCTATCTGGTATGTCACCAGTGTCTAGACTCCTTCTCCACATTATAGCCAGGGGTTTTGAGAGGTTTTCCTTATATTTTTTCATTAGGATCGAATTCCATGAGTCCGGGCCTGGTGCCGAGTGGGATGGCATGTTGGAAATGGCCTCTTCTATGTCTTTTGGACCGAAATCAATATCCAGCATCTGAGGGGTTTCCGTGGGGGAGGTTTCCATGAAAAATATATTTTGGTCTCTGATGACTTTTGTTTCATCAGGCTCACTGAATGCCATTTCATACTGCCTGCTTAACCCGGCAAGCGCGATAGGCCTCACGGAAGGCTTCCTATAGGGAACGCGATAGGCCTCACGGAAGCAGGACCATAAAAAAAGCCTTCCATAAAAAAAAAGGGCCTATCAAAACAAAGGAATTTGTCTCTAGGTGAGATAATTCCCCTCCAGTACTCATCCATGTAAATCTCACCCACCCCCCTCCCCTCCTTCCCCACCTTATTCCCCCCTCCCTCCCCTCCTCAATTATCACCTATTTTTCCTCTTATTATCATCATTTATCGGTTATTTTTCTCTCCCGCGATAATGTAGCACAAGTGGGTTGCATAAAAGATCGTTATGCAACACCCAGACACCGGCACACACCGCCTCGCTCGTCTCAGTTGACTCCCAGACAGCGAGAGGGGAGGGCTGCCTGTCTCTCTCTCTCGCCTGAGATTATGACCGGGTGGCCAATATCTTCGTTTTTCACCACCCAAATGCTTTTCCCACTTATTTTAGCACTCTTGAAGGTTCATATATACATCATATATGTAAAATAAAAGCATACCGAAAACAAATAATGGTTTATATTGTAAATATAACGAATTCTGTCAGAATCCAGGGCTAGAAATGCACAAATAACTACCCTAGCACCTACGTCTATATCGCGCTTGTCAGGTTAAGAGTTCGCTCATTTCATTTTTGTCCCCTGTGAAAGAGCCGTCCCCTTTGCTCAGTGGGCCGATGTTTGATGTTGTTTTTGCCTTTTGTTTGGCGTATGAAAAGAAGTATTTGGAATTTTCCTTTATACCTGCAATAGCTTTCCTCTCCTCTTCCATATGTTGTAGTTCATATGATATTCTTAGCCTTTGTTCAATTTCCACAATTTCTCTATCTATTTCGACCTTTTGCCTATCCTGTAGATTTTGATGTGTGCATCTTTGTGTGAGTAATTTTCTTCTTCTGTACAGCCTCCTCCTTTCCCGATCTTGTTTGCTTCTTCGTTTTGTTTGTCTTGCAGGTATATGGTGGCTACAGATTTGGGTCATGGTTTCTGTTATTAAGACTAGACATTCTGCTGGTGTCAGGTTATCCATTAAATCTTCCCAGTCTATTTCCTCCATTTCTTGATTTACCTCTTCCCATCTAATGTTTTTGTTATTGAAGTTAAATTTACTGAAGGGGCCGGTTTTTGTTCTCGATTCTGAGGTTGTCTGTACACTTTCTAAGGTTGTTTTGATCTCAATTAATTTATGATCTGAGTATGTTGTGTCCGATATGTTAATGCTGTGTACTAGAGAGTCGTTGTTAGTGAAGACCAGGTCTAAGATATTGTTTTCCCGTGTGGGTTCAGCAATATGTTGGGTAAGACTAAAAAAATCACAAAGTTCAAAAAGCTCTCTCGTATTAGTATTTGCTTCTCCGGTGTTATTTGCCACTAACTGGTTTTCTAGTTGTCTCCATTTAATGTTTGGTAGGTTAAAGTCTCCTAGCCATATAATATTTGGTGTTGGGTTCCCCAGGGTTTCCACTTCTGATTTTATTTTGTTGAGCTGGGATTTGAATTCTTCTCGGGATGAGTCTGGAGGCCTGTATGTAACAATAACTGCTAAATTTAGGGATTCTATTTTAACTCAAAGTATTTCTACCACTTCATTACTGTTATTTAGGAATTCAGTACATATCAGTGAGTCATGTATGTACAAGGCTACACCTCCATGTGATCTATGCGTTCTGTCCGCCCTATGTAGGTTGTAACCAGGAATCCATACCTCACTATCTTCCTGATCTTTAATGCGAGTTTCTGTGAGAGCCGCAAATATAGCGTTTCCTTCTTCTAGCAGGCCCCTAATAAATGGTACTTTGTTCGTGGTTCTATTTTTTAGGCCTTGGATATTTGCAAACAAGATTGGGGAGGGATTGTTTGGAGTACTATGTGTACCTAATAGTCTTCGGGATGTATTGGCCACTCTTGGGAGGCCAGGAGGTGCTCGAGGTGTTCTATGTGCTCTTCCATCTCCCTCAGTCTCTTCATCTTCATCTGCCCTTTCCCTCCTTGCCTTTTTCCTCTGTCTCGTCCTCGCATAGCTAGAGAGTTTTTTGGGCTACCATTCGTGTTAGGTCTAGCATATCTCCAAGTCCCTTTAATATGAAAAGCTGGGCATTTCATATTGTAGCAGGTCTTGTTCTCAAGTGATGTCTTGCAAAGGGATGGGTGGTGGTATTTGCAGGTTTCACCAAATCTACATTTTCCATGACTGGTTATGTTGTTGCAAATTTTGGGATGAGCAAATCTACATGCATTCCCATTATATTCGCCCTTTTGACCAAACTAGCACCTTTCCAGATAATATCTGCACACTGGTGTAGACAACCCCAGTAGGTGTGGCTGGGGCTGCAAGGGGTTATGTGGTGAGGTAAGTGTGGTTGTGGGTGATAGTGGGCTTGGTGTATGGGTGGGTGAGGCCTGCAGGGGGGTGGAGTTGCGGGTCGGTTGTAGGTGGGCAGGTGGCAATGGTGAGGGGGGAGATGATGTGAAAGGGGAGCCTGATATGGGGGCTTGTTGCATCCTATGTTCATCCTGCAAATTTATTTGATCAACAGCAGTAGGGTGGTCAATGGCCATAGATGGGATTAATGTGGGTGTTTTCTGGGTCTGGGGAGGTGTGGGGAGATGTGCGGCAGGGTTTGTGGATATGTAGGGTGCGAAAGGTTGTTGTTCGGCAGGCGATGTGTGTTGATGTGCAGGAGGCAATGTGGGCATTTTCATGGGAAGGTGTGCGTGTGTGGGTTGTGATATTAGTATGGGCCCTGAGGCCCCAATAGTTCCCCATTTTCTGTGAAAGGTAGCTATGTCTTGGCTATATTTCAGTCTATCTTGTACTTCTGTATTTTCTATAGTCTGTATGACTTGCCATGTGATATCGAAACAACTATCGCAGAAATGGAGGTTATTCCCTCTTGTATTGTACGCCTCATTTATTGGTGTCAATCCTATGCAAATCCAGTGGTATAGTTGCTTGCATATCCGACATGCGGTGCCATTATGCATGTGTATATTCATCTTACAACTCGTACAGTTGTCTCTGGTAAACTTTTTTTTTTTTTTCCCCACCCGCCCTTACATGGGGGAGAGAGAGAGAGAGAGGAGGGGGGGGGGCTTGGAGGACAAGGAGGTGTTTGTTACGCGGTTTGTGGGGAGTGTGGGGGGGGGGGGAGTGCCACTCGTTTACACTCGTTATGTTTAAACTTTAAGTAACTTTAAGTAACACTTTCAATAATTATCTTATGAAACAGAATTCTCACTGCCCTAACCACTTTTTTCCCGTTTTTGGTCGACTGTTTAACGGAATATACGGCACTCTAGGAAAATAACGAACTTTCCAGGCTACCTATACCTGTATATAGTATCTATTTTAATTTTCATATTTTACCTATCAACTTGATTCAACACTGCTCAGGTTCGAATTTTCACCACATTTGGTTGCGTGGGAGATCTTTCTCTCCAATAACGTCACTACTAACCTGCGATATGGTCGAGAAATAATCTGCACTGATTAATTTGTTTAAATATTGTTTTTCTCTGTTTGCTATTATTTACGATATTTGTTTTGTCGGTACCCTTTCCTGTCGAGGTTAAGTTTCGCTTTTGGTAAAATCGTATAG
Organism: Paralithodes platypus; assembly: GCA_032716605.1. Classification (NCBI taxonomy): domain Eukaryota; kingdom Metazoa; phylum Arthropoda; class Malacostraca; order Decapoda; family Lithodidae; genus Paralithodes; species Paralithodes platypus. The sequence continues at coordinate 71,863,427 of CM064487.1, forward strand.
GGGGAGGGGAGGGGACGTGTCCAGGAGAGCGAGGGGATATATGTGTTTATGGTCTTTGCGGTCACTGAGGGTATTTTGTTTACAGCATACGTCCTGTTCCCAAGCTAAAGGTTAAAAGTTCCCCTGACTTTAATTCTCTGTATTATACTTTCCTAGTTTATTTACGTGATATACGATGTTCACTATCACTTTTAACTTAGGCTTCCTATTTTCCCATAGCCCTGTTTGATTTCATAGGACTATATAGCTAACACTTTGCTTTTGGGACGTAACGGTTTTTTCTTTCCCTTCTTCTTTCCACCCGCCTATGGGCCTGCCCTAGGCCTGTCCTAGACCAGCGCCGTGGCACTGCTGTAGGAGTTAACGGATTTTTTCTCCAAAACGCGTATATCTCTCCAGATATTTTATCAATCGGTTCGATTTTGCACTTCACAGAACCGCGACACTACGTTTGTTTTAGTGTGTGATTTTTTGGAAGTTTAATCACCAGTATCCCGCGGGATAGTCGAAAAATCCCGGACCGCGACGGATGTGACCCTCCTCTCTGACTGACTCTATGACTCTATATGCGGATCCCAGTACATGAGAAGGACCCCCCTCCGTAGGACTACAAGGTCATACAGGGCAAGCTAGGCGCTGCTTCCGACGGGCCTAGCCCAAGTATATGTTTACGAGCTATGAAGCTCGAAAGAATTGTTTAGTTATTATTTAAAAGTTCATACAGGGCAAGCTAGGCGCTGCTTCCGCCGGGCCTAGCCCAAGTATATGTTTACGAGCTATGAAGCTCGAAGAAATTGTTTAGTTATTAATTAACAGTTATTTATCCATTTTTGAAAGCATAGTTAAAGCTTATTTATTTATTTATTTTGTGAAAAGCTTAGTTAAAGCTTATTTTACAAATAGTATAAAATTTTACGCTATTTTAGCGAGTACCAAAGGTCACATTGTATATGTGAAATTAAGGTTTCTATGCTAGTTTCACTAGATAGAACGGTGATGTGATTGGTCGAAGTGACTCAATGTGTGGACCGGAGAAACAAGCTGGGATCAGCCCAGGTTTCTGGTCAATGTGATTAGGAGTTTTGAATTAGCTCTATGTATCGCAAATTACAACAAACACCTCCTGTAAGAGGACCTCATGTACGAGGACTATGTTGTTCGAGCAGGCTTCTTTGAAGCAACGCACTGCTCACACTCTTTCATATTTTATATTTTCTATATTGTTTGCAAACAATAAAAATACCTTATTCTGTTATACGGTTTCTTGACTTAACCTGCGGTTACAGAGGTTACGATATTTTGCGAATGTCCACCTCCAGTCTTGGAATTCAGGCAACATCGTCAATGATGAAGGGGCCACTATTAAATTATAGGTTTGATTCCCGAAGGGAAGTAGAGAAAACCTAATATTTAGTAGGGGCCCTGGAATCATTGACGATGAAGGCCCTCCCAGCCATCCCCTTCCCATTCGCTGATATTTTTGAGGTTTTTATCTTGATATATCATTGAAGGACAAATTGTTGCGCTTAGCGAGAGGCGGTAAGAAGCCACAACACGAGAAAATCCACCGAATGTGGGAAGCTTGTTGATAACAGTATTTAAGTGTTAAATTTTTTCCCTTTTTATTCTCTTATTTTTTTACGAAAGTTTTTTCGTAGTGGGTACCCGATCTGTGACGACACCATAAGACAAGTAGCGTTGCACTTATGAAGATGACTCTTTTTCTTCCCCGCGGCGGTTGGTTCAAACGGCTGACGCACATTTTGAATGGAGACTATTATACTAATAGGCAACATTGTCAATGATTCCGGGGCCCCTACTAAATATTAGGTTTTCTCTACTTCCCTTCGGGAATCAAACCTATAATATATAAGTATTAAAATCATAGAGTGGTATGTCCTCCTCCACTTATGTTTTAATATCTTTAATAGTGTAATAGTACCTATATATGTTAATCTTATTATTCCTGGCACCCCAGAAATTAATATAGTTATATTTATTGGGTTACCTTCAGTATAGTGAAAACGTTGAAAGACTCAGGCAACCCTACCTTTCATAATTTTTCTATTAAGAAGTTATACTAGCATTTTCTCACAGAGATCTAAGGTAGAAAGATCTTTTGTGTTATAAGGGTTTAGCGAGACACCCTCACGAGCACTCTGCATATATAAATCCTAGTCGCAAATTGTCTGTGGCACCCCACCAGGATTTGCGACTAAAAGGTTAACACCGCCCCGAGTTCCTTGCACCTCTTATAAGGGTTAGAGACAGTCAAGAAGAGCCGTTATCTAAACTCTTCTTGTGTTAGTCCAATATTATGTTAATCCGGCAAGACCTGAGACATAATATTCAAAACCTCTTTTCAAGAGTACCTGAACAGAACTCCATCAACGATTAATATAAAGGTCAGGATAGTCAAGTATTTTTTGGAAACTATATGCCGAGAATACTTGCGTTAATCCGATATGGTGACCAACTGTTTCTCCACTAGTTACGGAACCATATTGAAGACCCCAAGCCCATTAATCCAACTGTAACTTCTTCACACGACTGGCCAACCTGGACGGCCCACAGAGCATCAGAAGAAATATCAACTAAGTGTATCTCTCCACCAAGAAAAGATATAATATAGAAACTACTTTAATTCAGTATCAGTGACGAGATACCAGACAAGTTAGAGTTCAAAGTGACCGAAGTAAATAGAGTTCTTAATACCTCGAATACGTGAAAATTGTATAAAAAGTGTCCTACGAAGTTAATATATAAAGAAACATAAATATCAAGACGTCCTCGAAATAACGCTCTTTAGTGCGACGTTTTAACTTAACAAATAATCAATAAAACAAATTAAGACGGATTTTTACCTATTCATTATCTCTGTCATATTTCCGCCAAGTGAAAAATAAACAGAGTCCGTCCAACATGAACTTCGAGTTATAGAAATGAAGTGTTACAGAATCTAGTGAATATCCTAATCACGATAGCTTACGTGTTCACCTATAAAATACGTCTATGATACCCGTAGTACGATACTAGTGAATTTATTATAAATAAGAAGATTTACATACACCTTCATGAACTCTGAAAATATCTCAGTGGATACCATAATGTTAGCCAATGTTAGACTTGGCACACAACAATGACCGCGAAAAAATCGCCGTAGCATTATTGCACATGATGGGCTTGGGAAAAGCCGTTTCCCTAGTAGCTAAACAGGTAACGCCAGAGCTTACCTGGAACCAGTTTCGATCCCTAGTGATCAAGGTCATAAGGCCACCCTTGGGCTCACTCATTGCCCCAAAGATAAAAATCGACGACATTAAGTATGAAGGGAATTTATATGTCACCCTTGCACACTTATATAGATATGCGAGGACCGCATATAGCTCCCAAGATGCCAAGCAACAAAATGAGCATATATTCACTGCATTGCTTAACATCCTTCCACCTCACATCATCGCTCATCTAGACCTATACGGCTCATTCGAGGAGCACATGCTCTCCACCAGGGAAATGTGCCAACTCGACGAAGTTGTGTACGAAGGACACCTGGACGTCACCCTGGAAGAGGTATTTTTACACGTAGGATCCGCGTGTAACTCGAAAACCAGAGAATACCAAGAACAGCAAGTTTTCACCTCCCTGTTGAACATCCTTCCGGTGTACGTGTACCACCATTTCGCCAGCCATGGGACAGCAAGTTTCCGACAGAACCTACAGATGATACGGGAGCTCTTAGAGACAACTCAAGATACAGCAGACTCTCCAAGCAACTCGCCATCCAGGACAAATAGTGGAAAAACTTCCGACACTACAGTCAACTTGCTCCCAAGGTCAGATCACCTCCATTCATCAACTCTCATATTCCCCCTCGATCAATGAAACTTCCTCGCCTAAATTAATTCCTCAAGCAACTCTCTCTCTTTCACCCTCAATCCAAGAGAATTCCACACACCTTTCAATTCCTCAACAACCTACAACCCCTAATGCCCTCCTCCATTCATCAACTCTCTCCTCTTCCCCCTCGATCTATGAAACTCTCCCACTTAAACCACCTCCTCCACCAACCCTCTCTTTTTCCCCCTCGATCGACGATACGTCCTCACTCCCATTACTTCCTCAACAACCTCCAACCCCTAATGCCCTCTTCCATTCATCAATTTTCTCCCCTTCTCCCTCGATCAGTGAAACTCCCTCATTTGAATCAATTCCTCACCCAACTCTCTCTCCTTCACCCTCGAACAAAGAAAATTCCTCACTCCCTTCAATTCCTCAACAACCTACAAACCCTAACGATCCCTTCCCGACCCCGCTTCAAACCCCACAATCTGTTTCACCCTCGACTCTATCAACCGTAATAACTCCACCCAAACTCAACTTACCTTCACACCCCACCATCCATAACCCACCATCCTCTCATATCTTATCTCCAACCCTACCTCAGAAAAGCAAAACCTCAGTAAACAATCCCAAAATGCCACTGACATCCCTATCTACAATTCCATGCTCTAAGCTACCATCACTTCCCTAACTCCTTCAACACCACCCTCAACCTATACCAGCCTCCAAGATATAAACTCAAGTTTTTCCCCACCTTCCTCACCTACCCTCGCTCACAACCCTATCCACAAGACTTTCTCACCAAAATCAGTTCCACCCTTACATAAAGATACATGCTCACCTTCATCTCTCAAATCCTCACCACCCATATCCATTACCATCTGTAAGAAATCCGCCAACGCCCCCTCAATCAAACCCTCCAAACCCTGTGAACACCTTCATCAATCATTAACACCCAAGAAACCTCAAGTACCGCCTACCTCAATTCCCCACACATCCTACAACCCTCTCCGCTTTTACTTCAACCGCCCCAACCTCCACATCAAATGTTTTTCCCACTCTCCAACATACCACTCCCACTTCAAGCCTACCGCAGCACTCCTTCAACCTCAACTAACCACCAAAGTAGCACCCTCTCTCTCGCCTCAGACAAAGTAACCAACCTCTCACCCTCATTCCAACAAATCATCGCCTCCTTCAACTAATATCCCAAATCTCTCCTGTACCTACCACCAAAACACAATGTTCAACTCTAATCAACCCCACATGTGCATCCTCGCTGTCAACTCCGACGAAATAATCATCTACTCAACCACAAAACGATTCACACTTCCAGATCATCCTCACCTAGTACTGCCCCCTGTCATAATCCAATTTAATGTCCATATTCCTAAACCATTCTCTCTCCTGAACATCCATTTTCTACCTCCGCACTGCGATCAACCACAAGAACAGCAACTTCCACAAATTTTCCATTTTCCACTCCTCCCAACTTTTGCTCCTCTCAAACACAAATCTCTTCCACAATAAACTCTCCAACTCTGCATGCACATTCACCTCCACACCTTCCCTACCAACACCTCACACCCCGACCCTCAAATCAAATCGTCACCAAATCTCAACCTCAATCACTCCTAACAATTCCATCAACATCTCTCAAGACAAAAACCTCTCTGCCACCGTGGTTTTGTCAACACAACCTTTACCAACGACATTCCGCATCCCACCCTCTCAATCTCCACGGACTCACCGTCCATTCACTCAAACCACGCCCAAGAAAACCACCAAGACAGCTCCCAACAAGACCATCGCCAAAGTACCAACCCCAAAATCTCTACATGTCTCACCTCAATCTACGCCCGTTTCTCCTGGCCAAATCACCAATTCCAACACTTCTTCCCCCGACTCAGGGAATACCGTAGTTTACTCCCTACCAACTCTTTTTCCCCCTCCAACATCAAAACTATCTCCCGATTTCAAATCTTCTAGCCATCTCACAACTAATTGCATAATCAGCAGCACATATGACACGCCAAGATCAAAACCTCAGACTCCACCACCTCCTCTCACCGAGTATTTCCCACCAACATCACCTACCCGCCACCAGGACCTACCCCGTCAAAAAACCACCAGGAAAACACTACTTACTCCACCCTTGAGGCACGAGGACATGCCTAATATAAGGGTGAGGGAAGTAAAATACCCCGGGAACGAAATCCCCGGGAACAAAATGAACAAGCAAACACGACCACACCCAAGACAAGAATGTCAGGGTCGCTCACCCCGGCAACGGAAGAGAATGTCCGAATTAGGGTAGACTAAATTATATTGAGACGGCCCATACGTTTGTCATGATAATGTGGAAATGTAGATGTCTTTATCCACAGATTAACTCTTTTATTCATTTTCCTCCAACGCACATATTTATATGACTTCTTAGCAAGAAACGATCCTTCGAGTAAACAAAACACATTATCTTCCTTCGTGTCTTTATAGAAGCCCTTGATGTCGAACTACTAGTAACAGCTGTAATAAGTTACAGAGTATTATTGAAACGAAGATTATGATACCTATCATTTTCGATGTATGTATGTAATTAGGTAAGAACCATGTCCCACAATATTAATATTACGAAGGTTATGATACCTAACATTTTTGATGCGTTATTTATGTATGTATGTAATTATGTAAGAACCATGTCCCACACACAGATTTGTTGTTTTCTATTTTGTTAATAAACACATGTACATGCCTTCTATAATCATACAACTCTCTATATTAATTTCAAACAAAACACACACGCTTCCTTCTAAAGGTTTGAACAACAACGAACCTTGCCTTTATTTGCACAGATAAGCGGAGTTGACCATCAGACTTACCAACCCCGCATGTCGTCAGTTATAACCTTAGAACATAATAACAATCGTTCTGGCATGAATTGTTTATAGAGACCACCGCCTTTTCTATAGGGAATCAGGTTAGCATGATCTGAAACTTTAAATTTACATACGAACCATTGTAGGCCTTACTGAGAAATTCACAACTTTCACAACCCGAGAGGCTAGAAAATGTGTGACAGACTTGACCCCAGGAATACCAACTAACCTCCACCCATAAGAGTCCTAACACGCTAAGGAAAACTACTGGGGAGATATAATTTGAACCTAGAAATGATAAATGTTTACTCCACTAAGACAAAGTTCACTTAATCAACTATTCCTAAAGTAAAGTTTAAGAACACAGTCTTATTTAGAAAGACATATAAAAAGCATGCGCGCGAGGCTAGTGACCCGACCCCCTAGTGACCCTCAGGGCTACCAGCCTAACCCTCTCGCCAGCAAGCTAGGAATATTATACAAAATATATGTTCTCTATGTACTATCCTTAAAATAACCACTAACAAATGTTCCAGAAGTAGAAGACGATCGACTTATATATTTTTTACTAACCATATCAGTGCACCACTTCTATAGAAATAAATAGTACGTTCTCGGGGTCAGGCAACACCAAGTTCTAAACCAGCTTTTCCCCCTCTTTGTAAACAGGCTAGCTGGACCGCGACCCTCCAGTGACTCCCAGGGCTGCCAACTTAACACTCTTGCCAGCAACCTAGCAATATTATACAAAATATATGTTCTCTATGTTCTACTTCTAAAATAATGACTAACACATGTTTCAGAAATAGAAGATGACTTACTTCTATAACTTTTACTAACAATATCAGTGCACAGCTCCTATAGGAATAAATAATACTTTCTCGGGGTCAGACAACACCAAGTTTTAAACCCCCTCCCCCCTTTTGAAAACTATATAAGCCATGGGAAATGAGAAGAAGGCAAGTAGAAATAAGCTTTCTTGAGATCGGCACCCCGCTCTGAAGGAATATTAATTTTACCCTATTCAGAAATAGTTATTGATAACGGCAACCCGAAGGCCTTATACTGTCTGTGAATATATATAAACTTTGTTTCAGGATCTTTGTTATTTGTGGCAACCCAATCACTTAACATAGAGACCTTTAATAGTTATATATACAGTATATATAAGTATTATAAGATAAGATAAGGTTGTGAAGTATGGTGTGTCGGTGTGGTTAGACTCCAGTTTTCACCTCACATTTTCCACATAATGGGTCATCCAGCAAGTACTCTACCTGTCACATAGGTGCATGAATACCTAGTGTTCACACTCTGATAAAGGACATTGCAGTTTCTTAATGGAGTGTGTGAATTTACTCTAAATTAAGTGCCGTCGAAAAGTGATCACAACAACATGGCTCCCGAAGAGACAATCTCAAGCCAGGAACCAACTCACCCCTCCCAAGATGGACTTATTATCGATGAGCTACTATCTTTCCTGACTAATAAATCCAATTTTCTGAGTACTGACGTGTTAACAAAATTATGTGTTGAATTCTATGATGAGGAAGTGATTGTGTCCTCCAAGAATAGACTGTTTGAACTGTGTGCTGAAGACAATAGTGACCGGAACAGGAAAACACAGGGTCCCAACAAAAATAGTGAGAATATTAAAGACATAATTAAGCTGATTCTGGAAAAAGGTAATAATATACCCACATTTGTTGCCCATAACCTTGGTAAACTCCCACCCATCCAATTTGATCATGTTGACGTTACTGTGCTCCTTAGTGAGATCAAGAAAACCCAGCCAGAAGTTGCTAATCTGAGAAAGTGTTCCTCAGCCCAAAATGACTGTATGAAGGACTTATTGAGTGCAACTGGTGATCTGAGTAGTAGAGTGCTAGTGATTGAGGACTACAGCCAATCCCAAGGAAATTTAATATCTTCAGGTGGCTTTCCCTCAAATAGGCCTAGGCCTACTGCATCTGTAAATGACACTAATCCAGAGCCTATAAATACCACACCTGCAGTGTCCACTACCAGCCGCACTACATCAGATAGCGCCCCCTCCACTACACAGGAGACCACGGCCACATCCACAACTGTCCACGACACAACGATCAGAACCGACGGCGACGAGACAACCTGAGGGAGGCCTAACTCCGTTGAAACCTTTGCCACAGGGGAAATTACTGATGCCACCACCAGCTGCTCCACACCAGGTGCCGGTGGCGCCTCCTCCATCACACAGGAAGCCACAGCCATAACGAGTAGAACCAACGAGACAACCCGAGGTAGGCCTAACATCAACGTAACTTCTGCCACTGAGGAAATTAATGAAGTCAACCCTGCAGTGAGGAACGTCGGAAGCGGTACACCCGCTATAATGAGTATAGCAACACCTGGGACCTATAATGTAGCTGTACGTACAGGCAACGAGCAAGGCATCACTACAACACCTGCGACGGGAAGGAGCTCGACGACAACCCCTATCGACAGGATCACAACGCCTCCACCCTCAGGTGATGATAAGGGGGAGAGTACTGTTCAAGGACAATGGTTTAGGGTACATTCCACCAAAGGTAAAACTCATCACATACCTGAGGGGGAACAGAGGCTGAATGGAGGTACCGGTACTGGTACCACAAACAATGTTAGAAATTCTATGGCTGTGCAAATTCAACCTAGGAACTTTAAGCATCAGGGGATTAAGGGTAAAAATAAAAGTACGGGGATAAGTAAAGTTAAAAAAGTGAAAAGATCACGCATAGCCAAAGTATTCGCGACAGGTTTTAAGCCAGGAGTGACGGCATCCGACTTGAAAGAATATCTCTCCAATAAACTCAGTCTTAGTATGGATGTTGAACCAATTATTCCCTGGTCTGATAGGCACACATATATTTCATTCAGAATAAACTGTGAGTGTCCAAATCCCGAGGTGTTTATGGATGAAGAACTTTGGCCAGAGGAAGCATCGGTGTACTGGTGGAGAGAACGTAGGGCACAGGTACCGGTACCAACAAATGAGGACTCTATAACTACGGTAACCCACCCTCCCAACAACTCTTAATCATGGATATAAAGTCTACTTCATCTCCCAACAATTTGCGTATTGCTACTTATAACTGTAGGGGGCTCCCTAAAACCAACAGAGGGCTTCTCCTACGCCCTGATGTAGTAGACGTGTTTAATACCAGTGATATTGTGTGCCTGCAGGAGACTTGGTATTTTAAACAGGATTTGGGTAACCTCAGTACTATCTGTGATAATTTTCATGGGTTTGGGGTCTCGACAACCGATGCTATGGATGGTCTAGTAGTAGGTCACCCACCGGGAGGAGTAGTTATTTTGTGGAGGGACTCTTTAGACAGCCGGGTTAAACCACTTGTAACAAATTTACCATGGTGTACAGGTATAGAAATAGAAGATATCCAACGGAAAATAGTTGTTCTTAGTGTGTACTTGCCCTACCAATGTAATGAAAATGAAGAATAATACCTGGAATGCCTTGGAGAGCTAAGTGCTCTTTTACAAGAACTAAATACCACCTGCTACTCTGTAATAGGGGACTGGAATGCTAATCTGAAGGACATGAGTAACTCTCTGTTTGCTAGTCATATGACTAACTTCTGTGGTGAGCATGATCTAATTATCTCTTCTCAGCTCATGCTCCCTCATAGTAGTTACACATGTGTCAGTGCAGAGCATGGGGCTCAACGTCTTGGCTAGATCATACTGTAGCTAGTGCTGATTTCCATGATATGATAACAAATATGGAAATTCAGTATACATATACAGATGAAGATCATATCCCATTGACCTTAACAGCTAGTTTGGAAAGAGCGCCAGCATTAACCCAGTCAAACAATAGTGTAAATCCAAAACTGCCATGGGGCGGGCTTGACGAGGAGGAGTGTGAGCAATTTTGCACTTTAACACACACTCTCCTTTCTGAGCTTGATCCTGGCAGTGAGGATGCCATTACCTGTGAAGACCCCAATTGTGTTAATGCTAGTCATCGAGAAGAGGTCAGCAAGCTGTACAATAATATTATATCTTGTCTTACTAAGGCTAGGTGACATAGTATTTCACAAGCATAACAAAAATATATATTTTTTTTTAACAAACCTGGGTGGAATGACCATGTTTCAGAACTATACCAGGCATCCCGAGATGCTCGTAGTGTATGGCTGGATCATAACAAACCGAGACAGGGACCCATTTTTTACATGTTCACCAGACTAAAGGCTAGATGCAAGTATGCAATCAGATATATAAAAAACAATGAAAATGTATTAAGAAGAGAAGCATTGGCCAAAAACTTTGCTAGCAAAGACACATTGGCCTTCTGGAAGGATATTAAAAAAATGCATAATAGCTGCTCACCTCTACCCATTAGTGTAGATGGGATCTCTGGTACTAATAACATAGCCAATCTTTGGAAAACACATTACCAAACTTTGTTTAACTCTGTTGGGCACCAAGGAAATACCATTGCTGCTACAACAGAGTGTAACAAAGAAGAAAAATATGACACAATTAAAGTTACAAGTGAAGAAATCAAGGCTGCAATAAGTAGGCTAGATGCTAATAAATCCTGTGGTTTTGATGGTATATATGCTGAACATTTGAGGTACTCCTCCACTCTCCTCTTGGAGAAACTCAGCAGTTGCTTTACCAGCTTTCTAATCCATGGTTTCCTACCAGAATCTATGATGTCCGTTACCTTGATACCAGTAATTAAAGACAAGGCTGGCAAAATTACATCAAAAGACAACTATAGACCTATTGCCCTCGCCAGTATTGTAAGTAAGATACTAGAGTTAAACATTTTAGACAGAATCTCAGTGTATATCTCAACTAATAGTAATCAATTTGGTTTTAAAAAGAATCATGGTACGGACCAGTGCATCTACACTCTGAAGGAGCTAGTGGATGGGTACATCAAAATGAACAGCTCTATTTTTGCATGCTTTCTTGATGCTAGTAAGGCATTTGACAGAGTCTGCCACAATATCCTGTTTGATAAATTAGCAACAAGGGGAGTGCCATCCTATATACTGAGAATCTTGAAGTACTGGTACGCCAATCAAACATTTAATGTAAGATGGGGTAACATTATTTCGGATTCCTTTACAGTAACCAATGGAGTGAGACAGGGTAGTATTCTCTCACCTTACTTATTCAATGTATATATGGATGAATTAACCCTTCTTTAGCGGCCTATGCGGTTTATTTATATGTACCGCCCAGCGGGGTGTTTTTAGCCAAAATAGGGCTGTTTACGTGATCATTTTCATGCCTAAATAAGACCCAGAACGTAAAACAAGTATCTATCCCTGAAAGGGCATAAACAGAGCTTTCGAATGACACCATAACGATCCTTGTATGATGGATAGTTTTCTTGCAATAACCGTGCAACGCGAGTGCAAAAAGCATGTAATTCGGTACTTTCCCCATATAATTCAGTATGTAGCGAGTGAGAGAGGGAGGAGGGAGCTGAGATTCGTGTCAGTAGGTTCGCCGCGGTGGTCTGGAGCAGTCATACGCTCGCTAGTCTCCTGCCACCACTTGTCTCTCTCTCTCAGCAACATTACGTGCTGAAATTGCCACTCGACCTATGTCGAGCGCCGCCACATAGTCCAGCTTTATTAAAAACGACTTATGTGGTGAGCCGCTTTTTAAGGGTTAAGTGATAAATTGAATAAAGAGCAGATTGGATGTTATGGTGGGAATAAAATCATCAACCATCTCATGTATGCTGATCTATCTATCTATTGCCTGACGCCGTGATCCCCGAAGGGGTGGCCACGAACGAACTGCCCCCATGCACCTCTGTCCCCAGTCAGTCGACGCCCCTCCCCCCAACCAGCACCGCCTTCGTTCATGTAGTTCCTCACTCCATCCTTCCACCTCATATTCGGTCTACCTCTCCCCCTCTGTCCCTCCACCTCGCTCTCGTACACCCTCTTAGTCATTCTCTCGCTTTCCATACGTTCCATATGGCCGAACCATCTCAAGTTGTTCCTTTTCACACTTTCCAGCACATCTACCTCCACACCACACCTCCTTCTTACTTCCTCATTAGTCTGTCTATCCCTCCATGTAACTCCGCACGCACTCCTTAAGTAATTCATTTCCACTGCTCTCACTCTTGGTCTGAGTCTCTCAACCAACGTCCATGCTTCGCTTCCGTAAGTCAGTGTCGGGATTACCACACTGTCATGCAAGGACTTCTTCACTTCCATACTGACCACCCTATTTCTTGTTACTGCTTTTAGCGTTCCTACAACCCTCTTCCCCTGTTGTACCCTCTCCCGCACCTCTTCATCCATAGTCCCATCTTTACTCAACACACTGCCCAGATACTTAAAAGAGTTGACGATCTCCATAGCCTGACCGTTCAGCTTCACCTCACACTCTGTGACTTCACCCCTTTCGAAGACCATAACTCTCTTCCCCGTATTTACCTTCAAATTCCGTTTTTTCGCACACTGTTCCAAACTCATTTACCAGACCCTGCAACTCCCATTCATTATCACTCATCAGAACTGTATCATCCGCAAACAGCAGTATAGGTAGCTTCCACTCAATTCCCTCCCTTTTCAGCGATACACCAACATCCACTGCTCTTGATAGTATTTCTTTCATAACTCCATCCATATATACAGTAAACAACCACGGGGACATCACACACCCCTGTTTCAAACCAACATTCAGGTCAAAGAACTCGCTCTGCTCACTCTCCATACGTACTGCCGCCTTTGCACCCTCATACATGCTCTTCACTGCTTTCAGCAACTTGCCCTCTACTCCGTATATTCTAAGTACTTTCCACAAACCTTCTCTATCCACTCTGTCATAGGCCTTCTCCAAGTCCATAAAGGCAACATACACCTTTTGTTTCTTCTCCAGATACTTCTCCACAACACAATTCAGGGTAAAATCTGATCTACACATCTCTTCCCTTCCTAAAACCTCCCTGCTCGTCGCCTATCCATTTCTCCGTTCTCACTCTCACTCTCTCAATCACTACCCTACTGTATACCTTCCCTACTACGCTTAGAAGACATATTCCTCGGTGGTTACCACACACTCCTCTTTCCCCTTTGCCCTTATATAGGGGGACTATTATGCCAGTCTTCCAGTCATCGGGTGCACTCCCCTTCTCCCATGCTAGTTTGCACATTTTCCATACCCATTCTATCACTATCTCACCACCATACCTCAACATTTCATGTATGCTCATGTATGCTGATGATCTGGTCATTATTGCACCGTCTTTTGCGGGTCTGAGCAAACTTCTTGATATATGTGAATCTTTTGGTAGTAAACATTGTGTTAAATTCAACCCACTGAAAAGTGCTGTTTTTATATTTAGATCAAAATTACTGTATAAAAGTAAACTGCCAAATTTCTCACTCAATAATCAAATTATTCAAGAAGTAAACAAAATAAAATACCTGGGACACATTATCTCAAACGATTGCTCAGATGATGCAGATATCGGCCGTCAGCGCAGACAGCTATATTTACGTGGTAACACCATCTTGAGAAAATTCCACATGTGTAATTGGGAAACTAAAGTCACTTTGTTCCGGACATATTGTTCCTCTATGTACACGGCCCATTTGTGGTGGAAGTATAAGAGAGCCACCATAAATGGTCTGTGTACATCCTATCATAATATACTCAAGATGTTCATTGGTCTCTCTAAATATGAAAGCACTAGTATGGTGTGCACACTATTGGATGTGCAGTGCTGTCGGGCTGTCATCAGGAGACTGGTGTACAGCTTTTCGCAGCGACTGCAATCCTCCAGTAACACGCTGATTGTAGCTCTTTGGTCTAGTGATCATATCTATGAATCCCGTATTATATCTCACTGGCAGAAGCTGCTGCACACATAGTATGCAATGTAATATATAGGTCTAATTGAACTATGAGCAATGATCTGTGCAATAGGTGCTAACCAACATTGAGCAATAGCCTTAGTTAGCCTATCTGTGTTATATTGTGACAAAATGTGATATGTGCTCTATTCTGTAAATAGGCCTACTGTATATTTTATTTGATTGTTTCTTTATTAATATATCTTTGTGTATAATTATTATCTGTGCTCTCACGAGAAGTGTATGTGATATGGACCATTAGGTCGTACTGTATTTATACTGTATCTATCTGATGTGTCTGGAATAAAGAATTATTATTATTATTATTAGGGGTTCGTCCCCTACGGGGAACCCCTATTGTAATAATTAAACCTGGGATTTCATCCAAATTCTTCTTACGCGCCGGTTTCGACGCAATAACTCCAGAACCGCTTTTTGGATCGGGATCAAACTTTCACAAGAGGTGCGTTTTTGTGTTGGGCAACTTTTGATATGCTAAACATCGGGCATGGTGGCCAAAAAGGTCCGTGGCAGCCGATTTCCCGAAAAACTTGACGCCTAAATACCGTCTCTCCCACTCACAGGAAACGACTGGGCTTTGGCATACGCACTCCCCTACTAATGCTCCGCAAATTTTATAGAGAAGGTTTGCTTTTTCACATGGGGTTTTTTCCGGCAATCTTGAAAAAAACTCGAATTCCACTTAACCCGGGAGCTGCGGGGAGACTCTTAAGAGTTCCCCCGGCGCACTGCGGGGAGACTCTTAAGAGTCAGAGAAAAAAAAAATCAACTTTTGACATCGAAATTTTTTTTTTTTTTTTGGCCCCTGGGCCATGCAAAATCTCAGTCCTCTACCTCCCCTCCTTCCCCACTTTCCTCCTCTCCTTCAGTTATCACCTATTTTCCCTGTTATTCCCTTATTCTGAGGTATATTTTCGTGCTAACATTAGAAATCCGATTGGCGGGTGTGGTCATCACTGATAGCAAGCGAGTGCAAGAGAGAGAGAGAGAGTATCGATCGACTGTGTCTCAGTAGCCTTGGGGGAAATTGGCGGGAAAGCAGATTGCCTCACCCATACATTATACAACTCGCGGGCTATATCTCCGATTTTGACCATCCAAACGCTGTTTTCACTCGTTTTATTGTTGTTTCAGGTTAATACCTTTATAATAACCCATAAGTTAATGCTATTAACCCGGAGCTGCGGGGAGACTCTTAAGAGTTCCCCCGGCGCACTGCGGGAGACTCTTAAGAGTCAGAGAAAATAAAAATCAACTTTTGACATCGAAAAAAAAAAAATTTATATTTTTTTTTTTTTTTTTTTTTTTTTTTTCTTTTGGGGCCTTGCGCCCTGCAAAATCTCAGTCCTCTACCTCCCCCCTTCCCCACCTTTCCTCCTCCTTCAGTTATCACCTATTTTCCCTGTTATTCCCTTATTCTGAGGTATTTTCGTGCTACATTAAATCCGATTGGAGGTGTGGTCATCACTGATAGCAAGCGAGGCAAGAGAGAGAGAGAGTATCGATCGACTGTGTCTCAGTGCCTTGGGGAAATTGGCGGAAAGCAGATTGCCTCACCCATACATTATACAACTCGCGGACTATATCTCCGATTTTGACCATCCAAACGCTGTTTTCACTCGTTTTATTGTTGTTTCAGGTTAATACCTTTATAATCAACCCATAATAGGCGCATATGGATAAGTATTAATGCTATTAATGGCACAATGAATATTTTAGTGGCGGAAACACCTCAAATACGTCAGCACAGGGGGACGTTTCCAATTACCCCCATGCGCACTTCAGAGGTTAATGGCACAATGAATATTTTATTGACGGAAACACCTCAAATACGTCAGCACAGGGGGACGTTTCCAATTACCCCCATGCGCACTTCAGAGGTTAAAATTCCACATCTTGAAAACTACGCCGATGATCAAAGCCTTGCTTGCGTAGTTGGGTGAGGCTCACAATTCCGAACGTTTTGATACCAAAAAAATATAACTGGGTGGAATAGTTTGGCCGCAGCATTGAAAACTGTCTATTCTTAAATTACTTTAACCCGTTGAGCCCCGGCTAGTTATAATATTTTGTTCACCCCAGTCCCAAGCCATTTTCACTTATTTTTTTTGTTTGCTAAAATGGAAGACAAGGATGAGAAATGAAAAAAAAAAAAAAAAAAATCACCTCTGACATTTTTTTTTGGGTGGGGGGGGGGGGGGGGGGGGGGGGGGGGTGGGGGGGGGGGGGGGGGGAGCTTCAAAAAAATTTGTTGAGCCAAAATGGAAGAGAATGGTGAGAAATGAACACACAAATAAAAAAAAACTCATTTCGGTCATTTGGGGGGCGGGGGGGGGGGTTTCAATAGTTCGTCTCCCCCGCATGACCACCCGCCCGGGAGCACTAGGGTAAGAACTGAGTATGGCATTGTACGGCATACATCCTAAGGAGTATCTCACATAAATCTCAAGCCTCTAGCTCCCATACGACCGGAGTAATGAAGGTTCAAAGTGGCGGTAAACTAGGGGTGTAAACTATCCCCCCCACTAAGCCCACCACCACCAGCCGTGCGGCTGTCTCGGCCCGCTCACACCTACTGGCCCGGCTCCCCCACACACTACGGTACCTCCCCCTCCTATTCTCCCGCCATTTCCTACCTTACGAGCCACGTAAGTGTTTTTTATATGTCGGACGCACGTGATGCGTCGCTGGGAGTTGGTGATCAAAGACTGCCGACGCAACACGTGCGACGCTGGGTCTCAACGGGTTAAAACCGAATTCGCTACCCACACAAAGTTTACCGTCCACAGTCTATAGGCTTCCACGCATCCCCCAGTTTTGCTTAATAACATAATCTCTTTATTATTCAGATCTATATATATATTTTTTTTAACTCTCTCAAAACAGTTCGAGTCCCTACGAATTCCAGCAATTATTTAGCCAACCTACCTATACATACCTACCCTACCAAATAATAATGATAAATTATAATTTATTTTTGGTGAATGACAGAGTATTGGCTAAGGTTTTTAACAATTCCTCCCTTTGCCAAATGCTTAGTTTAACCCGCTGAGCCCCGGCTAGTTATAATATTTTGTTCACCCCAGTCCCAAGCCATTTTCACTTATTTTTTTTGTTTGCTAAAATGGAAGACAAGGATGAGAAATGAAAAAAAAACAAAAAAAAATCACCTCTGACATTTTTTTTTTGGGGGGGGGCCGGTGGGGGGTTGGGGGGGGGGAGCTTCAAAAAAAATTGTTGAGCCAAAATGGAAGAGAATGGTGAGAAATGAACACACAAATAAAAAAAAACTCATTTCGGTCATTTGGGGGGCGGGGGGGGGGGGGTTTCAATAGTTCGTCTCCCCCGCATGACCACCCGCCCGGGAGCACTAGGGTAAAAACTGAGTATGGCATTGTACGCATACATCCTAAGAGTATCTCACATAAATCTCAAGCCTCTAGCTCCCATACGACCGGAGTAATGAAGGTTCAAAGTGGCGGTAAACTAGGGGTGTAAACTATCCCCACTAACCACCACCAGCCGCGCGGCTGTCTCGGCCCGCTCACACCTACTGGCCCGGCTCCCCCACACACTACGGTACCGCCCCCTCCTATTCTCCCGCCATTTCCTACCTTACGAGCCACGTAAGTGTTTTTTATATGTCGGACGCACGTGATGCGTCGCTGGGAGTTGGTGATCAAAGACTGCCGACGCAACACGTGCGACGCTGGGTCTCAACGGGTTAATAACAATGATATGGACCTTTAAAGTTTTGGCAATTGCCCGTGTGACTCGTATTTTAACCCTCCTAAAGTGTTACCACGAAATACCGCTAGATCCTTTCTCAAAAGTCGCTAGCATGTTGCTACATAGCCAAACAATGTTAGGATAATACTGCAATTTCTAAAGAGTTTTGTTTTTTTTGTTTTGCAAATTTTACAATGTAGTATGACTAGAATGTCTGAAATGTTCAAATTATCCCTAGTAAATGTCTCTAGATATAAAAGAAATGGCTGCTAGATTGAAGTAAATAGCTCTACATTTAGCGGTAATATGTAGCTTTACAACTGGCAACTCTGCAACCACCACCTCCCTCCCACCCTCCCAGTAATAATAATAATAATAATAATAGTTCTTAAAGCTAGCGCATGCTAAGCTAGCTAAGGATAGCTCAATAAGGCTGATTAGGCGTATTTCCATTGGGGTCCTGTACTACTACCCCCTCCCTTTGCTCATGAGGGATGGTAACGACTCAGTGCTTGTGAAAAATCTTTAATGCGCCGAGCGTGGGCGCGAACCCGGGCCTTCTGGGTGGAAGTCCGAGACGCTAGTCACTACACCAAGCGAGCCACAAAATACCGCTAGATCCTTTCTCAAAAGTCGCTAGCATGTTGCTACATAGTCAAACAATGTTAGAATAATGCTGCAATTTCTAAAGAGTTTTGGTTTGTTTGTTTTACAAATTTTACAATGTAATATGACTAGAATGTCTGAAATTTTTAAATTATCCCTAGTAAATTTATCTAGATATGAAAAAATGGCTGCTAATTTGAAGTAAATAGCTCTACATCTAGCGGTAATATGTAGCGATACAACTGGCAACACTGCCTAGCCCTTCCTTCCTAACTCCCTCCTCCCTCATCTACCAACTTCAGTTTCTCAGTTTCAGTTTCTATGGAGCTCGTCCTGGAATCTTTTACGACTCTGAACCTCGCGATTCTATACAGGACTGGCCATTTGTATCGGCACTAGCTCAGAGAAGAGTGTTGAGAGGGGAGAAGGGGTGTTGGAGAGAGAGGAAGCTGTTGGACTGGGTTTGTTATGTGTGATTAGTCTGTATACGTCGTCAGGATGTCCCCTGACTGAACTTATGTATCAACAACCACTCTAGTGAACTTTCGGTATTTAGTTTATTCAGCTTAATACTATTTATCCACATAAAATAGAAACCTATCACGATTGTTGTCTAATACAACCATAGGTAATGCTATTACATATTATTTGAACATGATGCGAATTTAGCAGTTGCTGTTTACCTTGAACAGTAATGACAGAACCAAAAGCTTCTCTTGCCTTGTAGTACTCAAAGAAAGCAGGGGTACTTAAGCCGGCCCATACCGAACTGTTATACCAAGTCAGAGATGCAGAGGTAACTTTCACAATGCATTATAACCCTAGACAGACACCAATATACCACTAAATCATACAAATATTACTACAAAAAAGATAGGAAAATATTATATTAATGTCCTAGGTATTTGAAATTATGCAAATGAGAAAAATCCATTATGATATAATGATAATGGGATTGATTAGTATCTGGCAACAGTGTTGGACTATAATTTTCTTAACGTATGCGAACTTCGGAGTCTTTATCCCATTAATATACACATCTATCACTATTTAAATTTAATACAACCATACACAGTGCTATTACATATTATTTGAACATAATATAGGATGCTGTTTCCTTTAAACCATTTTCTATATCTATTCACGAAAAATATAGGCCTAGCCTAGGCAGCGCTACCGGTAGGTACGAATTTATCAGTTCGAATTTTGATTGAGAGTGGGATTAGGCCTAGGCCTAGCCTAGGGCTTAACATGGGATACTGTTTGGGGTTTGGGAATAGACTCAGGCTGCTTTAGGCCTAATTAGGTAAAAATAGTCAAATTGAGACAATTGCACCGCCAACATAGCCTAGGCCTATTAACCTCTGAAGTGCGCATGGGGGTAATTGGAAACGTCCCCCTGTGCTGACGTATTTGAGATGTTTCCGTCACTAAAATATTCATTGTGCCATTAATAGCATTAATATTTATCCATATGCGCCTATTATGGGTTGATTATAAAGGTATTAACCTGAAACAACAATAAAACGAGTGAAAACAGCGTTTGGATGGTCAAAATCGGAGATATAGCCCGCGAGTTGTATAATGTATGGGTGAGGCAATCTGCTTTCCCGCCAATTTCCCCCAAGGCCACTGAGACACAGTCGATCGATACTCTCTCTCTCTCTTGCACTCGCTTGCTATAGTGATGACCACATCCAATCGGATTTCTAATGTTAGCACGAAAAATACCTCAGAATAAGGGAATAACAGGGAAAATAGGTGATAACTGAAGGAGGAGGAAAGTGGGGAAGGAGGGGAGGTAGAGGACTGAGATTTTGCATGGCCCAGGGGCCAAAAAAAAATAAAAAAATAAAAAAAAAAAAAATATAAAAAAATATTTTTTTTTCGATGTCAAAAGTTGATTTTTATTTTCTCTGACTCTTAAGAGTCTTCCCGCAGTGCGCCGGGGGAACTCTTAAGAGTCTCCCCGCAGCTCCCGGGTTAAGCAAATATTTTACCAATCTACAATAGGCCTAGTCTATTCGCTGTAAGTAGGCAAGAAATCATGACCTAGGCTATAACCTCTGTAACTAAAAAACAACTAGGCCTAGAGTGATCAAGCTAATATGTCTACCATTTGGGAAGAGTCAGTCAAGGAATAGCCTAGATGTGGAAATTTGCAGCCAATTTGCTCTAGCCCTATTTGAGATACAGAGGTTAGAGGTCATTGTTGAGGCCCCCCCCTCATGACATATTGTTATCATCTTATATATTGCCAGCAGGGGGCAAATAACCGAAAAAAATCGCCGTCAAAATAGACGCGAACTTAAGCATGGAGATCGACACATGTAAACATGGCGGTGGCGGGGGAGGTGTCGGACGTTTGCAATAAAGTTCCTGTCTATTTTGAATGCCATTGGATACAATAATATGTTGAGGGGGGCTTTGCCCCCCCCCCTCCCCATGACATATTTTCACCATCATAATTATATATTGCCAGCAGGGGCAAATAACCGAAAAATTTGCCGTCAAAATAGACACCTTTATGAATAGGTTAGCCTTTAGGCTAGGCCTATCGGCAAGAGTTGCGTTGTATAGGCTATCCTAGTGTTTACTAATTTATAGGCTACCCCTTTGAAAGGACATTAGCCGGCTAGGATGTAGTTACCGGGTGTATCGCCAGCCTTGTTTACACTACGCATACGCGTAGTAGCGTCGGACGCTTGCCATCCTTTTCCTGTCTATTTAGACTGCCTTTGGATACAATAATATGTTGAGGTTGGGCTTTGCCCCCCTTCACCCACCCATGACCTATTGTCATCATAATATATATTTCGAGCAGGGGGCAAATAACCAAAAATAAATCTCCGTTAAAATAGACACGAACTTAACAACGCCGATCGACAAATGTAAACATGACGGAGGCGGCGGACGTCTGCAATCATGTTCCCGTCTATTCTGAATGCCAATGGATACAATAATATGTTGAGGGTGCCAGCAGGGGGCAAAATAGACAAATACACCAAAAATTGGGTGTGGGGGCGGCAGCCCCCACCCATAATAGCCTACCGTAATATGATAGGTTACGTAAGGTTGTTAGGTTAGGCTAGGCTAATGTCCTTTCAAAGGGGTATAGGACTAGTAAACACTAGGATAGCCTATACCTGGTCAAAGATAAGTCCTGCTGTAGTCTCCTTGAATGCTACCTTAAATTGTAATATTAGACTAGGTCTAGCCTATAGATAAAATAGCTTAGCCTATTCATTTATTGTAGCCTATAATATAGGCCTAGCCGGGCAGAATGTAGAGTTCGGGCGTACCACCACCAATGTTCACACTACGCAGAACGGCGACGAAAGCTTGCCATCATGTTCCCGTCCATTTTGAATGACGTTGGATACAATAATATGTTGAGGGGGGCAAACACCCCCATGACATATTGTCATCATCATATAATTTGCCAGCAGGGGGCAAATAGGCCTAACCAAACTGCGGCGATCGACCATGTAAACATGACGGCGGCGGCGGTGGACGCTTGCGATCATGTTCCCGTCTATTTTGACTGCCATTGGATACAATAATATGTTGAGGGAAGGGCTTTGCGGCAAGTTAGAGATCGTTGGATACAATAATATGTTGAGGGGGTCGATCGCCCCCCATGACATATTGTCATCATCATATATATTGCCAGCAGGGGGCAAATAGCCTAGGCCTAGCCTAACTACAACAGAAATCGCCGTCAAAATAGATGCGAACTTATATTAACTACGGCGATCGACCATTGCCCGCACCGGCCGTCCCCCGGTTATTGTTGAGGTCCTGAGGAACCGTATGACTTTGACGAGCTCTTCCCTCCGCAGTCTCCGCATCCCATGTATCATCGTACGGTACCTCTTCCCCTCCACATCCTACATCTGGTCGTCCTACATATGCCTCCTAAGCCTCGCCTCGTCCCGTCACTGAGCATGTGGATGGGCGTCCCTTTTTGGCTTCAAAGATGGATTCCTTCCGACAGCTCCTACTGGATTGTCTGGGGTTGGTTGATAAGGGCACCTCGCTTCAAGACATTGCTCTGGCCCTAGTACCGCAGTTTGTAGGTCTCTGGTTCGCCACCTGATGACCTGCTATTGGGTTGTTGCCTTTACAGTGTTACGGTTCTACGAATGACCTAGAGTGAAAGTGACACGGTGGTGAATTTTAACCTTAACTATAAACTAATTTAATTGTGACATAGGATCTCCGCGACTACGGTAGGGCCGGAGCGGGCGAGTATTTGCCTGAGGTTGCCCTTAACCCCCAAGACAAGACAAGACAAAATTCTGGTGCTGGTTTTACTCAGATTTTGTGAGTTTTAATTTAGCCTAGCCTAGGCCTAAGAGTTCAGAAGATTTGCAAAATGCACCCCATACTAGCCTACCCATAGCCTAATAGGCCTAGTGATTCTTTTTTGGCAGACCACCCACAAATTTTCATAGCCTAGGCTAGCCTAAGTTCTGGAATACATGTTGGAATAGCCTTCCTATAAACTGTAGGCTAGGCTACTTCCTTTTAATTTAAGTTAGATTCTTTGGAAAAATCTATTAGGCCTAGACTTCAAAAATTTGAAAAATAATGGCCACATTCCAGGGCACGTAAACAAAGAGTATGGACAAGTCTAACACGAGTCAACGCGATTGTTACACGGATCAACACGATTGTTATACGGATCAACACGAAAGACAACGCGTTGACTCTCGTTGGATCTCTGTTGCACACGTGTTGACTCGTGTTACATCCGTGTAAACTTGTGTAAACTCGTTGATGCGTCCTACCTTTTTTAAATAACGGTATTTCAAATGACACTTGCTTTTTCGTGTTACACTCGTGTTTTTTTCTCAGTGGATCGTGTTTACTCTTGTTTACTCGTGTTTTCACTCGTGTTTGAATCGTGTAAACTCTGGCATCATGGGGGCACCAAATTTTGGCACTCACATTCGTGCTTTCTACTCTGGTTGATACGTGTTGCATGTGTGTTACATACGTGTTGTTGCGTGTAGACACGTGTTGCTTCGTCAACGTCGAAATGATGACGAAAAGCGACGAATCACCAAAGAGTGTTACACGGGTTTACACGAGTCAACACGAATAACGAAGAGTTATTCAGAGTCAAACACGAGTTAACACGTATGTACACGAGTCTACCCGTAATTAGGCCACACTCGTGGGTACTCGCCACGGGACCCAAAAATTTCATGCATGCATGAAATTTTTGGACCCCGTGGCGAGTACGCACGAGTGTGTCGAGTAAACAAAGAGTATACACTAGCGTAGCACGAGTCTATACGAGTGTTGAGGAGTATCGACGAGTCATTGCTGAATAGCAAAATTTCATCACTCGTGTTGGATTCGCGCACCGACTCGGCTTTGTGTGAACCAGCCTTTAGTTCGCGTTTATTTTGAAGGCGTTTTTTCGGTTATTTGCCTCCTGCTGCCAATATATATGATGATGACAATATGTCATGGGGGGGGATGACCCCCCTGAACCTATTATTGTATCCAAAAGCAGTCAAATAGACGGGAACATGATGGCCAGCGTCCGCCGCCGCTCCGCGTAGTGTAAACAAGGCTGGCGGTACACCCGAACTCTACATTCTACCCCACTAATTTTCCAACCAGCATAACCGATGATTATCAATGATTAATCCCAGTCAGAAACATCCATGCTTCCCTCCCATAAGTCAATGTCGGGATTACCACACTGTCATGCAAGGACTTCTTTACTTCCATGCTGACCACCCTATTTCTTCTTACTGCTTTCAGAGTTCAACGCTCTTCCCCTGTTACACTTTCTCCCACACTTCTTCATCCATAGGCCTACTCACATCTTTACTCAACACACTGCCCAAATACTTAAATGTGCTGACATTCTTCATAGCCGTTCAACCTCACTTCACACTCTATGGTTGCACCCCTTTCAATGACCATAATATTGCTCTTCCTAGCATTTACCTCCAGATTCCATTTTTCACACACTGTTCCAAACATATTTACCTGACCCTGCAACTCCCATTCACTATCGCTCATCAGAACTGTGTTGTCAGCAACAGTAGTACCGGTACTGTACTGTTGAGGCAACTTCCACTCGTTTCCTTCCCTTATCAGTGGTACACCAACATCCGCTGCTCTTCCTTGTATTTCTTTCATGACTCCATCCATATACTGTACCGGTATATATTGAACAACCATGGGGACATCACACACACCCTTGCTTTAACCCAACATTCAGATTAAAGAACTCGCTCTGTTAATTATCCACACATACTGACACCTTTGCACCCTCATACATGCTCTTCATTGCTTTCAGCAACTTGCCATCTACTCCGTATATTCTCAGTACCGGTACTTTCCACATACCTTCTCTATCAATTCTGTCATAGGCCTTCTCCAACTCCATAAATGCAGCATACAACTTTTGTCGCTTCTCCAGATATTTCTCCACAACACATTTCCAGGCAAACATCTGAGCTACACATCCTCTTCCCTTCCTAAGATGACTACAGTATGCTAACCGTTTCCCCAGCAATACTGACTGAAAATGCCCAAATATATTGCATGTCCTCTTCAGATTTATCTAAAATATGTAAAATTACACCAAATACCACTACAGTAGCACTGAAATCAATAAAACTCACTAACAGGATAAATAAATGGAAGAAATACTCCAAAAGATTAATATGTTAACCCTTTACCCAGCAATACTGACTGAAAATGCCTAAATAGATTGCATGTGCTCTTCAGATTTATACATACATGCGTACATAACATTTTAAGACTGAGTGCTCCACACAGATGTGCAGTTTCAGTCTCTTTTCCTAATGGCGGCATTCCAGGCAACCCTGTTAAGGGATGCTTTACTTGTCAAGTTTTTGGATTTGAGATCGGCACATATAGTCCGATCCCAGGTCTTACTCGGTCCACCCCTTGGTGCAGCTCCCTCCACAATCGCAGACCTGCATCTTTTCACCCAATTTTGTTCATCCATTCTCTCCACATGTCCATACCATCCCAGTTTACTTGTACGCATCTCCTCGCTAATACTCTTGATACCTAAACGTCTCTTCAGCTCATCATTTGTTATTCTGTTGACATCCTTTATCTGAAATATGTAAAATTACACCAATTACCAACTACATTACCAAAAAATTTAATAAAATACACTAACAGGATAAAGAAAATGTAAGAAATAGCCCTAAAGATGAATTTATCTATCTATCTATTGACGGACGCCTTGATCCCCGAAGGATTGGCCACGAACGAAACACCCCTATGCACCTCTGTCCCCAGTCAGTCGACGCCCCTCCTCCCATCCAGCACCGCTTTCACGCATATACTTTTTAACTCCATCCTTCCACCTCTCTCGGTTTATTTCTCCCTCTGTTTTTCCACCTCACTCGTACACGCTCATAGTCATTCTCTCGCTTCCCATACGTTCCACATGGCCAAACCATCTCAAGGTGTTCTTTTTCGCACTTTCCTGTACATTCACACCACACCTCTCTCGTACTTCCTCATTCGTATGTCTATCCCTCCATGTAACTCTGCACACACTTCTCAAGTAACTCATTTCCATCCCTTTCACTCTTGGTTTGAATCTCTCCAACAACGTCCATGCTTCACTTCCGTAAGTCAATGTCGGGATTACCACACTGTCATGCAATGACTTCTTCAGTTCCATGCTGACCACCCTATTTCATGTTACTGCTTTCAGCATTCCTACAACCCTCTTCCCCTGTTGCACCCTCTCCCACACTTCTTCATCCGTACTCCCATCTTTACTCTGTACACTGCCAAGATACTTAAATGAGCTGACAATCTCCATAGCCTGACCGTTCAACTTCACCTCACACTCTGTGGCTTCACCCCTTTCGAAGACCATAACCTTGCTCTTCCCCACATTTACCTTCAGATTCCATTTTTCGCACACTGTTCCAAACATATTTACCAGACCCTGCAACTCCCATTCATATCGTCAGCAAACAGCAGTACACAAACATCCACTGCTCTTCCTTGTATTTCTTTTATGACTCCATCCATATACTGTGTATATAGAACAACCATCGGGACATCACACACCCTTGCTTTACCAAACATTCAGATCAAAGAACTCCCTCTGTTCATTCTTCACACGTACTGATACCTTTGCACTCTCATACATACTCTTCACTGCTTTCAGCAACTTGCCATCTACTCCATATATTCTCAGTACTTTCCTCATACCTTCTCTATCAACTCTGTCATTCCACTCGTTGCCTTCCCTTATTAGTGGTACACCAACATCCACTGCTCATCCTTGCATTTCTTTTATGACTCCATCCATATACAGTTCAGTATATATTGAACAACCACGGGGACATCACACACCCTTTCTTTAACCCAAAATTCAGATCAAAGAACTCGCTCTGTTCATTCTCAACACATACTGACACCTTTGCACCCTCATACATGCTTTTCACTGCTTTCAGCAACCTGCTATCTGCTCCGTATATTCCAAGTACTTTCTACATACCGGTACCTTCTCTATCAACTCTGTCATAGACCTTCTCCAAGTCCATGAAGGCAGCATACAACTTTTGTCCCTTCTCAAGATATTTCTCCACAACATATTTCAGGGCAAAGATCTGAGCTACACATCCTCTTCCCTTCCTATGATGAATACTGTATGTTAACCGTTTCCCCAGCAATACTGACTGAAAATGCCCAAATATATTGCATGTGCTCTTCTGATTTATCTAAATACACGGACTGCCACATGTGTTTGTAAATTTCATTAATCGATTTTAGGAGTATGGTTGGTTGTTGGAAGGAACATAATAATATGTAAAATTATACCAAATACCAACTACATTAGCACAAAACTCAATCAATCACAGAAACAGGATAAAAACATCGAATAAATACCCCAAAAGATGAATACGTTAACCCTTTCCCCAGCAATACTTACTGAACATGCACAAATAAATTGCATGTGCTCTTCAGATTTAGCTGAGATATGTAAAATTACACCAAATACTAACTACATTAGCACAAAAATCAATCAAGCACTTTAACAGGATAAATAAAATGGAAGAAATAGCCCAAAAATGAATTTATCTATAGCCTACCGGTATATACTGCCGGACATCTTGATCCCCGAAGGAGTGACCATGAACGAAACGCCTGCGTATTTCAAGCTCGCTTGAGTTATCACTCGATCGTCTTTTAGAGCTTTTTGGCCCGGGATAATTACCACACCATCGCGTCATAAGGAGTTTGAGGGGGTTAAATTGCTAGATGCATAGAGGAAGAGGAATGCCAAGTAAAGCTAAACAAAAATATATAAGATATTTTTAACATGAGGTTGCTTATAATAATTTGTACCTCTGCAGTTTCTCCATGGCTAACGAAAAAGGTCACATTCCTAAGAAGCCCCAACCAAAAAGGCCAAGCTTCTGTACAGAAAAAATGCCACACCATTACCCTTATGGTGACCCTATCAAATAATCAAAACAACCACACTTCTTAACCCAATTCCCGCGGGGCCCCTCATATGACGGAGACGATTTTCCGGCTAATTTGTAGCCTGTGAGCCAGGCCAGCTTTTGCAAGCAGCACGGATGGACGTCAGCCGGAGCCTACAGGCCCCGCCACGACACTGAGGTTTGTGTGAGAGAGAGCTCACTTATGTGCAGCGTCACACATAGCGAAAACAGAAAATAATTGGTAATTTTTAGCGATTTCGCCTATCGGATTTGGTCATTTTTACCAATTTTGCCCTTCGTTTGCAAGATCCTTACAAGAAAACCAGACGTCGTACGGGGATGATTCAGGAGTAATTTGAAAGCTATTACCGTACTTTCACGAATACATAATTGTATTACGCTCTGGCTTTTGCTTATGCATGAAAATGAGCAGGGAATGAAGGCAATTTCGGGCAATTATGCCTACTCGTACAGGAGTCCTTGGAGAGGCTTCGGTCGCGCCGGGAATTTCCACACCTCTCCCACCACACACACACGTCACACAGTTTTTCCTACACCGAGAAATGACTCTCCGGCTGTCATTTCTAGAAGACTTCTTCTAGCCGGAGACATTGAGAGCAACCCAGGACCCACCTACACATACATATGTCCAACATGCTCAAAACCCATCACTTCGAGTCGCCACACTAAGGGTTCAGTTCTCTGCAATTCATGCAGGAACTGGACCCACTTCACCTGCACAACACTTGCCTCCAAGAAACACTACACGAACACCTGGACCTGTTCCTCATGCCCATCCCTCTCCTAAAACCTGTCAACCTCTCCTCCCCAACCCACATAACCTTCCCATATCATCCACTCCCCCCCCCTAAAACCCGTCCACCTCTCCTCCCTAACCTTCCCATACCATCCACATCCTCAACTCAACACACCACACCCCATCCTAATCCATTCCAACCCCCATCTCCTGCTCCCCAATCCACACCCCCACCTCACCCATCCCAACCCCCAGCCCGTCCCTCACCCCCACCCCCACCCCACCCATCGTCGTGCAGCAGCACCCAACATACATCGTGCACATAACATTAACATTCTCCAATTGAACATATATGGCATCAACACAAAGAAACACAAACTCTCACACTTCATCAAACAACACAACATACACATTGCCATCTTACAAGAAACAAAACTCCGCACAACACAAAAAACACCCACATTTCATGATTTCACCACCATCAGACAAGACCGGGCTGTCGGCGGAGGCGGTGGGCTCGTCACCCTGGTACACAAAGAAATATCATACATAGTTACCAGTGTACAAACCAAATCCCTCCTCCCCCCAAATGATAACACAACAGAAATACAATCAATTAAAATACGCACTGGCAACAACTCCAACATAACCATCATAAACACATACATCCCCTACAGTACCAAATGAATACAGACCACACTTACAACACATCACAAACACCCCACACATCATCCTGGGTGGTGACTTCAACGCCAAGACGTCGGCCTGGTTTGTCGACAACCCCGACACAGACAGAGGGCTGGTACTACAAAACCAAACTGATAACCTCATCATCCTTAACGACATCCATCAACATACCCATATTCCTCACCAAGCCCTCTATAACCCATCATCTCCAGACATCACCTTTTGCTCCCCAGAACTCGCCCCCACAACATTCTGGAGGGTGGTCAGAACCTTAGACTCTGACCACCTCCCGATCATTATCACCACCAAAACCAGACTCACCCCAGCTAACCACAAACACACATACACCAATTATAAAAGAGCTAACTGGGAAGCATTCACAAATGAGACAGAACAACACTTCACAACTCTAAACAGTACACCCATCACTAACATCAACAATGTTGTACACATACTCAATAAAACTATCCAAAACGTTGACAAGAAACACATTCCAAGAGGTAACAGAAAAAGACACAACCCCAACTTCACACCAGAAATTCAAAACCTCATCAGACAACGCAACATACTGAAACACTCCCCAGCACCCCACACACAAGACATCACACAACAAATCCAAGCACTCAACACCCAAACAAACAACAAAATACAAGAACAACGAAAACTAAATTGGAATAACTTCCTACAAACACTTGATCACAAAACAAACCCCAAAAAACTCTACAAAACACTAAACAGCATCACACTTTCCAACAGCAACACAACACAATCACATGCTGCAATCACAACAACAGACTCTACTCCTTCATGTAAACAACAAGCAAACACTCTCATCAATCACTTCTCACATGTCAGCCACCTAAAACTTCACAAAGACGACCGACGTGTCATCCGACGTAAGAGACAATTCCCCACAGACCCTGACTATACACCCTTCACCAATCACCAGACAAAGCATATCATCAACAATCTCAAGCACTCACCCGCTTGTGGCCTAGACAATATAAGCAACATACAGTCATACACCTCAGACACCTGGGACCACAAGGCATACAAGCACTCACTAACATATCAAACTACAGTTATTCACACAACACAATACCAGACATTTGGAAGCATGGTCTCATCACCACATTCCCCAAACCCAACAAAGACCCCACGCTACCCTCCTCGCACCGCCCCATCACACTCCTTTGCTCCCCCTCCAAAGTTATGGAACGCCTAGTATTACAACTAATTACACCCGACCTACCCCTAGCTCCAACACAACATGGCTTTAGGCCACTGCACTCCACAAACACTCTTCTCACAGACCTTACACAAAGAGCTTTTGACGGCATCAACTTAGCTAGACCACCACACAGATCACTATTAGCCACACTCGACATTAGTAAAGCCTTCGATGCCATCCCCCACCACAACCTAACAAACAATATCTACAACACAAACATGCACAACAACACAAAAAGGTGGCTGGCCAACTTCCTAGCAGGCAGATGTGCACACATATCTTTTGCCGGTCAGTCATCTAAAATCAGAAACTTTCCAAACCGAGTCCCACTAGGATCCGTCCTATCGCCCGCACTCTTCAATCTGTACATGCACGATATAACTACACCCAATACGCCCCAAATAAACTTAGCCTCCTATGCAGATGACATAACACTCACATGCACACACCATGACCCAAAAAGAGCAACAGATCTCCTTCAACCCTATCTCAACACACTACATGGCTGGTGCACTACAAACAGACTTAATCTAGCCCCAGCCAAATACACCGCAACCCTGCTCACAAGCTGGACAGGAGAACACGAATACATCCCTCAACTCACCATAAACAACACACCCCTAACACATACACACACACCCAAAATCCTAGGAGTAACATATGATACTCATATGACATTCAAACAGCACACCACAAACATTAAAAAGAAACTGACACCCAGACTTAACGCCCTCAGGTCACTTGCTCACACAAAATTTGGACACAACAAAGAAACTACCACCACAGTATATAAACAATACATAAGATCAGTGATGGAATATGCAAGCCCAGCCTGGGCTTCTAACCTAGCTGAAACACATCATAAGACCTTACAGACTATTCAAAACAAAGCCCTGAAGATCATTACAGGCTGCACAGCTATTGCACCCACAGGTCACCTACATCAAGAAACCAAAATCCTCAAAGTCAAAGACCATCTGGACATGAGTGGCACTCAATTCCTGGCAGCAGCCTCCACAAACCAAGACCAGCCACTAAACTACATGGTAACACACCCACAGACACCAAGAAATATCAAAACAACACCCAGCACACGGTATCTCACACAATTACTGTCCTCTCTCCTTCCCTGCCCACCCCGAACCAACTTCCAGAAGCACATCCATACTCATATCTCTCGCCGATCCATCCACTCACTCACAGACAACACGCAGCTGCAAGCACGACCTCCCAAAATCCATCCTTCCGAATCCTCCCTTCCACGCGAGGACAGAGTCCACCTGGCCAGGCTGAGATGCGGACACCATCCAGCTCTCCTGAGCTATCAGAAGAGACTGGATGACTCGGTTGTCGACGCCTGCCCGGGATGTAACACAGCACCCCATACCATTAAACACATCATAGACTGCATTTCACACAACCACGTACGCCAACAACACAATCTACACTCAATGAGAGCTCTGTGGGAAAGCCCGATCGTGGCCATGGCCTTCCTCAGGGACTCGGGGCTGTTCGGCCAGGCAGCTTAGGGAACAACAACAACTCGTACAGGATTAATAGCTTTAACCAAAATGGTCACACTCCTTAATGGTCTAAGTGGCCATAGCCAAAATGGCTACACTATATTCCTTCTGTACTTTCTCCATGCCCGATAAGATACATGATATTTTGATATATGTGGCACAGCCATTGTATCCAACACAATACCCTGCGTGCAACCCTGCTCGAACCCCGCACAACGTTGCTTGCAACTTTAATTATTAGGGGTTCGTCCCCTACGGGGAACCCCTATTGTAATCATTAAACCTGGAATTTCATCCAAATTCTTCTTACGCGCCGGTTTCGACGCAATAACTCCAGAACCGCTTTTTGGATCGGGATCAAACTTTCACAAGAGGTGCGTTTTTGTATTGGGCAACTTTTGATTTGATAAACATCCGGCAAGGCGGCCAAACAGGCCCGTGGCAGCCGATTTCCCGAAAAACTTGACGCCTAAATACCGTCTCTCCCACTCACAGGCAACGACTGGGCTTTGGCATACGCACTCCCCTACTAATGCTCCGCAAATTTTATAGAGAAGGTGTTGCTTTTGCACGTGGGTTTTTTTCCGGCAATCTTGAAAAAACCTCGAATTCCACATCTTGAAAACTACGCCGATGATCAGAGCCATGCTTGCGTAGTTGGGTGAGGCTCGCGATTCCGAACGTTTTGATACAAACAAAAATATAAATGGGTGGAATAGTTTGGCCGCAGCATTGAAAACTGTCTATTCTTAACACCTTAAGAGCGGCCTATGCGGTTTATTTATATGTACCGCCCAGCGGGGTGTTTTTAGCCAAAATAGGGCTGTTTACGTGATCATTTTCATGCCTAAATAAGACCCAGAACGTAAAACAAGTATCTATCCCTGAAAGGGCATAAACAGAGCTTTCGAATGACACCATAACGATCCTTTTATGATGGCTAGTTTTCTTGCAATAACCGTGCAACGCGAGTGCAAAAAGCATGTAATTAGGCACTTTCCCCATACAATTCCTTATATAGCGAGTGAGAGAGGTAGGAGGGAGGTGAGATTCGTGTCAGTAGGTTTGCCGCGGTGGTCTGGAGCAGTCATACACTCGCTACTCTCCTGCCACCACTTGTCTCTCTCTCTCAGCAACATTACGTGCTGAAATTGCCACTCGAGTTATGTCGAGCGCCGCCACATAGTCCAGCTTTATTTAACTCGACTTATGTGGTGAGCCGCTAATTAAGGGTTAAATTACTTTAAAATCGAATTCGCTACCCACACAAAGTTTACCGTCTACAGTCTATAGGCTTCCACGCATCCCCCAGTTTTGCTTAATAACATAATCTCTTTATTATTCAGTCCTATCTTTTGTTTTTTTATTTAACTCTCTCAAAACCGTTCGAGTCCCTACGAATTCCAGCAATTATTTAGCCAACCTACCTATACATACCTACCCTACCATATAATAATGATAAATTCAAATTTATTTTTGGTGAATGACAGAGTATTGGCTAAGGTTTTTAACAATTCCTCCCTTTGCCAAATGCTTAGTTTAATAACAATGATATGGACTTTTAAAGTTTTGGCAATTGCCCGTGTGACTCGTATTTTAACCCTCCTAAAGCTTAGTGTTACCACGAAATACCGCTAGATCCTTTCTCAAAAGTCGCTAGCATGTTGCTACATAGCCAAACAATGTTAGGATAATGCTGCAATTTCTAAAGAGTTTTGGTTTGTTTGTTTTGCAAATTTTACAATGTAGTATGACTAGAATGTCTGAAATTTTCAAATTATCCCTAGTAAATGTCTCTAGATATAAAATAAATGGCTGCTAGATTGAAGTAAATAGCTCTACATTTAGCGGTAATATGTAGCTTTACAACTGGCACCACTGCAACCACCACCACCCTCCCAGTATGTCTCCACAAAATACCGCTAGATCCTTTCTCAAAAGTCGCTAGCATGTTGCTACATAGTCAAACAATGTTAGAATAATGCTGCAATTACTAAAGAGTTTTGGTTTGTTTGTTTTGCAAATTTTACAATGTAATATGACTAGAATGTCTGACATTTTAAAATTATCCCTAGTAAATCTCTCTAGATATGAAAAAATGGCTGCTAAATTGAAGTAAATAGCTCTACATCTAGCGGTAATATCTAGCGATACAACTGGCAACACTGCCTAGCCCTTCCTTCCTTCCTATCTTCTTCCTCCCTCATATGTATCAACAACCACTCTAGTGAACTTTCGGTATTTATTTTATTCAGCTTAATACTATTTATTCACATAAAATAGAAACCTATCACGATTGTTGTCTAATACAACCATAGACAATGCTATTACATATTATTTGAACATGATGTCGAATTTAGCAGTTGTTGTTTACCTTGAACAGTAATCACAGAACCGAAAGCTTCTCTTGCCGTGTAGTACTCAAAGAAAGCAGGGGTACTTAAGTCAGAGATGCAGAGGTAACTTTCACAATGCATTATAACCCTAGACAGACACCAATATACCACTAAATCAGACAAATATCACTACAAAAAAGATAGGAAAATATTATATTAATGTCCTAGGTATTTGAAATTATGCAAATGAGTAAAATCCATTATGATATAATGATAATGGGATTGATTAGTATCTGGCAACAGTGTTGCACAACATTTTCTGAACGTATGCGAACTTCGGAGTATTTATCCCATTAATATACACATCTATCACTATTTAAATGGGTCAATATACAGGAGGCGCTACAATATTGGTAGCAAAATTCTAATTGGTAGTTTTGGTTTCCTATCATCATATGCTTCATTTCTATATACTTTTTATCCCCGGGGAAAAACAAAAAAATCTTGGGATTTTTCATTTATTTTCTTCGGATTTTTTGTTTTGGTCATTAACCCTTTCACGCATTTATGACGCAGAGGTTGCCAGATTAGCAATAAGAAATAGAGTTCTCTCACTCTTATAATTACTTCTCCAAAATTAGTTTTCTGCCCACAGCTAACTCAAAGACAACTGCAGAGGTTGAAGTAACTAAACTAAAGGTTTCTAAATACCCCTGATGGTAACAAAGGCTTTAAAGTATCCCCAATTGGCTCAAAATCGCGTCATATGTCGGAGAGGGTTAACCTAACCAAAAAACCTAACCTAACCTAACCTAATAGCCCCCAAATACATTTAGGTTAGGTTAGGTTAGGTTTTTTGGTTAGGTTAATAAAAATCAAATAAAAAATCCAATAAAAAAATAAAAAACCCAAGATTTTTTTTTTTTCCCGGGGATAAAAAGTATATAGAAATGAAGCATATGATGATAGGAACCCAAAACTACCATTAGAATTTTGCTACCTATATTGTAGCGCCTCCTGTATATTGACCTATAAAGGTAATACAACCATACACAGTGCTATTACATATTATTTGAACATAATATAGGATGCTCTTTCCTTTAAACCATTTTCTATATCTATTCACAAAAAATATAGGCCTAGCCTAGGCAGCGCTACCGGTAGGTACGAATTTATCAGTTCGAATTTTGATTGAGAGTGGGATTAGGCCTAGGCCTAGCCTAGGGCTTAACATGGGATACTGTTTGGGGTTTGGGAATAGACTGAGGCTGCTTTAGGCTTAATTAGGTAAATTTAGTCAAATCGAGACAATTGCATAGCCTAGGCCTATTAAGCAAATATTTTACCAATCTACAATAGGCCTAGTCTATTCGCTGTAAGTAGGCAAGAAATCATGACCTAGGCTATAACCTCTGTAACTAAAAAACAACTAGGCCTAGAGTGATCAAGCTAATATGTGACTCCAGGGTGTCAATCCACAAAATATGAATTGTGTTACAATTATGGTTTATTATTTTGTTATCATTATAGCGCGGCGAAGGCGCGAGCTCTAGGGGGGTCCGGGGGCATGCCCCCAGATTTTTTTTTTAGAATTTAGGTGTCTAAAACAGTATGTCCTGCAATAAAAAAACAATCAAGAATGAAAATATGGAGACCAAAATTGTGTCAATTTAGCCTAGCCTACTTTTTTTTTTGGGGGGGGGGGGGAGTTTCTGTTATCATTATACAAAAGGTTCATTGCGTTATCACTCAAAAAAACAGCGTCGTTTGACACCCTGAATATGTCGACCATTTGGGAAGAGTCAGTCAAGGAATAGCCTAGATGTGGAAATTTGCAGCCAATTTGCTCTAGCCCTATTTAATATACAGAGGTTAGAGGTCATTGTTGAGGCCCCTCCCCCTCATGACATATTGTCATCATCTTATATATTGCCAGCAGGGAGCAAATAACCGAAAAAAATCGCCGTCAAAATAGACGCGAGCTTAACCACGGCGATCGACACATGTAAACATGGCGGTGGAGCGGCGACGAAAGCTTGCCATCATGTTCCCGTCCATTTTGAATGCCGTTGGATACAATAATATGTTGAGGGGGGCAAATAGGCCTAACCAAACTGCGGCAATCGACCATGTAAACATGACGGCGGCGGCAGCGGTGGACGCTTGCGATCATGTTCCCGTCTATTTTGACTGCCATTGGATACAATAATATGTTGAGGGAAGGGCTTTGCAGCAATTTTTTTGGTTGTTTGCCCCATACTGGCAATATATATGATGATAACATGTCATGGGGGGGTGAGGGGGGGCTCTCAACATATTATTGTATCGAATGGCATTCAAAATAGACAGGAACATTATCCCAAGCGTCCAACGCCGGCACCGCCGCGGCTGCTGAAGAACAAGGAAATTAGCAATAGGTTTCATTGTGAACTGGAGGAAATTAATAGAAATAAGGAAGCTAGGCCTAGCGATGTAAATAGTCAATGGAATTTCCTTAATAATGACAATTATATGTATAGGTATAAAGTAAAAACAATATATTTTACATAATTTATTGCATATCTTACATATTTAAACAAATATATATTAAAAATAGTTTAACCACACCACTGAGTTCCCCCAAAATACTCTAATAGGGCTGGCCTGAAGAATTAGATCAAGATGGACAACCAATCAACACATGATAGGTAGGGAAGGGCAGGTTAACAACGGCGATCGACAAATGTAAACATGACGACCGTACACTCGGAAACTACATCCATCCCCATTAGCCTAACCTAACAACCTTACCTAACCTATCCTAGTATTATGGGTGGAGGCTGCCGCCCCCTAGACCCAGTACGTTGGATACAAAACTAACCCTCACGTAACACCTAGTATATGTCCCTAGTACCCAGTACATGGGATACCAAGCTAACCCTCACGTAACACCTAGTATATGTCCCTAGTACCTAGTATTTGGGATACAATACTAACCCTTTCATAACACCTAGTATATGTCCCTAGTACCCAGTACGTGGGATACAAAACTAACCTTCACCTAGCATATGTCCCTCACTCAGTACACCTTTCACCCTCACTACCGTTCGTGAGTCTTCATACATCTTCATTATCACACGCACCAGCCACTCTTCTACGCCAAATTTTCTCCTAGCCTACTGCACAACTTCTTACTTTCAGTAGAGACGTGATTTTCCGGGCCCGTCGCAAGACCACCGTCTCAACCGAGCCGTCGCAAGATCATCACAGGACAGGAAAAACAACACAGGCTTGCTCCAAGCCAGCACACATCTTATAAATATATAGGCTAGGCTATACAACTTCCATTTCATCGGAATAACATTCACCGCCATTTTAATTATCATAAGGATTATATAAATGCAATTCTGATATGAAAAAACAATCTGTAAATAGCATAGCCTAGGCCTAGTCAAAGCTGGGGTTTGTTGTTGTTTCGTGGACAAAATTTAACCAAGCGTACTGTCCCACATTAACCCATAACTGTCGGGGCGCAACATAAGTCGAGTATAATAAATCTGGACTATCTGGCGGCGCTCGACATAGGTCGTGTGGCAATTTCAGCACGTAATGTTGCTGAGAGAGAGAGACAAGTGGTGGCAGGAGAGTAGCGAGCGTATGACTGCTCCAGACCACCGCGGCGAACCTACTGACACGAATCCCACCTCCTCCCTCCCTCTCTCACTCGCTATATACGGAATTGTATGGGGAAAGTGCCGAATTACATGCTTTTTGCACTCGCGTTGCGCGGTTGTTGCAAGAAAACTAGCCATCATAAAAGGATCGTTATGGTGTCATTGGAAAGCTCTGTTTATGCCCTTTCAGGGATAGATACTTGTTTTACGCTCTGGGTCTTATTTAGGCATGAAAATGATCACGTAAACAGCCCTATTTTGGCTAAAAACACCCCGCTGGTGGCTACATATTATATACCGCCTAGGCCGCTCGTAAGGTGTTAATTTATTATCAACAATTGGATATACGTTACTGTGGGCTCTTATTACTCTACTTCCTAATAATAGGCAAGTAAATTATAACATAATGTTTGGATAAACAAATATACCGAAATAAATTAAATGGAGAAACATTTAGTTGAGTGAGATGTTTCAGCTTGCCGTCAATTCAGCTCCGGAGCTCTCTTGCCGTCGCAAGAGAATATTGGTGTCTCGCTTGCTAAAGGTGGGCTTGCGACGGGACCAGAAAAACAGTTTTTCGGGTAGATCTTGCGATGGTGGTCTTGAGACGGGACCGGAAAAACACCTCTTAGATATCTTTCCTGCAGCTGCCTGACTATGAAGTTATCATACCTTCAAAGACTCTCTCACACTCACAGACCTTCATGACTTGGCCAAGCATTTTCAGGCCTCTTATAGCAGTTGCAAGGGGAGCCTATCTCGGAAATCACTAGATAGTGCCTCCAGAACCATAAAAAAGAGGAGAGGGCTTAATTAACACACTTCCCTGTTGACTCCGACGCGAACTGAAAACTCATCACTCAGTACCCTCACGTAACACCTAGTATATGTCCCTAGTACCCAGTACTTTGGATACAAAACTAACCTCCACCTAACACCTAGTATATGTCCCTAGTAACCAGTACATGGGATATAAAGCTAACCCTTACCAAATATCTATTACCGTACTGTATATGTCAATCCAAGGTCCTCCTGCTAACGAAGAAGTTCCTGAGGTTGTCGGGGCGTCTCCGTCGACTGCGGGGCATGGGTGCCCTCCCCTGAAATCTACGATGTCCCCGTCCTCCCTGTGAAACCTCTCCACCCTGGGGTCCTTTCCGCCCGGATAGGGTGACATAAGCTTCACAGCTTCACTACCCTATATCCTCAACAAGAAGTACTGTATATGTCCCTCACTCAGCTGTACACCTTTCACCCTCACTACCGTTCGTGAGTCCTCGTACATCTTCATTATCACATGCACCAGCCACTCCTCAACGCCAAGTTTTCTCCTAGCCTACTGCACAACTTCTCTGGCCACCTTATCAAAGGCCTTCTCCCGGTCTGCAAACACAACATCAGATCCCTATCTTTTAAGTACATACAGTACATACAGTATCTTTCCCTTATCATACCTTCTAAGACTCTCTCACAGACCTTCATGACTTAGTCAAGCATTTTCAGGACCCTTAAAGCAGTTCCCAGGGGAGCCCAACTCTGAAATCACCAGATAGTGCCTCCAGAACCATAAACAAAAAAGAGGAAAGGGCTTCATTAACACAGAGCCCTGGTGGACTCCGACGCGAACTGAAAACTCATCACTCAGTACCGGTACATCTTTCACCCTCACTGCCGTTTGTGAGTCCTCATACATCTTCATTACCACACAAATACCTTCATGACTTGGATTGTGCCGTGTCCTAGCATGAAACCAAACTGCATATCGTCAATATCATACCTTCAAAGACTTTCTCACAGACCTTCATGACTTGATCAAGTATTTTCAGGCCCCTATAATTTTCCCTATCCAATGAGTCCCCTTTGCTCGTATACAGTATATAATATACTTTTGTGCCATTCATCAGAGATTACTTCCTCTCTGATGATGAAGTTAATTAGCTCATTGAACACACCTACTCCTTTCTCACCTGAGGCCTTAATCATCTCGGCTAGAATGCCAGAGCATCCTGCAGCTTTTCTGTCCTTCATTAAGTTATTGCACTGCTTACAAAAGCTGGCATAATCACAGGGAGGGGGGAGTATTGGCTTTTCGTTGCTAATCTTCTCTATTCCAATCAAATTCCATGTTGAATAATCTTTCGTAGTGTATCACAAACTTATTTTACAATGGAAAATAATGCATGAGGAGGGCTGGGTAGGCCTATTAGTATTTTGTGAAATAACTTAAATTAGGTTAGGCTATAGTATACTTCATTAGGTTATTAGGCCTATGAGAAACCAGGCCTAGGCCTAGCTTAATTTGATTTCACTGCTCAACATATTTTGTTTTTGTTTTTGCTTTTGAGCTCTGCATAGGTCTATATTCAGGTAGGCTTGGGTTTTAGTAAAATTGCATTAGGCTATGCTACATATTTTTACTTCTATTGGAAAGCACAGGCCTACACAATAGTACACATGTTAAAGAATTTAACCTAGCCTACCACAGTTTAGCCTAGACTGAAAGAACAAACACAAATAGGCTAGGCTAATTGCAGCTAAATAATTTAGCCTAGCCTCACCAATTTAGCCTAGACTGAAAAAACAAAAGACAAATAGGCTAATTGCAGTTTTGGTAAGTAAAATGCCCCAGAACAAGAAGCCCACCACAGAAGCCACGAGCGAACACCACACAGAAACACCCAAAGGAAAGGTCCACAGAACGAAAGGACCAGCTGACCGAGCCAGCCATTTCAGACAGGCCCAAGCCCGCAGGGCTAAGCAGCTCCAGGCTGCACCCTTTACCTTTTCTAAACTGACCATTTTCCACACTTCACGTACACTAACCCTCTCGTGTCCTACACTCCTAACTACAAAGATGATGAACAGGAATATACATTCATATTAAAAACACCCATGCCCTGTCCCGACGTTGAGCCAATGCCAACACATCAGACAGCCATAATTATATCTATGTATGTTCTTACATCCGAGAAGTAGATGTTATATCTTAGAAGTTAAAACACCCACGCTTGTCCCTAGACCTCTTATATCATTTTCCATGACGAGTATAGATATGTAACCCGTGCTCAGTCGCCCCTTGCATTGTTCCTCTAGTAACTAAGTATTAATATTAACATTCCCTAACATCTTGTCTTGCCAGACTAAGCTTCTGAAACCCCATCGCCCCATAAATCTATGTATTCAATCCTTAGGTTAAGTATTTTTATCCGCCATTGTGTTCACCTTTTTCCATTTACTTTCCCACAATTGTCATACGTCTTTCCCTTGCCTCCTTCGTATCCACAGTCCACACTACGCCAATTTACTTCGTGTCTTACACCTCTTACCCCAACCAGAGATTGTATAAGATAACCTGGTTACCAGTATCTGTCATAAGTACCCCAAAACAATAACTAAGTACCGCTACGAACTGCCGCTGTTGTTGGTATATTTATA
Source organism: Paralithodes platypus (assembly GCA_032716605.1). Classification (NCBI taxonomy): domain Eukaryota; kingdom Metazoa; phylum Arthropoda; class Malacostraca; order Decapoda; family Lithodidae; genus Paralithodes; species Paralithodes platypus. The sequence goes on from CM064487.1 coordinate 71,905,477, forward strand.
TTTAATAGAAAACGCAGTTCCCAGGGCCAACTAATAATATCCATAACCCTCGGACTGATCACATAAGTCTATCTTTTCCAGACTCATATACCACCCCATAGTTGCATTCCCCGGTAGCATTTGGCTAACGTATTCTACTGCCTTTTCAAACTTCCATATCAATTGTAGCCTAATGCCACCCCCACGCCCAGGGACCTAAGGGGCAAAATTTCCCTGTAGCCCTTGAACTCTCCCCCCCCCCTCTCATTAAGACACCCGCGCTTCTCGACTCTGTCCGACCTAGCCTCTCTCTCATACCTCTTGAAGATCCCTTGAATTGTCCGTTGCTAACGCTCTCCAACCTTTTATATATATACTCCTATCCAGCCTACCTTCACTTAGTAGGCCAGAACAACATTAGAACTTTACTAGCCCTTGCATGCCATCTATTCTCTTACAACACATTCACAACCTGCACCCAATGGTCGTCGGTGCGAGGCTAGCCGCCCCGCCAGTAACTAACTTCTATTGCCATACTTCCAAATGTGGCAGAGTTAGCAACCCTCCACCACATCCAGCAAACCCTACAATTAACAACCAGCCGAGTAAAACCAGCTAGCTAAGGCACCTTCGGTTTTGGTATTAAAGACACCCACATCTGTCTCATACACAGAGGGTTATTACAAACACTGGTGATGTGGCAAGCCCCTAGCCACAGCCGCCGGACGACTATCACAGAGAGAGGGCCCAGCTCCCCCTTGACCCACCCGAGGAGGGAGACCCCCACCCCCGCGGAGGTATACCTGGCCCCTGTTTTGACTTTCGAGTCATTGCCAGGTAGCACAGGAATTCTTCCTATCAATGAACTAACCATGCATGACTAACACCTTTACTAACCTCTATTAGCTCACAATAAACCATTTACCTTTCTTGCATGCTCTGATCACTAAATTAGCACCTCAGCTATACCATAGAATGAAGATTGAACAATCTAGAGAGACGCTCCTATCACAGCTGTCCCCATCCTCCTCGCAAAGTAGATCCAGTCTCTCTCCCCTAAAATACTCCCAGTATAGCCAAAATAGTACCTCTTAGGGAGGCTCAGTTATATGAAAATATAAAGGCTTTCCTATAGCCATGTGCCACAACAGTAAATACCATCTTACCTAGTCCCCATATCTATTGAGAGCTCAATTAAGTCCATAAGACTCGAGATCCCTACTGTCTACAGGGTCCAGAACCGAGCCTATAAATCTAACTCCCGCCCCCAGTCAAATCAGTTGAAAGCTAGACACCAACCAGGGGTCACTACCCTGCAGTTAACTTCTAGCTCTGCCCTTGTGTTCCGGAGTGAGATCCCAGAGCCGGCAGACTCCGTGGCAGATTTGGATAGAAGTACCTGCCCACGTATTGAAGAACTTCACACATATGGCCCCCCTGGACGGCCGCGGAACCAGTCGTTAGCCCCCAACATCATGGACGCAAGATAACCAGGACCAGACCCATCAGATACTACCCAAGATTCCCTTTAGCAGTACTACATATTACTGTGCTGTTTAGAGATTCAATAATTAATATTTCTACGAAGTGGCTAAGACCTTGCCCAGTGTAATTCATACTTAACCATTCCATTTGGGACGTACTAAGCGATCAGTGCTCTTTAATTAACAGGCGACCTTGACTCTCGTAATTACCTTATTCAGATATTAAAACTCTAGTGATATCTAACGTTCGCCCACTGATTTGCGTTCTATGTATTTCTGAAACAAGGATATCAAACTTAGATCAGTACCCCCTGAGGTTACTAGAATTCTCGTGCTCTAAAATACGCGTGTCTAATCTAGTCTGTGAACTACTACTTGTGCACCAGAGCTACCAGTAATAAATAACAGTGAATATGAATCTATAAGTAACATTGATGGTCTTCGGTATATAAACCTGTGGAATCGAAGGCAGTGATCAGAAGATTAATACCTGAACGTTGGAAGTGGGAGACTAGGCTCCATCCAGATCCACTTATGCTAGTGTTGTTCAATTCTATTGTATTGTCTTACACAAGTATTCTGCAGTGGTATATCAATAAACATGATCATGTAACTTGCTACCATGTGTTTCTTTGTGTTCTCTATTCCTCATATCTTGTATTGTGCATGCAGCCTTATATACCCAGTCAATTTAGAACTCACATTACCCAAGTTAAACCTGTAGAAAAACAGGGCATAACAGTAAGAGTTGTAGTTGTGGGCATACCAAAAGCTTTGTTTATATAGCCTAGTCGCACGCTCGCAGTTAGGCCTACATTCGCTTCTAATTTAACTGCTGGGGTAAACTTGGTAAGGCCACCCTCAATCCGCCGGCCGGTAACAAAACAATTTACCCAACGCCTGGCCGTGAGATACAATAATGGGTTGAAGGGGCTTTATCCCCCTATGACTTATTGTCATCATGATCTATATCACCAGCAGGGGCAAATAACCACAGTCAAATTAGACGCGAATGTAACTGCGAGCGTGCGACTACGTAAATAAAGGGGACGATAGACCCGCTAACACAACTCTTAACGCATTTTTTCCTAATGTATTATATTTTTTTATATTTATGACCTCAACCGTTGAGAGATGACAATTTTATGGTTTATTTTAGGCTATACAAAAACATTTGCTTTGTAACTTAGATACTCATATTTATGCTTATAATTGCAGTACGAGTGGGTTTTTTCTTTTTATATGTAGGCCTAGGCTAAACAAATGTTAGTTTTTGTTTTATAGGCTAAACTAGGCTGAATTTATGCTAATAAATATTAATTGGAGGGAGCAAATCTGTCAAGGAATAGCCTAGATGTGGAAATTTACAGCCAATTTGCTCTAGCCCTTTTTGAGATACAGAGGTTAGAGATCGTTGGATACAATAATATGTTGAGGGGGTCAATCGCCCCCCATGACATATTGTCATCATCATATATATTGCCAGCAGGGGGCAAATAGCCTAGGCCTAGCCTAACTACAACAAAAATCACCGTCAAAATAGACGCGAACTTATATTAACTACGGCGATCGACTATTGCCCACACCGGCCGTCCCCCGGTTATTGTTGAGGTCCTGAGGAACCGTATGACTTTGACAAGCTCTTCCCTCCGCAGTCTCCGCATCCCATGTATCGTCGTACGGTACCTCTTCCCCTCCACATCCTACATCTGGTCGTCCTACATATGCCTCCTAAGCCTCGCCTCGTCCCGTCACTGAGCATGTGGATGGGCGTCCCTTTCTGTCTTCAAAGATGGATTCCTTCCAACAGCTCCTACTGGATTGTCTGGGGTTGGTTGATAAGGGCACCTCGCTTCAGGACATTGCTCTGGCCCTAGTACCGTGGTTTGTAGGGCTCTGGTTCACCACCTGATGACCTGCTATTGGGTTGTTGCCTTTACAGTGTTACGGTTCTACGAATGACCTAGAATGAAAGTGACACGGTGGTGAATTTTAACCTTAACTATAAACTAATTTAATTGTGACATAGGATCTCCGCGACTACGGTAGGACCGGAGTGGGCGAGTATTCGCCTGAGGTTGCCCCAAGACAAGACAAGACAAAATTCTAGTGCAGGTTTTACTCAGATTTTGTGAGTTTTAATTTAGCCTAGCCTAGGCCTAAGAGTTCAGAAAATTTGCAAAATGCACCCCATACTAGCCTACCCATAGCCTAATAGGCCTAGTGATTCTTTTTTGGCTGACCACCCACAAATTTTCATATAGCCTAAGTTCTGGAATGCATGTTGGAATAGCCTTCCTATAAACTGTAGGCTAGGCTACTTCCTTTTAATTTAAGTTTGATTCTTTGGAAAAATCTATTAGGCCTAGACCAGGGCAGGAAAGTAACATTTAAAATGACGTGTAAAAAGTCGCCCATAAACGGCGGGGCGCTATGTTATTGTAATTTGGGAGCTTATTTCGTTTGTTGATTGACTTTGTCCTTAATTGGGGATCCTATGAATTAGCACAGATGATGATGACTTACCGTACATCATAATACGTGACGGGCCGACGTGGGGGGGCAGAGCCGCAGAGACACCCTCAACATATTTGGTGTCCCACAGTAACTTTTAATGGGATGGATGTAGTTACCGGGTGTACGGTCGTCATGTTTACATAGGGCGATCGTCGCGGTTAACTTCGCGTCTATTATGACGTCAATTTTTTTCGGCATATTTCATTTTATTCACTTCCTTTTATATTTAGGCTATAATCTAGCTTTGGCACGACAATAACCCTAACCTAGTCTTTCTTAAAGATTCTTCTAATTTTCCAGTAGCCTATAGCCTAATTTAGGTAATTTTTAAAGGCACACAATTAAATGGTTGGTATTTTAAACGACACTACTGCAGCATTATGAGAAACAATTTATTAGAGATAATAGGCAACAATAGATTCGCCATATTTTTCTCCATAAGCTATAGTCCGCATGGAGGATTTTCGTTATCGACAAATTGAAAAAATTCCCACTTCACAGACAAAATAGACAAATACACCAAAAATTGGGGTGTGGGGGCAGCAGCCCCCACCCATAATAGCCTACTATAATAGGTTAGGTAAGGTTGTTAGGTTAGACTATGCTAATGTCCTTTCAAAGGGGTATAGGCCTATTAAACACTAGGATAGCCTATACCTGGTCAAGGGTAAGTCCTGCTGTAGTCAACTTGAATGCTACCTTAAATTGTAATATTAGACTAGGCATAGCCTATAGAAAAGATAGCCTAGCCTACTTATTTATTGTAGCCTATAATATAGGCCTAGCCGGGTAGAATGTAGAGTTCGGGCGTACCGCCACCATTGTTTACACTGCGCAGACCGGCGACGGAAGCTTGCCATCATGTTCCCGTCTATTTTGACTGCCATTGGATACAATATGTTGAGGGGAGGGCTTTGCGGCAATTTTTTTGGTTGTTTGCCCCCTACTGGCAATATATATGATGATGACAACACGTCATGGGGGCAAAGCCCCCCCTCAACATATTATTGTATCCAATGGCATTCAAAATAGACGGGAACATTATCGCAAGTGTCCGACGCCGACACCGCCGCCGTAATGTTTACATATGTCGATCACCGTGGTTAAAGGCTGGTTCACACATAGCCGAGTCGGTGCGCGAGTCCAACACGAGTCACACTCGTCGATTATCTCCGTCGCTGGAGGCTGAGTCGGCCGCGAGTAGCAATTGATCCCGAGTCAAGGAGAGTGTAACACGAGTTAACTCGATTCAATACGAGTCAACACGTGTTCATGCAAGAGTCTGTATGAGTAACTGAGAGTCAAAACGAGTGTAACACGAACCCAACACGAGTGTCAAAAATTTGAAAAATAATGGCCACATTCCAGGGCACGTAAACAAAGAGTATGGACGAGTCAACGCGATTGTTACACGGATCAACACGATTTTTATACGGATCAACACGAAAGACAACGCGTTGACTCTCGTTGGATCTCTGTTGCACACGTGTTGACTCGTGTTACATCCGTGTAAACTCTCGTTGATTCTTCCTACATTTTTGAAATAACGGTATTTCAAATGACACTTGCTTTTTCGTGTTACACTCGTGTTTTTTTCTCAGTGGATCGTGTTTACTCTTGTTTACTCGTGTTTTTACTTGTGTTTGAATCGTGTAAACTCTGGCATCATGGGGGCACCAAATTTTGGCACTCACATTCGTGCTTTCTACTCTTGTTGATACGTGTTGCATGTGTGTTACATATGTGTTATTGCGTGTAGACACGTGTTGCTTCGTCAACGTCGAAATGATGACGAAAAGCGACGAATCACCAAAGAGTGTTACACGGGTTTACACGAGTCAACACGAGTTAACACGAATAACGAAGTTATTCAGAGTCAAACACGAGTTAACACGTATGTACACGAGTCTACACGTATTTAGGCCACACTTATGGGTACTCGCCACGGGACCCAAAAATTTCATGCATGCATGAAATTTTTGGACCCCGTGGCGAGTACCCACGAGTGTGTCGAGTATACATGAGCGTAGCACGAGTCTATACGAGTGTTGAGGAGTATCGATGAGTCATTGCTGAATAGCAAAATTTCATCACTCGTGTTGGACTCGCGCACCGACTCGGCTATGTGTGAACCAGCCTTTAGTTCGCGTCTATTTTGAAGGCGTTTTTTTCGGTTATTTGCCTCCTGCTGGCAATATATATGATGATGACAATATGTCATGGGGGGGGGGTGGGTAACCCCCCTCAACCTATTATTGTATCCAAAAGCAGTCAAATAGACGGGAACATGATGGCCAGCATCCGCCGCCGCTCCGCGTAGTGTAAACAAGGCTGGCGGTACACCCGAACTCTACATTCTACCCCACTATTTTTCCAACTAGCATAACCGATGATTATCAATGATCAATCCCAGTCAGAAACGTCCATGCTTCCCTCCCATAAGTCAATGTCGGGATTACCACACTGTCATGCAAGGACTTCTTTACTTCCATGCTGATCACCCTATTTCTTCTTACTGCTTTCAGAGTTCCTACAACGCTCTTCCCCTGTTACACTTTCTCCCACACTTCTTCATCCATAGGCCTACTCACATCTTTACTCAACACACTGCCCAAATACTTAAATGAGCTGACATTCTTCATAGCCGTTCAACCTCACTTCACACTCTATGGTTGCACCCCTTTCAATGACCATAATATTGCTCTTCCTAGCATTTACCTCCAGATTCCGTTTTTCACACACTGTTCCAAACATATTTACCTGACCCTGCAACTCCCATTCACTATCGCTCATCAGAACTGTGTTGTCAGCAACAGTAGTACCGGTACTGTACTGTTGAGGCAACTTCCACTCGTTTCCTTCCCTTATCAGCGGTACACCAACATCCGCTGCTCTTCCTTGTATTTCTTTCATGACTCCATCCATATACTGTACTGGTATATATTGAACAACCATCGGGACATCACATACACCCTTGCTTTAACCCAACATTCAGATTAAAGAACTCGCTCTGTTAATTATCCACACATACTGACACCTTTGCACCCTCATACATGCTCTTAATTGCTTTCAGCAACTTGCCATCTACTCCGTATATTTTCAGTACCGGTACCGGTACTTTCCACATACCTTCTCTATCAATTCTGTCATAGGCCTTCTCCAACTCCATAAATGCAGCATACAACTTTTGTCGCTTCTCCAGATATTTCTCCACAACACATTTCCGGGCAAAAATCTGAGCTACACATCCTCTTCCCTTCCTAAGATGACTACAGTATGCTAACCGTTTCCCCAGCAATACTGACTGAAAATGCCCAAATATATTGCATGTCCTCTTCAGATTTATCTAAAATATGTAAAATTACACCAAATACCACTACAGTAGCACTGAAATCAATAAAACTCACTAACAGGATAAATAAATGGAAGAAATACTCCAAAAGATTAATATGTTAACCCTTTACCCAGCAATACTGACTGAAAATGCCTAAATAGATTGCATGTGCTCTTCAGATTTATACATACATACGTACATAACATTTTAAGACTGAGTGCTCCACACAGATGTGCAGTTTCAGTCTCTTTTCCTAATGGCGGCATTCCAGGCAACCCTGTTAAGGGATGCTTTACTTGTCAAGTTTTTGGATTTGAGATCGGCACGTATAGTCCGATCCCAGGTCTTACTCGGTCCACCCCTTGGTGCAGCTCCCTCCACAATCGCAGACCTGCATCTTTTCACCCAATTTTGTTCATCCATTCTCTCCACATGTCCATACCATCCCAGTTTACTTGTACGCATCTCCTCGCTAATACTCTTTATACCTAAACGTCTCTTCAGCTCATCATTTGTTATTCTGTTGACATCCTTTATCTGAAATATGTAAAATTACACCAATTACCAACTACATTACCAACAAATTTAATAAAGTACACTAACAGGATAAAGAAAATGTAAGAAATAGCCCTAAAGATGAATTTATCTATCTATCTATTGACGGACGCCTTGATCCCCGAAGGATTGGCCACGAACGAAACACCCCTATGCACCTCTGTCCCCAGTCAGTCGACGCCCCTCCTCCCATCCAGCACCGCTTTCACGCATATACTTCTTAACTCCATCCTTCCACCTCTCTCTCGGTTTATTTCTCCCTCTGTCCTTCCACCTCACTCGTACACGCTCTTAGTCATTCTCTCGCTTCGCTTCCCATACGTTCCACATGGCCGAACCATCTCAAGGTGTTCTTTTTCGCACTTTCCAGTACATTCACACCACACCTCTCTCGTACTTCCTCATTCGTCTGTCTATCCCTCCATGTAACTCTGCACACACTTCTCAAGTAACTCATTTCCATCCCTTTCACTCTTGGTTTGAATCTCTCCAACAACGTCCATGCTTCGCTTCCGTAAGTCGGTGTCGGGATTACCACACTGTCATGCAATGACTTCTTCAGTTCCATGCTGACCACCCTATTTCATGTTACTGCTTTCAGCATTCCTACAACCCTCTTCCCCTGTTGCACCCTCTCCCACACTTCTTCATCCATACCCCCATCTTTACTCTGTACACTGCCAAGATACTTAAATGAGCTGACAATCTCCATAGCCTGACCGTTCAACTTCACCTCACACTCTGTGGCTTCACCCCTTTCGAAGACCATAACCTTGCTCTTCCCCGCATTTACCTTCAGATTCCATTTTTCGCACACTGTTCCAAATATATTTACCAGACCCTGCAACTCCCATTCATATCATCAGCAAACAGCAGTACACAAACATCCACTGCTCTTCCTTGTACCGGTATTTCTTTTATGACTTCATCCATATACTGTATATATAGAACAACCATCTGGACATCACACACCCTTGCTTTACCAAACATTCAGATCAAAGAACTCCCTCTGTTCATTCTTCACACGTACTAATACCTTTGGACTCTCATACATACTCTTCACTGCTTTCAGCAACTTGCCATCTACTCCATATATTCTCAGTACAGTACTTTCCACATACCTTCTCTATCAACTCTGTCATTCCACTCGTTGCCTTCCCTTATTAGTGGTACACCAACATCCACTGCTCATCCTTGCATTTCTTTTATGACTCCATCCATATACAGTTCAGTATATATTGAACAACCACGGGGACATCACACCCCCTTTCTTTAACCCAAAATTCGGATCAAAGAACTCGCTCTGTTCATTCTCAACACATACTGACACCTTTGCACCCTCATACATGCTTTTCACTGCTTTCAGCAACTTGCTATCTGCTCCGTATATTCCAAGTACTTTCTACATACCGGTACCTTCTCTATCAACTCTGTCATAGGCCTTCTCCAAGTCCATGAAGGCAGCATACAACTTTTGTCCCTTCTCAAGATATTTCTCCACAACATATTTCAGGGCAAAGATCTGAGCTACACATCCTATTCCCTTTCTATGATGAATACTGTATGTTAACCGTTTCCCCAGCAATACTAACTGAAAATGCCCAAATATATTGCATGTGCTCTTCTGATTTATCTAAAATATGTAAAATTATACCAAATACTAACTACATTAGCACAAAACTCAATCAATCACAGAAACAGGATAAAAACATAGAATAAATACCCCAAAAGATGAATACGTTAACCCTTTCCCCAGCAATACTTACTGAACATGCACAAATAAATTGCATGTGCTCTCCAGATTTAGCTGAAATATGTGAAATTACACCAAATACTAACTACATTAGCACAAAAATCAATCAAACACTTTAACAGGATAAATAAAATGGAAGAAATAGCCCAAAAATGAATTTATCTATAGCCTACCGGTATATATTGCCGGACACCTTGATCCCCGAAGGGGTGACCATGAACGAAACGCCTGCGTATTTCAAGCTCGCTTGAGTTATCACTCGATCGTCTTTTAGAGCTTTTTGGCCCGGGGTAATTACCACACCATCGCGTCATAAGGAGTTTGAGGGGGTTAAATTGCTAGATACATAGAGGAAGAGGAATGCCAAGTAAAGCTAAACAAAAATATATAAGATATTTTTAACATCTATCTATCATCTATTGCCTGACGCCGTGATCCCCGAAGGGGTGGCCAAGAATGAACCGCCCCCATGCACCTCTGTCCCCAGTCAGTCGACGCCCCTCCCCCCAACCAGCACCGCTTTCGTTCATGTACTTCCTCACTCCATCCTTCCACCTCTCATTCGGTCTATCTCTCCCTCTCTGTCCCTCCACCTTGCTCTCATACACCCTCTTAGTCATTCTCTCATCGCTTTCCATATGTTCCATATGGCCGAACCATCTCAAGTTGTTCCTTTTCACACTTTCCAGCACATCTACCTCCACACCACACCTCCTTCTTACTTCCTCATTAGTCTGTCTATCCCTCCATGTAACTCTGCACGCACTTCTTAAGTAATTCATTTCCACTGCTCTCACTCTTGGTCTGAGTCTCTCAACCAACGTCCATGCTTCGCTTCCATAAGTCAGTGTCGGGATTACCACACTGTCATGCAAGGACTTCTTCACTTCCATACTGACCACCCTATTTCTTGTTACTGCTTTTAGCGTTCCTACAACCCTCTTCCCCTGTTGTACCCTCTCCCGCACTTCTTCATCCATAGTCCCATCTTTACTCAACACACTGCCCAGATACTTAAAAGAGTTGACGATCTCCATAGCCTGACCGTTCAGCTTCACCTCACACTCTGTGACTTCACCCCTTTCGAAGACCATAACCTTGCTCTTCCCCACATTTACCTTCAAATTCCGTTTTTCGCACACTGTTCCAAACTCATTTACCAGACCCTGCAACTCCCATTCATTATCACTCATCAGAACTGTATCATCCGCAAACAGCAGTATAGGTAGCTTCCACTCAATTCCCTCCCTTTTCAGCGATACACCAACATCCACTGCTCTTGATAGTATTTATTTTATGACTCCATCCATATATACAGTAAACAACCACAGGGACATCACACACCCCTGTTTCAAACCAACATTCAGGTCAAAGAACTCGCTCTGCTCACTCTCCACACATACTGCCGCCTTTACACCCTCATACATGCTCTTCACTGCTTTCAGCAACTTGCCCTCTACTCCGTATATTCTAAGTACTTTCCACACACCTTCTCTATCCACTCTGTCATAGGCCTTCTCCAAGTCCATAAAGGCAATATACACCTTTTGTTTCTTCTCCAGATACTTCTCCACAACACAATTCAGGGTAAAAATCTGATCTACACATCCTCTTCCCTTCCTAAAAACCTCCCTGCTCATCGCCTATCCATTTCTCCGTTCTCACTCTCACTCTCTCAATCACTACCGGTACCCTACTGTATACCTTCCCTACTATGCTTAGAAGACATATTCCTCGGTGGTTACCACACACTCCTCTTTCCCCTTTGCCCTTATATAGGGGGACTATTATGCCAGTCTTCCAGTCATCGGGTGCACTCCCCTTCTCCCATGCTAGTTTGCACATTTTCCATACCCATTCTATCACTATCTCACCACCATACCTCAACATTTCCCCACACACTCCATCTGTTCCTGGTGCTTTCCCCAACTTCACTCTTTTCATGGCTTCCTACACTTCTGACCTCCTGATCCCCACCTCCTCCTCCACTACTTCTCTTCTTCTCCCTCCCATACCATATCCAGCTATGTTTGCTGGCTCTTCATTCCTTACATTTAGCAACTCACTGAAGTACTCCCTCCATCTTTCGACTCTCTCTTGCTTCTCGGCTAGCATTCTCCCATTCTTATCTTTCACACCCTTACTGTTTCCCTTGCTACCTTCCCTATCTTTCTTGACTTCTTCCCAGAACAGTTTCTTACTCTCCCTCCATTTTACACTCAGGTGCTCGTTTCTGTCTCTCGGAATCTTTATTCCCAACCACTCTCTATATGCTTTCTTCTTTTCTTCCACAGCTATTCTTACCTCTTCTGTCCACCATGCTGTACCTTTCACTCCCCTCCCTCTTCTCCTCACTCCACACACCTCCTCACATGCTGCACAGATCTCATCCTTAAACACCTTGCTCATCTCCTCCACTTCCTCCATAACTTCCAGGTCGAACCCACCTAGTCGTCTTTCCACTGCTCTCCTGTACTCCTCCCTGACTTCCTCCTCCTGCAACCTCTCCACCCTCCTCACCATTCCACCCTCCTCTCGCCTCCCTCCAGCTCTCCTCACCCACTTCTTTTGTATCCTAACCTTAGCTACCACTACATAATGATCAGACAGACCCCCTCCATACCCCTATACACCCTAGCATCCATCACAGATTTCTTCATTCGTTCATCCACACATACATAATCAATCAATGACTTTCGTTCCACCACTGTCTTATCCTTCATCGTCAACATCCGTTTCCACGTGTACCTGTGGATCATTCTGTGTCGGAAGAAGGTGTTGGCTATCCACAGCCTCCTCCCCACACATACGTCCACAAGTGCACTACCATTCCCATTCAACTCTGATGGTACCCCCCACCCTCCCACCACTCCCTCAACTTTCCTATCACCCACCTTACCATTCATATCCCCAATCAGAAATATTCTTTCGTTCTTGTCAAACTTCTCCAGGCACGCCTCCACATTCATCCAGAACTCCTCTTTCTTTCTTTCAAGTATATCCTCTGTCGGGGCATACACGCATACAATCAATACAATATTTTTAACATGAGGTTGCTTATAATAATTTGTACCTCTGCAGTTTCTCCATGGCTAACGAAAAAGGTCACATTCCTAAGAAGCCCCAACCAAAAAGGCCAAGCTTCTGTACAGAACAAATGCCACACCATTACCCTTATGGTGACCCTATCAAATAATCAAAACAACCACACTTCTTAACCCAATTCCCGTGGGGCCCCTCATATGACGGAGATGATTTTCCGGCTATTTTGTAGCCTGTGAGCCAGGCCATCTTTTGCAAGCAGCACGGATGGACGTCAGCCGGAGCCAACAGGCCTCCGCCACGACACTGAGGTTTGTGTGAGTGAGAGTTCACTTATGTGCAGCGTCACACATAGCGAAAACAGAAAATAATTGGTAATTATTAGCGATTTCGCCTAGGCCTATCGGATTTGGTAATTTTTAGCAATTTTGCCCTTCGTTTGCAAGATCCTTACAAGAAAACCAGACGTCGTACAGGGATGATTCAGGAGTAATTTGAAAGCTATTACCGTACTTTCACGAATACATAATTGTATTACGCTCTGGCTTTTGCTTATGCATGAAAATGAGCAGGGAATGAAGGCAATTTCGGGCAATTATGCCTACTCGTACAGGAGTCCTTGGAGCGGCTTCGGTCGCGCCGGGAATTTCCACACCTCACACCACACACACACATCACACAGTTTTTCCTACACCGAGAAATGACTCTCCGGCTGTCATTTCTCGAAGACTTCTTCTAGCTGGAGACATTGAGAGCAACCCAGGACCCACCTACACATACATATGTCCAACTTGCTCAAAACCCATCGCTTCGAGTCGCCACACTAATGGTTCAGTTCTCTGCAATTCATGCAGGAACTGGACCCACTTCACCTGCACAACACTTGCCTCCAAGAAACACTACACGAACACCTGGACCTGTTCCTCATGCCCCTCCCTCTCCCAGTCAAATCCCTCGCCTAAAACCCGTCCACCTCTCCTCCCCAACCCACCTAACCTTCCCATATCATCCACTCCCCCCCCCTAAAACCTGTCCACCTCTCCTCCCTAAGCTTCCCATACCATCCACATCCTCAACTCAACATACCACACCCCATCCTAATCCATTCCAACCCCCATCTGCTCCCCAATCCCCACCCCCACCTCACCCATCCCAACCCCCAGACCCTCCCTCACCCCCACCCCTACCCCCTCCCTCACCCCCACCCCATCCTCGTGCAGCAGCACCCAACATACATCGTGCACATAACATTAACATTCTCCAATTGAACATAGATGGCATCAACACAAAGAAACTCTCACACTTCATCAAACAACACAACATACACATTGCCATCTTACAAGAAACAAAACTCCGCACAACACAAAAAACACCCACATTTCATGATTTCACCACCATCAGACAAGACCGGGCTGTCGGCGGAGGCGGTGGACTCATCACCCTGGTACACAAAGAAATATCATACATAGTTACCAGTGTACAAACCAAATCCCTCCTCCTCCCAAATGATAACACAACAGAAATACAATCAATTAAAATACGCACTGGCAACAACTCCAACATAACCATCATAAACACATACATCCCCTACAGTACCAAATGAATAAGACCACACTTACAACACATCACAAACACCCCACACATCATCCTGGGTGGTGACTTCAACGCCAAGACGTCAGCCTGGTTTGTCGACAACCCCGTCACAGACAGAGGGCTGGTACTACAAAACCAAACTGTTAACCTCATCATCCTTAACGACATCCATCAACATATCCATATTCCTCACCAAGCCCTCTATAACCCATCATCTTCAGACATCACCTTTTGCTCCCCAGAACTCGCCCCCACAACATCCTGGAGGGTAGTCAGAACCTTAGGCTCTGACCACCTCCCGACCATTATCACCACCAAAACCAGACTCACCCCAGCTAACCACAAACACACATACACCAATTATAAAAGACCTAACTGGGAAGCATTCACAAATGAGACAGAACAACACTTCACAACTCTAAACAGTACACCCATCACTAACATCAACAATGCTGTACACATACTCAATAAAACTATCCAAAACACTGACAAGAAACACATTCCAAGAGGTAACAGAAAAAGACACAACCCCAACTTCACACCAGAAATTCAAAACCTCATCAGACAACGCAACATACTGAAACACTCCCCAGCACCCCACACACAAGACATCACACAACAAATCCAAGCACTCAACACCCAAACTAACAACAAAATACAAGAACAACAAAAACTAAATTGGAATAACTTCCTACAAACACTTGATCACAAAACAAACCCCAAAAAACTCTACAAAACACTAAACAGCATCACACTTTCCAACAGCAACACAACACAATCACATGCTGCAATCACAACAACAGACTCTACTCCTTCATGTAAACAACAAGCAAACACTCTCATCAATCACTTCTCACATGTCAGTCACCTAAAACCTCACAAAGACGACCGACGTGTCATCCGACGTAAGAGACAATTCCCCACAGACCCTGACTATAAACCCTTCACCAATCACCAGACAAAGCATATCATCAACAATCTCAAGCACTCACCCGCTTGTGGCCTAGACAACATAAGCAACATACACCTCAGACACCTGGGACCACAAGGCATACAAGCATCACTAACATATCAAACTACAGTTATTCACACAACACAATACCAGACATTTGGAAGCATGGTCTCATCACCACATTCCCCAAACCCAACAAAGACCCCACGCTACCCTCCTCGCACCGCCCCATCACACTCCTTTGCTCCCCCTCCAAAGTCATGGAACGCCTAGTGTTACAACTAATTACACCCGACCTACCCCTAGCTCCAACACAACATGGCTTTAGGCCACTGCACTCCACAAACACTCTTCTCACAGACCTTACACAAAGAGCTTTTGATGGCATCAACTCAGCTAGACCACCACACAGATCACTATTAGCCACACTCGACATTAGTAAAGCCTTCGATGCCATCCCCCGCCACAACCTAACAAACAAAATCTACAACACAAACATGCACAACAACACTAAAAGGTGGCTGGCCAACTTCCTAGCAGGCAGATGTGCACACGTATCTTTTGCCGGTCAGTCATCTAAAATCAGAAACTTTCCAAACGGAGTCCCACAAGGATCCGTCCTATCGCCCGCACTCTTCAATCTGTACATGCACGATATAACTACACCCAATACGCCCCAAATAAACTTAGCCTCCTATGCAGATGACATAACACTCACATGCACACACTATGACCCAAAAAGAGCAACAGATCTCCTTCAACCCTATCTCAACACACTACATGGCTGGTGCACTACAAACAGACTTAATCTACCCCCAGCCAAATCCACCGCAACCCTGCTCACAAGCTGGACAGGAGAACACAAATACATCCCTCAACTCACCATAAACAACACACCCCTAACACATACACACACACACAAAATCCTAGGAGTAACATATGATACTCATATGACATTCAAACAGCACACCACAAACATTAAAAAGAAATGACACCCAGACTTAACGCCCTCAGGTCACTTGCTCACACAAAATTTGGACACAACAAAGAAACTACCACCACAGTATATAAACAATACATAAGATCAGTGATCATGAGAGGCACTCAATTCCTGGCAGTAGCCTCCACGAACCAAGACCACCCACTAAACTACATGGCAACACACCCACAGACACCAAGAAATATCAAAACAACAACCAGCACACGGTATCACACACAATTACTGTCCTCTCTCCCACCCCGAACCACCTTCCAGAAGCACATCCATACTCATATCTCTCGCCGATCCATCCACTCACTCACAGACAACACGCAGCTGCAAGCACGACCTCCCGAAATCCATCCTTCCGAATCCTCCCTTCCTCGCGAGGACAGAGTCCACCTGGCCAGGCTGAGATGCGGACACCATCCAGCTCTCCTGAGCTATCAGAAGAGACTGGATGACTCCGCTGTCAATGCCTGCCCGGGATGTAACACCGCACCCCATACCATTAAACACATAATAGAAGACTGCATTTCACACAACCACTTACGCCAACAACACAATCTACACTCAATGAGAGCTCTGTGGGAAAGCCCGATCGTGGCCATGGCCTTCCTCAGGGACTCGGGGCTGTTCGGCCAGGCAGCTTAGGGAACAACAACAACAACAACAACTCGTACAGGATTAACACCTTACGAGCGGCCTATGCGGTTTATTTATGTGTACCGCCCAGCGGGGTGTTTTTAGCCAAAATAGGGCTGTTTACGTGATCATTTTCATGCCTAAATAAGACCCAGAACGTAAAACAAGTACCTATCCCCGAAAGGGCATAAACAGAGCTTTCGAATGACACCATAACGATCCTTGTATGATGGATAGTTTTCTTGCAATAACCGTGCAACGCGAGTGCAAAAAGCAGGTAATTCGGTACTTTCGGTACATAATTGAGTATGTAGCGAGTGAGAGAGGGAGGAGGGAGCTGAGATTTGTGTCAGTAGGTTCGCCGCGGTGGTCTGGAGCAGTCATACGCTCGCTAGTCTCCTGCCACCACTTGTCTCTCTCTCTCAGCCACATTACGTGCTGAAATTGCCACTCGAGTTATGTCGAGCGCCGCCACATAGTCCAGCTTTATTTAACTCGACTTATGTTGCTCGCCGCTAATTAAGGGTTAATAGCTTTAACCAAAATGGTCACACTCCTTAATGGTCTAAGTGGCCATAGCCAAAATGGCTACACTATATTCCTTCTGTACTTTCTCCATGCCCGATGAGAACATGATATTTTGATATATGAGGCGCTCATTCGCGGAACGTGATAACCGCCACCTCTGGCAAAACCCGTTATATTATCGCATTATATTGCCACATCCTTCTCGAATCTGGAGCCGTGGTAGGGAGCTATATTTGAGAATGTCAACATGGTTGAAAATCGCATAAAGTACGACGCACTTTCGTCCGTGTTGACAGGGCGTTTGCCTAGCCCTAGTTTCTGCATCGCATAGGGTGATACGCGCCACCCAGGCAGCGTGTGTTCAGCCAGCCAATGACAGCCCGGCTATGGTACCGCGTGGGCGCCAGCTCAGCCACTCACGGCGCGCGTTGCTCTCTGTTCTCCCGCCACAATACAGTCTAGCTCAGCTCTCACGCCGTACGGATCATTTACCTTGCACCTGGTGTTGTTTTTGTGCCGTTTTGACCGTGTTGCAGTGCTTCCCTGAACAATGAGTGATAGTGAGAGTGAGAGTGATAGTGGGAGCCCACCCCCACCTATAAAAAAGAGGTGTAACCCGGACAATTGGTCTGAAATAATCGCCAGGAACAAGAGAAATTCTGGGAAGGAATATGTCAGCCGCCAAACAGGAAATACAGTGAATGCTAGAGTTATTGGACCGCCTTGCAATGATGGATGCTACGATAAAATTGCTGAACCTATCCGCCAAGCAATCCACAATAACTTCTGGCAAACTGGAGATTGGTTAGTCCAGAATACCTTCATTCAGAAACACGTTCTGTCAGTGCCAGTGAAACGACGAAGAAAGCCTGCCGACATCAACAACCCTGGTCCCCATCGGTCATGCACCCGCAAATTTACTCTCTCCTACCAGTCTACAACTTATAATGTTTGCAAGACAGCCTTCATCAACATTTTAGCCATAGGTAGGACAAGATTAGAGAATGCCCTGACCCACGTGAGTGACACTGGTACACCGAAGAGAGACGGCCGCGGGCAACACAAGAACCGTGTCACCATTGCAGGTCCTGATGCAAAGCGTGTGCACAAACACATTGCATCATTCCCCAGCGTTACCAGCCATTATAGCAGAGCCAAATCGCCCAATTTGCGGTACCTAGAGACATCGTTGAGTTTAAGCCGGATGTACCACCTGTATTCTACCTGGATGGCTGAGAATTATCCTAACAACAGCGTAGTCAAGGAAAGCTATTACCGGAAAGTTTTCAAAAGTAAAGAACTCTCCTTCTCACCACCAAATACTGATACTTGCTCGACCTGTGACCTAGCTAAGACCACTTTGAAACATGCCAGTAATGACGCAGAGAAGGCAATCTTGCAGGGTGAACTTGATGAACACCTGGCGGTGGCACGGCAGGCACAAACACTTATGAAGACTCTGGGGCAGGACAGGGACGATGATACTCGTGTCATAGCCTTGGACCTCCAACAGACACAGCCAATACCTCGTCTCACCACTAATGCTGCCTACTATAAGAAGAAAGTCTGGCTGTACAATTTATGCATTTCCAACCTCAAGACCGGTGAAAACCAGTTCTTCGTGTGGGATGAGGTGACAGGTGGGCGTGGCTCGGTCGAGGTGGGTTCGTGCATCAAAAAGTGGATCGAGAATGAAGTACTGCTTCATGGTGATTTTGGCAAGCTTATACTATTCAGTGACAATTGTGGTGGACAGAATAAGAACATTAATATCATGCTCTGCCATCTTTACGAACTGCACAGTCGCCGTCTTCAGGAAGTGGTCCATTATTTCCTCATCCCAGGACATAGTTACATGGCGTGTGACAGGGCTTTTGGGAACATAGAAAAGCGCTTCAGGGTTGAGGGGAACATCTATGATTTTGAACACTATATCAAGGTGATTGAGCGTGCGGTCCACGCAGGTAACAAGGTCATTCCCATGGTGAGAGAGGACTTTCTAAACTTAGACCTGTTGCAAAGTGTCATAACTCACCGTACACCCGCCAAGCCACTCCTATTCTCTGAATGTCGCCGATTCTGCTTTACTCTGCAATATAGGGATGGGTATCAGCTGTCTCGAGGCTACGAGGGGCCTCTGCATTGTCTCAGGCTTATGCCAGGTAAAGCCAAGTATGCTCCATCGGCCTTTAATCTGTCACGAGTGCCACTCACCCCCAAGTACCCAGCTGCCATCAAACTTCAAGCTGACAAACTCCAAGCCGTCCACGACCTGCTATCCTACATTCCGCCAATCCACTCGGAGTATTACCAGGAACTTTTTCGTATGCAGAGGGACCTCAGTAGAGCAGCTAGACCAGCCTTGGACAACAACTCTGACTCCTCTGATATTGATGACAACCTGCAAGAGTATGTAGATGATAGTGACAGTGATAGCGACACTGCCTGACTACTCGGTGAGTATGAATATAAAATGTAACAATAGAATAGAGTAATAATGCATTTTAGTAAGGTAAAATTGTTAAACAATAGCAATCTTTACACAAGAACATTATAGTAACTAGCCATCAAATTCCTTCCTTAGATTAACATTTTGTAAAATCATGTCCTTCCCAAGCTGAATAAAACATCCCAAATTAATTAATTAACAGTAATACTAGCTTACTTTCTATAATAATAAATCAATAACATTTAAGTAGCAAAATGATTACTCTATTCTTGTGTTTTACTTATTCATTATTATTCACCATGTCTTCCTCCATTTTCTAATCTTTATAATCGCTTATTAATTTTATAAAATTATGTTTCTATTATCTTACCCTACTCTTCCATGTCTTATTATTATTCACTGATAATATTATTTATGTTTTATTGTTATACATTTGCTTTTTCTCAACGTTTCTACAGTATTGAATTGATATGGGGTTATAAAATCATGGGATTATTTCAATCACACTCACGTTACTATTAATTACAAGCAAGTTATTATTTTTTTTTTTGTGGTGCATGGCTAGATACTATTTTCCGAACATTTTGATAACACTGTCACCTCTCTCCTTAATCGGGTCTGATAGTTACAGCTTTTTATAAGTCGGCAAACTTCAGACTCGATTTACTCCTTTTTTTATTTTGGGCAACTATCATGTTCTGCGATAAATTACAAGCAATTTATTTTTATTTTTTTGTGGTACGTGGCTAGATACTATTTTCCGAACATTTTGATAACACTGTCACCTCTCTCCTTAATCGGGTCTGATAGTTACAGCTTTTTATAAGTCGGCAAATTTCAGACGCGATTTACTCCGTTTTTTATTTTGGGCAACTATCATGTTCTGCGATAAATTACAAGCAATTTATTTTTTATTTTTTGTGGTACGTGGCTAGATACTATTTTCCGAACATTTTGATAACACTGTCACCTCTCTCCTTAATCGGGTCTGATAGTTACAGCTTTTTATAAGTCGGCAAACTTCAGACGCGATTTACTCCGTTTTTTATTTTGGGCGGTCAACACGTTCCGCGAATGAGCGCCTCATATGTGGCACAGCCCTTGTATCCAAAACAATACCCTGCGTGCAATCCCGCTCGAACCCCGCACAACGTTGCTTGCAACTTTAATTATTATTATTATTATTATTAAAATCATAAAGTTCAGACAGGCCGAAGCCCGCAGGGCTAAGCAGCTCCAA
Organism: Paralithodes platypus; assembly: GCA_032716605.1. Taxonomy (NCBI): domain Eukaryota; kingdom Metazoa; phylum Arthropoda; class Malacostraca; order Decapoda; family Lithodidae; genus Paralithodes; species Paralithodes platypus. Next base: position 71,926,527 of record CM064487.1, read on the forward strand.
ACCACACCTGCCTATCGCTTCTAACTACTGACCCTTCCCCCACCTCGCGTATCCACTACCCCTCGTGTCCTACACCTCTTACCCGCCAGACTCTACCTACATGATGATGAACATGAATACACCTTAATTTAATACACCCATGCCCTGTCCCTAAGTTAAGATATCAATATCAACATACCCTAAAATACCTTGTCTTGCCAGACTAAGTTTCTGAAGACAAACCGCCCCCATAAATCTATGTATGTTCTTCCATCCGAGAAGTAATATGTTAACCCCCAAGTCATAATTGATAAGAAACTATGATACCCATGGGTACACCATTGTATATATAACCATTATTCCTGTAAGACCTAGACAGAGATAATGACTGAAGATGTTAGCAACCATGCAGTAACTCTAATTCTTACCCCAACCAGAGATTGTATAGATAACCCTCTTTTACCATTGTCTCGACGCATATCTACCACGAAACAATAACGAAGCTACCCCTACGAACTGCCGCTTTCTTTGGTATATATTTCATAGAAAACGCCGTTCCCAGGGACAACTAGATCAGCAAGAAATCGTGTCAACTAATAGTGTCCATAACCCATCGTATTGACGAGTAATAATACACTATGTTTTTCTCTACTTTTATCCACAGTCAAGCACACACCTACAGCTAACCTCATCTTCCCCACAGTCCACATGATTCTATAATTTCCAGACTCATATACCACCACCTATTGCTCATCCCCCGGTAGCGTTTGATTAACCTACCTTCCCTGTCGTTAACCCCTAGTCTAAGATACCAACTGTAGCCTAATGCCACCCCTACGCCCAGAGACCTTAGGGTCAAACTTCTACGTAGTCCCCCTTAACCCTCTCCCTCTCGTTAATCCCACACGCTCCTCGACTCCCTCCGGACCTAGCCTCTCCACCATACCCCCTGAATATCCTTAACTTTTCCGTTACTAACATTCTCAAACCTTTTGTATATATACTCCTATCCAGACTACCTTCCCCCAGTAGGAAGGAACACCATTAGAACTTTACTAACCCTTTGCATGCCATCTATTCCCTCACAACCCATTCACAACCCTGTACCAAATGATCGTCAGTGCGAGGCTAGCCGCCTCGCCAGTGACTAACCTCTATTGCCATACTTCCAGATAAATGTGGAAGAGTTAGCAACCCAGTCTACACCACATCCAACAAACCATGCAATTAACAACCCAACCAATTAAACCAGCTGATCAAGGCACCTTCGGTTTTGGTATTACGAACACCCACATCTGTCTCATTGGCCCCAATTCTGTTCCTCATTCATATCAATGATCTCATATCTACCACTCATAATCCAATACATGCCTACGCAGATGACTCAACACTCCACAGTTCCTTCACATTTACCAATTCTTTCACCCAACCCGATCTTATAAATCTTATAAAGTGGCTATATCTTTGCCCCAGTATAATTCATATATAACCATTCAATTAGGAAGTGCTAAGCGTATCAGTGTTTATTAATTAACAGGCGATATTAACTCTCGTAATTACCCATATATCCAGATATTATTACATAGAAGTGAAACCCTAGTGATATCTGATGTTTGCCCACTGATTTGCGTTCTATGTGTTTCTGATACAAGAATATAAAACTTAGATCAGTACCCCCATGAGGTTACTAGAATTCCCGTGCTCTAAAATACGCGTGTCTAATCTAGTCTGTGAACTACTACTTGTGCACCAGAGCTACCAGTGATAAATCTAACAGTGAATATGAATCTATAAGTAACATTTATGGTCTCCAGTATATAAACTTGTGAATAAAGCCAGTGATCAGAAGATTAATATCTGAATGTTGGAAGTGGGAGACTAGGCTCCATCCAGATCCACTTAATGCTAGTGTTGTTCAATTCTATCATTTGTCTTGTACGAGTATTCATATCTTCTTATGCTTCATATTAATCATCATCAAGAAAACTTTAGAAGTGTGTACATCAATAAAAGTGATTGTGTGTCTTGTTACCGTGTGCTTATTTTGTGTTCTCTATTCCTCATACCTTGTATTGTGCATGCAGCCTTCTATACCCAGTCAGTTAGAACTCACATTACCCAAGTTAATCCTGTAGAAAAACAGGGCATAACACATATTATAACGATCATTAAGTAATTAACATGGTCATGACGTGATGAAGTCCGAACAAAAATGAAAACCTTTATTCGGGATCAATTTCAACTACCGTATATTCTCTATTTTTGTTAATTTCACTCCAACACCAAACACTCACCAAAGAAATTAACGAAAGTATGCATGCGATCACTGGGATTCGATCCAGGGTCACCTCATACAGATTTCAAACACTCTAACCAATAGGATATCTTCGCTTTGTGATTTTGCTTCGGTTAAGTAATGAGCTATCCTCTCTCTTTTCATGTATAATACTTAAGACATTATAGTAGACGCGACTCGTCACTTGTGGGCCGTGGCCTGTGGGTTTCTGTCTGCTTCACTGTCCAGACACCAGTCCTACTTTTCCTCCTGGGGGTGGGAGGCTAGGAATCCTCCTCCTCTTGTAAAATTCACCTACTAGCCGAGACAGAGAAAAGGGCGAGGGAATGCGAAAGTGGTCCTGGACATGATGTGCTTAGATATATGAAAATAATTCTCAAGACAAATGTCAAGCACAGAAATTAAGCAAATGTAACAACTATTACTGCTACTATAAATACTTGTAAAGTAATTGTGTAAAACGAGTATTATTTATGCCTTCCAAAACTTATCCTTTAAATTAAAGCTATGCCAATTGGAATATCCATTAATGTGTGTGTGTGTGTATCAGGAAGTAATTGGACCTTTATGTATATATATATATATATATATATATATATATATATATATATATATATATATATATATATATATATATTATACCTGTATATATATAATTGCTTATTGCTTTACTGACCTCAATATAGCTTTTTATACGGCTTCAGAATGCTCCTAGAATTGCTCATATTTAAAAAAACAAAATTGGGGGGACCCCGAACCCCCCCCCAGAACCCCCCACCTGATTAGGCTCGCTGCGCTCGCCACCCACCCCCGCGGGAAGGTGGGAACAGGGGGGGCCTCAGAAACAGCCTTTGCCCCTCCCAAGGATAAATGAAATGACCCCCTGTTCACAGTGCTCTATAGAATGCTCATGACCTTGCTTATAATTCATATTGTTATTGCATTAACTTTCGGAAAATATTAAAGGGGAGAAAAACATGCCATATAAATAATATAGAGTGTAACAAGCATTTTAATTTCCCATAAGCAATGGCGATGCCATGTTGTTTACATCTCTCTCATGAAACGCTCTTAGCGTATGATTATACATATAGGCCTACACGGACCCTGCTCGTGGGGAGGGTTATGGAGATCAAGGAATATGTGGGTTTAAAGAGTATAATAACGAAGAATATGAATGTAAGGAATGCAAAAATAGGCACTTTCAATACTAGGTTAGGTTAACAACCACTATTGCCACGCATTATCATATACACCACAAAGCAGGGGTGTGGCTCGGCAGCTCGGTTAGGTTAGTAGCTAGGTTAACGACCCCTCTTGCCTCATTTTATTATACACATCACAAAGCAGGGGTGTAGAAGCGGCAGCCCTTGATATTAATACAGTTAGGTCAGTTTGTTTGGTTTGGCTAATAACAAAACCAGGCTTGGATTTTCCAAAATTAAAATGTTCTTGCTATAAAATTTGGAAAATCTGCGGCAAGTTTGGTCAAAACTTGGCTCGGATATTTGAAAAGTGCCCAATTCAGAATTTCATGCATTCATATTTTGTTTTATAAGCCAACTCTTTAACCCCACATTTGCGACTTTCGATAATCGGAAAATGGCAATTTTTTATGATCTGAGCCAAGTTTTATTCATCTAACCAAACAACCTGACCTAACCGAATCTTGTATTAATAGTGGGGCTTCTGCCTCCACAACCCTGCTTTATGATGTGTATGATAAAAAGAGGCAAGGGGGTTAGTTGACCTAGCAACCTAACCTAACCGAGTATTAATAGTGGGGGCTGCTGCCCCCGCACCCCTGCTTAGTGGTGTATATGATAATGCGTGTCAATAGTGGTCGTTAACCTAACCTAGTATTGAAAGTGCTTATTTCTGTATTTCCTACATTCATATTCTAGATTATTTTACTTTTTAACCCCACAAGAGCATTGCAACGTCCCAAAGCTGCTCGTCGGTGCAGCTTTTTCTTTAGCAATATAAGGGGACTTCACTCTAACATCAATTCTGTACACCAATTTCTTCAAGCAGAATCCCCTACTCTCCTTTTTTTGACAGAGACTCAAGTAACATCCACATCTGACACGTCTAGATTTAATTTTCCAGGTTATCAACTGCTCCAAAATTTCAGACCTAAAGGCGGTGTATGTTGCTTCGCAAAATCTGAAATTGCCCTGGAGGAGGTTACTAGTTTCAATTGTCCCTATTTTGATTATTCTATATACAAATTAATTTCTGCTGGTAAATTTAAATACATATGTTGCATCTACCGTTCCCAAATACTCCTCCAGAGCAAAGTCTTTTTGATTCTCTGTCCTCACAACTCAGTGTCCTCAACTTAAATGCTTCTTCTGAAATCACTGTGTTGGGTGATTTTAATGTCCATAATGTTGAATGGCTCACTCATTCAGCCAGGACTGATGATGCTGGTCTTGAATGTGAGCTATTTGCAGACTCATTTAATCTCACTCAACTAGTCAACCAACCCACCCGTGTACTAGATAATCCTAATCATAATTCCCACCTACTGGACTTATTTTTAACAACCAATTCAGAAAATTATGATGTTACAGTGAGGTCCCCGCTTGGATCTTCTGATCACTGTCTGATACAGGCCACCTGTCTATCACCTACCACACCTTCCCACTCTGAACCTGTTTTGGTGACTAAATGGCATTACGATAGGGCAGACTGGGAGGGTCTTCAAGGTTTCTTTATTGATATTCCCTGGACCTCTTTCTTTTCTAATGATGCACACTCCACCTTGAGCCACATACAAGATTTTGTAAAAATTGGAATGGAAACTTTTATTCCTCATCAAAAGTACAGTAAAAGATCTAATTCACCTAAAGCAATAGCCTACAATGCATACACAAGATCAAAAACACATGAAGCCTTTAATTACTTTAGAAACATCAAAAATCATGCCAAAACTGTATTAAACCTAACTAAATCAAACTTTCTCCACAAGCAGGCAAATAAACTTCTAAATAATCCAAATGATAACAAAATATTTTGGTCTACTCTTAACTCATTTAAATCCAACTTCACTACTGCTTCATCCATTCCACCATTAAAATCTCCGACTGGCAATCTTGTAAGTGACCCACGAGGTAAAGCTAACCTTCTTGCGGATATTTTCTCCACCAACTCAACCTTAGATGAAATAAATCAAGATGTCCCTGTACTTAATTTTAATTCGCCTGAAATTCCCTCACTTAAGATCCACACCAGACATGTCAAAACTATTTGCAGAATCTCTCAGTAGATAAGGCTCCTGGTCCAGATGGAATTCCTCCAATAGTACTTAAGAATTGCTCCTTGGTGCTCACTCCTGTATTGGCAATTTTTTTCCGTCTGTGTACTCATACCTCATGCTTCCCAGTACCCTGGAAAGAAGCAAACATCCATCCAGTTCCTAAAAAAGGTGCCTCTTCAGATCCATCAAACTACAGACCAATAGCTATAACTTCCACTCTTGGTAAAGTCTTTGAAATTATATTAAATAATCACATAATTAAGCATCTTGAGAATAATAAATTAATCAGTGATAGGCAATATGGTTTTAGATGATGTCGATCAACTGCAGACATGCTTTGCCTTCTTACGCATCAAATCAACCAAGCTACAGACCAACATGGTGAAACACATACAATAGCACTGGATATATCAAAGGCACTTGATAGAGTCTGGCATCAATCCTTATTGTCGAAGATGTCACACTACGGCCTTGCATCATTAGTTCCACTAATTTCTTCTTATCTTCATAACAGAAAAATACGTGTAATGTTAGATGGCCTTTATTCTCAATTTCACTCAATAAATGCTTGTGTTTCCCAGGGATCAGTTTTGGCCCCAATTCTGTTCCTCATTCATATCAATGATCTCATATCTACCACTCATATTCCAATACATGCCTACGCAGATGACTCAACACTCCACAGTTCCTTCACATTTACCAATTCTTTCACCCAACCCGATCTTATAAATTCAAAAATAAACACTGCAATTTCTCTGAACCAGGACCTTTCTAGAATTAATGGATGGGGACAAAAAAATCTAGTTTCCTTTAATGCACAGAAAACCAAGTACATTCAATTTTCTAACCGACAGAATCTCACTGACTCCCATATATTTTGTAATGGTGTAAATATTCCCACTTCCCCTAGTATTGACATTCTCGGTGTAACATTAACTACTAACTTGAGCTGGACACATTATGTTAGAAGCATTGCTAAGAATGCCTCTAAAAAACTGGGACTCCTGTACAGAGTTCGAGAATTCTTCACTGACGAGCAGTTGGCCGTGATATATAAAAGTCATGTGCGTTCTCAGATGGATTACTGTTCACCTCTGTGGGGTGGAAGTGGAGTGGTTGCATTGAGGCAGTTGGACAAAATTCAAAATAAAGCTATTAGATTAATCAATAACCCTGCAATCACACAGGACCTTCCTACATTATCCATACGAAGAAACGTTGCATCCCTTGCATCATTCTACAGATATTTTCACAGCAATTGTTCCGAGGAACTTGCTTCAATTGTGCCGCCTCTCCACATCTTTCCCCGTAGAACTAGGGCAGCTGAGAGCGCCCATGAATTTACACTTTCTCCTCCACAATGCAGAACTTCTGCTTATCAGAATTCATTTATCCCCAGAGCTACTACTCTTTGGAATTCACTTCCCTCGAATTGCTTTCCACAAACTTACAATCTACAAATGTTTAAATCCAGTTGTTACAAACATTTTATGAATGGAGGATGCCTTTAGGCACATGGACCTTTTTGTTTTATCTGTGTTTTTCCTTCCTCCGTTCATTGTCTCTTAAAAAAAAAAAAAAAAAAAAAAAAAAAAATTATCCCTTGATTTCCATAGCCTTCCCCACGAACAGGGTCCAAATATACTGTATGTATAAATTATATGTTATGAGCGCTCCATGAGAGAGATGTAAACAACACGGCATCACCATCGCTTATGGGAAATTAAAACGCTTGTTGCACTCATTATTGTTATTTAGGTACTGTATGTTTTTCTCCCATTTTAGTATTTTCCGAAAGTTTATGCAATAACAATATGAAGTATAGGCAGGGTGTCAAACTGGAGCCATTTCATTTGAAAACTTGAATGAAGATGGAAGAGGAATACAAAAGAAAATTTACATGAAATCGCATTGTTTTGGTAATTTTATTATTTCCGAAGATATAATGGCAAGGATGTAGTATTCGGGCATACCGCCCGCCTAGTTTACACTACTCTCACGCTCGCGATCATGTTCCCGTCTAACCGCCGTGGGATACAATAATAAGTTGAGGAGAGGCTTCCCCCCCCCCCCCCCTCCATGACTTATTGTCATTAACCCAGCAAGTGCTGAAACACTAATAAGAGTTTTACCGCTGCGCTGCGGAACTCCTTATATAATCCAAGGCTTATACAAAAAACATTTAACACCTTACGAGCGGCCTATGCGGTTTATTTATATGTACCGCCCAGCGGGGTGTTTTTAGCCAAAATAGGGCTGTTTACGTGATCATTTTCATGCCTAAATAAGACCCAGAACGTAAAACAAGTACCTATCCCTGAAAGGGCATAAACAGAGCTTTCGAATGACACCATAACGATCCTTTTATGATGGCTAGTTTTCTTGCAATAACCGTGCAACGCGAGTGCAAAAAGCATGTAATTAGCCACTTTCCCGATACAATTCCTTATATAGCGAGTGAGAGAGGGAGGAGGGAGCTGGGATTCGTGTCAGTATGTTCGCCGCGGTGGTCTGGAGCAGTCATACGCTCGCTACTCTCCTGCCACCACTTGTCTCTCTCTCTCAGCAACATTACGTGCTGAAATTGCCACTCGACCTATGTCGAGCGCCGCCACATAGTCCAGCTTTATTAAATACGACTTATGTGGTGAGCCGCTAATTAAGGGTTAAACCAGCCCAGTATCAATTTATATATATATATTTTGTATTGCCCCTTGGCCATGCCAAATATCACTCCTCCACATCCCCTCCTCTCCCCCCCCCTCTTCAATTATCACCTATTCTCTCTCATATTCCCGTTTTTCGTCGGTATATTTTCGTGCTATCAATAGCGATTCATAAGCAAGCTGTGCTTGTATGTGCTACACAGAAAATGAAAGAGAGAAAGAGTGGGAACAACGCGATAGTGTCGCTCCAGATGTCATAAGGGGTGGTAGGCTTGCAGGCTGGCTCAGCCTTCAGTTATGTAACTCCCGATCTAATTTGCCGATTTTGACCATCCAAACGCTGTTTCTACTTGTTTTATTGCTGTAACAGGTTAATATCTTTATAATCAACGTAAAATAGGCGCATATGGATAAGTATTAATGATATTTATGGTACGATGACGATTTGAGTGTAGGAAACAGTCTAAATACCTCCGCACAGGGAGGGGTGGCCACTACCCCACCTGCGCAGTGGAGAGGTTGAGATACAGGAGAGAAGAAAAATACAGAAGGAAGAAGCAAAAATCATAAAACACAACACAGGAATCCGGACCATGACAACGCCCAAGACAGGAATGTCAAGGCCAACTGTGAAAGACAACAACACCAGGAGAGGCAGACTGGCAGCTGTAACAGATCGCCCTATCATGCCGGGAAAGGAAGGGTTAGGGAAGATTTCCCTATCACGCCGGGAAAGAAAATTCGCCTGAGGGGACCACAAGCTCCAATCAGGAAAATTATATTCTCGCAACCATTCTAATACCCACATGTAATGAATCGCCCTAAAATGTATAATCTTAAGGAAATCAATAAACATTACAAAAACCATTATGTACAGAGTGTAACTATTATTAAGGTAAACATGTCGCAAGGCAGATTTAGTAGATAAATAGCTAAGTATACGATAAAACAAATCATGATTGAAAGATCTCGTCACATTACGAGAATTCTATCGAAACCATTCCCCAGGGATGCTTCCTACCTTTTAAAAATTTAATAAGACAACTATGTACATATCTTCTATAATCATACAGCTCTCTATAATAGTTTCAAACAAAACACACACGTTTCCTGCTTGGGTTTGGGGACCAACGAACCTTGCATTTATTTCACAGATAAGCGGAGTTGACCATCAGACTTACCAACCCCGCATGTCGTCAGTTATAACCTTCGAACATAATAGGAGTCATCCTTGCATGAATTTTATATAGAGAACACCGCCTTATATATAGTAAATCATGCTAGCATGATCTGAAAACCTTAAATTTACATAGGAACCATTGTAGGCCTTGCTGAGAAATTCACAACTTCCACAACCCAAGAGGCTAGGAAATGCGTGACAGATTTGACCCCAGGAGTACCAACTAACCTCCACCCAGGTGAGTCCTACCACGCTAAGAAAAACTACTAGGAGATATCATTAGAACCTAGACATTATTAATGTTTACTCCACTAAGATAAATTTAACTTAATCAGCTATTCCTATAGTAAAGTTTAGGAACACAGCCCCTGTTTTAAAAAAACATGAAAAAGCATGCGTGCGAGGCTAGCTGACCCACGACACAGTGACCCCCAGGGCTGCCAACTTAACACTCTTGCCAGCAAGCTAGAAATATTATACAAAATATTATATGTTCTCTACGTTCTACCCTTAACATAAGAAGTGCGCAGGGGGGGTAGTGACCACCTCTCCCTGTGCGTACCTATTTCACTGACTCCTGTTACTCAAATCGTTATCTTACAATAAATATCATTAATACTTATCCATATGCGCCTATTTTATGTTGATTATGAAGATATTAACCTGTTACAACAATAAAACAAGTGGAAACAGTGTTTGGCTGGTCGAAATCACGAAATGAATGCGAGAGTTACATAACTAAAGTGTGAGCCAGCTTGACCAACATCCACCTCTCACGACGCCTGGAGCGACACTGACGTGTAGTGCCGTCTGTCTTTCTCTTGCACTCGCTTGGTAACATCATTGTAGGGGATTTTAACCTGTGTTACAAACAACGAAATGATAGGCTTGTACGAGAATATAGGCATATACTGACAATGCACAATCACAAACAACTCATCACAACCCCCACACGTATCTCTGAGAACACTGCCACAATATTAGACCACATAAACTGTAACAGAGAGGACAAAATATCCCAATCAGGGGATATACAGACTGGGATAAGTGATCACTTCGTCATATATTGCACACGGAAAACCACAAAAATTACCCTAGAGAATCACAAGGTTATCAAAACAAGGTCACTCAGAAACTACAATAAGGAAACATTTCTGGACATTTTATGGAATACAGACTGGTCTCCAGTGTTTTGGAAGTACAAACGTTAATGACGCATGGGTTGGCTTCTGAACCATCATCACAAACATCCTAGACGAAATAGCTCCTCTGAAAGACATACGAATTAAAGCAAGGTCAGACCCATGGATCAACAATGACATACTACACCATCTGGAACACAGAGACAATCTGTTAAAAAGGCTAGCGAAACATAGACAGGATCAAGGTCTGAAACATGAGTTCAACAGGGCCAGGAGTAAACTAAGTAGGAAAATGAAATCAGCGAAAACTAATTATTTTCACAATAAGGCAGAGGAATATCAAAGAAACTATGGAGGCACCTAAAAACAACAGGCTACAGCAACAAGACAAGGGATTCGTCTAACACTAATATTGCTCTCACCATTAATGATCAGGTTTGCCACGATAAACGACAAATTTCAACCTACTTCAACTCCTTCTTCACTTCCATAACAAACACACTTGCACAGAACCTACCTCAACCTCTCAATAAATACACGACAACAACGGCCACCTTTCGTAATTTCTACAGAGATAAAGACATACACCCGAACACATTTGGATTGCAAAATGTTACACCAAAATACACTTTTGACGAGCTGTCTAACCTAAATGTACATAAGAGCACAGGACCAGACAAAATTCCTACCAAATTTCTACGAGATGGAGCCATTGGTATAGCAGGCCCCCTAACCCACATCATCAACTTGTCAATTAACACCAACACAGTACCTGCTGAACTGAAGGAAGCTATTGTAACCCCTCTATTCAAGAAAGGAAATAAACTAGAAGTTGGCAACTACAGACCAGTTAGCATATTATGTATTGTATCTAAAATCCTTGAAAGAGCGGTATACACCCAAATTGAAACACTACCTCAAACAAATTGATCTATTCTATAAGTTTCAATCAGGTTTCAGATGCATGTACTCGACAGACTCCTGTCTCATCCACTTAACGGATCACATTCGTAAAGAAATGTCTAGAGGTAACTACACCGGTATGGTTCTTCTTGATCTACAAAAAGCGTTTGACACAGTAGACCATGATATCCTATGTAATAAACTACAAGCAATGGGCATAGGGTCTGTGAACTGGTTTAAATCTTATCTTAGTGGTAGAACCCAAAGAGTCAAAATTGATGATAATATATCTGATCCTATGCCAATTAACTGTGGGGTCCCGCAGGGAAGCATCCTTGGTCCCTTACTCTTTCTCTGTTATGTGAACGACATGGAACTGAGCGTCTCATGTAAATTATTACTGTATGCAGACGACAGCGTGCTTCTGGTTTCAGGAAAAGACCCAATAAGTATTGCCGCTTCACTTTCCAAAGAACTAGCATCATGTAGTGAATGGCTAGTGGACAATAGACTATCTCTTCACCTGGGCAAGACGGAAGCCATCTTATGTGGAACAAAACGCAAACTGAAAGACATTGTGGGCTTCTCGGTCAACTGTAATGATATTCCTATAACAACAGTGTCACAAGTTAAATATCTCGGACTGAACTGGACGCGAGTTTGTCAGGTGAAACAATTTTGGAATCTATCCTAAGTAAGTGTAGAGCACGTATATAATACCTGTATAGACAGGTGGGATGCTTGCCCGCGGCGACCAAAAAGACCCTCTGCCAAGCGCTTGTTCAATGGTCCTTTTGACTATTCT